>RWGZ01000958.1:140951-354561 GCA_009725065.1 Utricularia reniformis
TAAGCCGCTAGAAGCCAAAGAGTAGCCGGCTGGCAGCGCCGAAAGGACTGGCGCCATGCAGCTACAGGGGCTATTTCCGGCGGCTGTTTCGCCTGACGTTAGCCGACCTAGTGGCAAAGGACAGGCGCAAAACGATACCCTACTGTACATAGTACAGTGGCAGTATAAAAAGGACACAGAGGGAAGGAAAAAAGGAGTCAGATTCATTCTCGGATTTCGATCTGGTTTTCTCCAGGAAGCTTAAGCTTGGCAGAGCACTCTCGATTTATTTTCGATTGTCTTCCCTCTCCTTGTGATTGATCGTAACATGTATTGTACAATGACTAATTTGATTAGTGAGCAGACTGAGGGCATTTCTTTTAACCCTTAGCCAAGTGGTTTATTCCTCGATTCCGAGGTTTTCCACTCTAAAAACCTGTTTGCCTTCTTTACCTTAGAATCATCATCAACCTTCTCCACACTTAAATAAATAACAACCGAGTTCGTCTTGCAACGAACCGGTCGACTGTTGACACCCCCGGTTTTCGAACCACAACAACTTGTATGATCATTAACTTGCTTATTGAACCGACTAAGGACACTTTCTTTAGCCCTTAGTCAAGTGGTTTTTTCCTCGTCTTCGAGGTTTTTCACTCTAAAATTCCTGCGTCTTTTCACCTTTGGTTTGTAATCGTTCTCCACACATCAAATAAATTATAACCAAGTTCGTCTTGCAACGAACCGGTCGACTGTTGACACCTCCGGTTTTCGAATCACAACACACATAAGATACCTTTCCCAAAAAAATCAAATTAAGAAAGAAATCAAAACAACGTTGTTTTGTGTCAAGTGTCAAGAGTCGGAGCGTGTCGGAGAGTCCGACTCGACTCGACACGGGAAAATGTGAAAAATTGAAGAGTGGGTGCCGCATTGCATTTTATTAGTATTCCTTTTTTATATTTAAGTTTCTAATGTTTTAAAAATACTAAATAAATATTAATAATATTTATATATACATAATTAGCCAAAAATATCTTCTATTTATTTTATTCTAAATGATATTTATGAACTAGACACAAATTTTGATCCTCTAATTTCATGATTTTATTACAATTTTATATTTATAACAATTGTAATTTCTAAGATGATAAAACAAATCTTCATTCTTAGTAGGATATGATAAAACGAGTTTCCTGCATGAACAAATAAAAAGCCACAATTTTAAATTTTGATAATTAAGATCTTAAGGTAATATCAAATTTCAGAATAGATAGTGCCACATTATAATATGATTTATCAAATATTACAAATTTTGAAAATCAAATTTGATATGATGATTAAATATATCATTATAAATTATTAATATTAAATTTAAACTAACCTGAAACTCTTCTAAAAAACCATTTTTACTAACAAAAGATTTTTTGATCAACTAGACAGTATCTCCTTTTCCAATTATTGCAGCAAAAAACACTTAAAATACATACAGACAGACAGATGACAATAGTTAGTTTAAGACTAATACCTGACAAGACACACATAAGTTATGGCTGCAAGTGTGCAATTTTTCAAGTGGAAATGGTGATGCCTAACTCCTTTGCGGTGGCATCGACGAACTGAACGGTTTGTCCGGTTGCAAGACGGGTATGAGCTTCCCAGACCAGACATTTTTCAATTTCAGCAAGACAATCTGTGAAGTACTGATAGGGTGGACTCTGAATGTTGGATGTTAAAGTGCTTGCATGTAAAATGGCACGAAGAACCGATGTGCAAAGGGCACGAACATGGGCACTTGGATGCGAAGCACAATGAACCGTAGCAGGAAGTCGACACTGCAGCAAATGAGCATATTATGTATCTATCTCTTTTTGCTCAAATAACAAGTTATATGTACCTTCAACATGTTTGAAAGGCCATCTGCAACTGCTAAACCTGATTCTCCCCATTCAAGGACTGGTTGAACGGCTCGGGCTGTGACTTCCAACAGCTACGCAATATTCGATCGAGCAAGTCAGTAGGTACATATCATAAGAGAAAAATGTGAATTTAAGGCTTGCTATGGAAATTACCTCCAGCTGAGGTAAAGTACATGCTTCTCCATCAACAAGCATACCATCGGTGGCACGAAGCAGGACATCTGATGCACTGGCCAGAATTACCAAAGACTCTAGGTTTTTGTGATCCCTCATTAACTCAACAAGAACTTTTACAATTCTTTGGTTGATTGTCCACATCTTTTGCCCTTGTTCATCATCCTTGGCAATCCAAGGTTTTAACTCCCTCTCCGCCTGAAAAGACATGTCATATAAAGTGATTAAGATATGATACGGTATTGGCAGAAGACAAAAATAAATCAAAACATCCATGCAGGAATACTTGCACTAACTTATGCGAGGAAATCGAGCAGTCAGTAAATTGTAGGACAATAGCAAGAATGAACCGAATATTTTGTGCATAAATGGGTAAACTATCCCTCTACAGAATACAAAAAAACCAAATCTAGACCTGAAGAACAACAGCTGTAACAGCTTTTGCTGGTGATGCTGATACCACATTGCAAAGCGCAGCAACCACCTGCATCATATGGAAAGAGATAAATATAAGCTTATCAGGTATGAAATTTACGGCTTTACGATAGTTTAGAGCTTGGATTGCTGATTTAGAAACTGAATCAGAAGACGAAATGGTTTATTGAACTCTACTACTATGTCATCAGATAAAATATAGACAAAAATAAGCAGTCATTGAATGCAATATACCTGCCTCCACCCTTGCTGAGCGGATGTACTTTCAGCAATAGGTTGTACTTCAGGTGATATGATCAATTTGTGCCACAGTAACGAAACAACCGAAACACATAGTTCTTGCTTTTCTGCAAGAACAGAACTCAGAAGAACCTGCCCACTGGAATTAAAACCTATATGCCGATCCATAGTCAAAAAGTTGGCCAAATCTGAAGCATCTGTAGGGAGACTCGAATTTCCCTTGCCCAAACATCTTTCATTGTCACTAGGAGCACCTTTTTCAACCAAAACTTCTGAACTAGGACACTTTTCGGATAGCTGTGAAGAGGGGTGGCCTAATTCTAACTGATAACAGCTACCACAGTTCAGCTTTTTTCCATGAGAACATGCAGATTCCTTCTTTGCTGGTGGATTTTGAAGAAAATGCAATTCCGCAGGCTCTGCTTTATTAACAATAGACGCAACAACCTTGCTGTGAATATCAATTAGGTTAAAAAGGGAAGATGCCCTAGACTGAATCTCATTGTCCCACTTGCATCTCACCAAAGCAGAAAGGGCACACATGCATGCCTTTGAGTGTCTAAACAAATAAGATATATGAGCTGCAACCATTGCAGCAGCCACAATCTCATTTGAACTGTAACTCCATGAGGTGCCAATAGAAGACGGTTTCAAAGAAAAAAGGGCCTCTAAAATTGCTAGGATTCTTCGAGTATGATGAACAGATAAATGAATACCATCATGTAGCTCAATGTGCTGGTTATTTACTTTTGCAGGGCTAGTAACAGAACTACCTCCAGCATCCAAGATACTACTGGCCTTAGACATCAAGGGGAAGAGCTGCAGTTCACAGGACAGGGCGCAAACAGCAGCAATGACATAAGAATCAAATGCTGCAACAGGACCATGCTTCTTACCCTGTTTTGCCTCCATTTCTGTTTTCCTCGGGCTAGCCCCTTGAACATCTTTTCCCAATTCATCCGAACTAGGAATTTCACCCTTAGGTATTTTTCTGCCATTGGGGTGTGCCTCGTTAGTAACGCATACAGTTAACACAACAAACAGAAGACGAGAGGCAAGTTCGATAGATGCACGAGACTCCAAGAATAGAGAGTGGACCATTGTCTGAAGCTCAGCCACAGCAAGGTTTTTTGATGCCGGCCCAAAATCATATCTTGTTTTTCTAGTTTTCTCTCTAGAAGACTCAGGAGGAAAAGTTCTCTGAATAATTGCTTCAACAGTAGCGACGAATATCTTCATTAAACAGGTTTCTGATGGGCTTCCACGAGGGAGATACTCAAGTACTTTAAGAAGGGGAATGTATAGGTTCCAAGAAAGTACGGGAGGCTGCAGAGGTGTTGCAACTACGATTTCAGGAAGTTCTACAGCAGAAGAGCTCAGGGGAATCAAGCCATAAGCAGCTTCCCATAGTGTGCATATTCTCCATTCGACCTCTGGGCCATGTGCACAAAGCATCGAAGCAATCCCTTGGGCAGTAGCTTCTACTGTAGCTTCTGCTGCTGGCAATTCCCTTTTCTGGAGTAAATATGAAATAAAGTAAACGAGACAACTTTAAGGAAGAAATGAATAATGTAAAGGATTCTGGAAGAACAGCAAAAAAACCTGTTTTTTTCTAGCTGAGATATAACCAGCGAGAGGATCACGCTGAACTTCAATTCCATCAACATGTCTTAAAGGAGGAAATAGTAAATCTGGTTGAGAAAGTATTCTGAAAAGTAACGCAGCAGCAGAATCTGCAGCAATGCCAGCTCTCATAGACATGGCAACCCCAATTGCACGCAGGAAATGCAATTGCATCCAATTCCTTGGAAGCTTCATCAATAATAATACATAGTTAGAACATTCAAATGAAAGGACGAACAAGACTTTGGTGTGGTTTTGCCTAAATGAAATTTTTAAAAGATAGGATCAGGTAAGGACGAAACAGTGTGATGAATAAAATGTTACCCTCAGGCGAGTAGCATATTCTTCAGCTGCTCGAAGTAGTTCCACGAGCCTCACAGCAGCATCAAGTGCATCAGGAGCCCAGGATGGTGGAGCTTCAAGAAGCCCAAGAAGCAGTCTTTGTGTTGCACTCGGAGAAGCATTTGCATAATATCTGAATCAAAACACAAAGGAAAAATTAACAAAGTAGGTGCATACATAGTTGTGCGAATGTGTTTCCAAAGAGTACCTATGGAACAGACGTGCATAAGGCTCAAGAGCTGGGAGACCCACAACAAGATGCTCATCCATGGGTGTTGTTGGGGGAGGAAGCAAAAGTGCAGGAACAGCTGCAGATGTTAAGGTAGCACTTTCATAACGAGCTTCTTCCTCATCACATACGCTAAGAATGACTGCAGCACCATTAGCAACTGCCCATCTCGGAGTTGAAGGCACTAACTGTGGATGCTTTCCGGAGCCACGGGAAGAGGCTTTACATGTAAAGCATTAGAATGCAAAAGGTAAGTAATTAATTTTGAAATGCTAAAGAATAACAAGCATAACACGAATAAGCCATGAAATATTTTAAGTTTCCACCAGTTCTAGCAATCAGGGAACTATACATACAAATAATTTATTATCCAAATGAGGATTTTGTTCAACAATACAAATATTCTTATTGTAAGCAGATTAATTATCGAATATTGTTTTCTAAAAACATGCCATGACCATCATGACATACAGCACCATACAGTATGGCTAAAAACTGCTAAATCATTGCAAAAAATCAGTAAGCACTGTCTTGGCAAATCAAATAACCTAGTTTTAAGGAATTAATCATCTCTTAGAATATACACTGAAGACTCAACTGACCGTTTGAAGGAGGTTTTAGCTCTCCAGTAGCATACTTCCCCATCACACCTCCGCACCTACAATATTGGTTCAGATGACAATAGATTTCTCAAAACATCTCTGCAACTACAGTATAGAAATTTTTGAACCATTTAAACTTCTAAAAAATCATGGGTATACTCTGGGGAAAAAATCATGCTTGCATGTGTGAAATTTATCCTTGTCCGAACTCTTACCATCGAAAATAATCACTTCTGATACCAAGAGGTGCTGCAAGCAATATATCAGTTATCCAGGGCGACAGTGGCCTGATGGGTTTTCTCTCTCGTTTTGTAGAAGCCAATGAAGGTCGATCATCTTTAGAACTGCTCGAAGATGCTTGATTTCCACTGATACTTCTATCTTCTTCAATTTTATGGTGCTCAGTTTTGTAAATTGGTCTGTTGTAATGGGTTAGGATTCGTAATATCTCCCCACATGCAAGTGCCCACTGTTCTGGATGCTCATTCTGAAATCAAAAAAGGAGCAAACCAAATCCAGTGAAACAAATAGTTGGGCACAGATTACAGATAGAGAGCTGAATAATATAGAAAAGTTGTTGTACCTCGCTTCTGGGGCAAAATAGGGCGATGAAAGAAGAAAATGGGGCAACATCTCTATTATATTCCAGAGTAACATCAATGATACATGAAATAATTGGGAGAATCACAGCATGACCATGCTCTGGATGGTGAAGAAGAAATGTGGCTGGAAAGAAAAGCAGACGTTAAATAATAAACTTACAAGAGAAAGATTTAAATGGAATAAAATGTGAATACATCATAATTACCCAGAACATCATCAAAAAGCCTGCGTCGCGATGGATAGCGGCTCCGGATAAGCTGAAAAACAAGCACATGCTGCAAGTTAGAACCAATTACCAGCACAAACTGATTGATAAATGGACACCAAAGTCTGTGCTTAGTTTGAGTCACAACAATAAAGTTGCTAAGCACCATTTAAAGAACAAAAAAGTGTAGGCGGCGATTTATTCTAAATTTGCTTAGTAAAAGGATGCAGTTCATAGGAAAAGAAAGTACCTCAGCTATCTCATCAGGAAATTGTTCTGAAGTAAATTGACTGAAGTAATCAACATATGCGTTAACCTGAGCCTGGATAATAGATTGTTTATGAAACATCAACGCTTGAAAGAGAACAAAATTGTAAGGGGGTAAATAATAACATGAAAAAAACATTTAAAGTACAGCAAAATATCATAAAAATAAAAGGTTTATTTTCAAACGTTGTATCCCGATAAGGCACTAGTTCAAACCACACCTTTCGTCGTTCTTCATCTTGTGGCGGGGGCCAAAACAACGAAGAGAACTGCAAACTATCAATCCACTTCTCAAGTACAGCTGCCATATTCCTTTGAATGGTTCTAGTATATGTTTCTACCAGTCTAGCATGAGAAGACTATAATTGTACAAGCTTCTGATGCCAGAATTCCAAGCTCCCGAAATTTATCACCCTCTGTAAACAAAAAATATAAGATCAACTCAAAAACAGTCATATATTACACTAATACACCAAATATTTCATTGATTTCCCCATCACAGAGAAAAATGACACAAAATACAGCAGCGATGAATATCAAGAAAAATAAGCTTCCATGCTTTCTTTCAAAAGGAAACTAGCGCTTATTTTATTTTCTGGCTCCAGATCCCATATATTTCACTGAAATCCCTAACTAACAGAGTAAATAAGTAAAGCAAATCCACAAAAAATAAAATAAAAGTGCTTCGACTCACGGATTTCCAGGATCTGAAGACGTAGTGAACAAAAGTACCTTACTCTCCAGAAACTGAAGCGCTGTTTGAGAAACCAGCGAAAAAAGAAGAGATTCTTTGGAGCGTGGAGAGCGATTAGAGAGAGAAAGGATGAGATCTTCAACTGGCGTTTGGTTCAAGCAAACGTGGCGATGATATTTTCCTGGTGCCTCACATTGTCCATGTGGATCATCTATAATAATTTTGGTTTTAAAAATAATTAAATTTACAATAATTTTAAATAATCAAATTACCAATGGTCGTAGTACTCTTCTATAATTTTACAATAATTTTAGTAATCAAATTAAAATGATGTTTGTGAGCTTCCAAATGTAAATGTGATATAATGTATGTGATTGATATTCAACTTTTTAAATTTGTAAATATAATGCACTCAAAGTTTAATAATTGTGAGTTTGTTCTTCAAAATTTTAAAATCGTTTATATTTGATCTTAACACTCGTTAATTTTTGTTGTTAATTAACACGTGTACCATGAAATATGTAATGAATATATTTTCAAATTATAAAAAAATTAAAAATAACACATTAATTATCAAAATTACTCACACAAACCAAAAAAATCACTATTATTAACTTGTGGGTTTTGAAACTTCATGTGCAAAATGCACAATTTTTAAATTAGATATACATTACATTTATATTATTTTAAACATTGGGGTTATAGTTTTAAATTTCTCATTTATCATATCATATTTTATAAGCATTTTCTAACATTTTTTATAAAATATATAATAATACAATATGTTTATTTATTTATTATAATGTAATTGTTAATACATTATATTATAAAAGGGAGTAATAAAGTTACGAAGAGACGTGGATGAATTGGATTCAAGATTTATATACTCGATCTCATCTTATCACGTGGGACCCATATACTACTGCTACCAATGAAACGGATTATTTTGAAAAAATATCCACCACTAAAAATCAATTTTGTCAATATACTCATCTACCCTTTAACATTTCACACTAAAAAACACTGAATTACCATAAGTATTCGTGTAAAGATCAAGTCCACTACCTTAAGAATTACAAGAATGATATCACAAATTATTAATGACGTTAATGTTTTATCTATGACACTATAACACCTGATTTTTCTTTAAGATATAAAACATTTTTACATTAGCACGATTGATCCTCAAAGTTCTCAAAATCCGCAAATATGACTCCTATAGTTTGAAAAACTAAACAAAATTGATCATCGAGAATTGTGCATAAGAATATAAAATATTAACGGTGTCTTAGAGAATCAATAATAAACGATATTAGTAACTTGATGTATATTACATACATTTAATTGAAGTTAAATGGTTGCAAATACATATTTTTGCTCAAAAAGTGTATAGTAATTGCAATTTCATAACTTAAATAGCATGTAATTTACACATCCCGTAAGCTATGTGGCACCGACTCTTCAATTTTTCACATTCACCTTTGTTGGATCGAGTCGGACTCTCCGACTTACTTCGACACTTGAAACTTAACACAAAACGACGGTTCTGATTTCTTCCTTAATTAAATTTTTTCTTCGTCAGAAACGTAACTTATGTGTTTTTACAACTTTATTATGCAGTCGATTTACTTGTAATTATTTATGCAATCAATGATGGATCGTAAAATGGTTGTTTTAAACTTATAATTTATTCAACCTTCAACAAATTCTAACAATTATTTTTATATTTTATTTTTATTTAATATTATTTTATTTAATAAATCAAGTCGAGTCGAAAATCTGACTATTTTTTTACAAATCAAGTTGTGTCGTATCAAATCAGCCTAACGAGTTGGGGTACCGAATAGCCCGTAAGTTGGTAAAAGTCACCCAAATCGAAAGTATTCAAATAACAATACGCGTTTCGTGTCATTATGCGTTTTAAAACATGCTTTTCCACAAAACATTTTTACCTAGTCCAGTCCAAATGATTTAATTATATTGATTTAAAAATATTGAAATAGCATATTATATCCAAAAATCATTATAATTATGTGGCAATATTCGGGCATCAGCTATTGATCAATGAACGGCTAATAAGAAAACACGTAGCTGTCATCCACAATTTGATCGTCATTTTCAAAGATGCAAAGTTTGTAATTATTCAGCTTCCACTGACCAACTTCAATTTATGCAGAATATTTTTCTTTATTTCCAAAAATAAAGCTTCACCTTTTACTTTTCTACTTTTTTAAAGAATACTTGGATAATGCTAAAATAATTTGAGTAGTCATCACTAACGTTTTCATCTCTATTGAAATTTCGTTGAAATTTTTTGAATTTGGGCCCATCCCAATATTTTTTAAAATATCGGTCGATATGAATTTAGAATTAATTTGGGTCGATATTGTCGAAGATGATATATATATGTTTGGGTACCAAATATACACAATCTAAATATATTTGGAACTGCGGTGAGTGGTTTAGAACAATCACTCTAATGTGGTTCTATTTAGTATAATCAAATATTTTTTAAAATTTGGATTATGAGAATGCAAAAAAATGGGGTCTCATTAAATGAAACACTCCAAAAATGAAACACTATTTTAAATTTCAAATATATCGATAAGACATGAAATTTCATATTTATCGGTTTTAACCTGTATTTAAGTAAACTACCGGCCATATCGGTTTTTGAGCAGGTTGCTTCGACTTGTTTGATTTAGAAAATAAGAGATATATGATTTGTTTGGTACCACGATTAAAAGTGGGGTGAGGTGCCGTGAGATGGTCAAATCGTGATTTTTTAACTCATGCAAAACACAAGCTTAATTGCGATTTGATAATTGTTAAAAAATTGCGATATCATGACAGCTATTAAAACCAGCTGTGGCTTCATCGTTATTTTGGAAAAGACTCATTTATCATTACTTCTATTAATTATAATATAATTATATTTATTATTATTATATATATAATGATATATTAGTATTTTTACATAAATTACGATCATAATACCGCAATTTTATCAAACATACTTAAAAATTCACGATCATCATATCTCACCACATCTCACCACACCGCAATTTTAAAAAGCTAAACCAAACAAACTCATAAAGTTTGTAGATTTTTTTATTCTAATTTTTTGAATTAAGAATAATATAAGTTGAGAATGAGTTAATAAATTGAATATTTTTTAGGTTCATAATTTATTATAATTTGTTTGATTTAGGATTTTTTTTTTCTAAATACCGTTTTGTATAATTTTTTTATTCTTATTTTTCGAATAAAAAATAAAATAAAATAAAATGATAATGAGTTAAAAAATTATATTTCTGAAAATATATTAATAATTTATTTTGTTATTATTTCCATAAGTTAAATTGAATTAGTGATGCCGTACAAATAATGGGCCGAACCAGCAAGTATGAAGGCCCAAGACTGCCTTCTAAATAATATGAATTTATTTTAACAGAATTTAATTAATTAATTAAATACATTATTTAATCACACAAATCATTTTTTAATGAGAATACATCTCATTAACTTTAGTGTAGAAGAGCAGACAAATTCTAATTCTAAAAATAATTTTCATTTAAAATGTTTTATGGAGACCAGCATCCCATATTTTTAGTAACAATGAAATTTACATCTATAACCTTGATGTTGACATTATTGACATGTGCGTAATTAAATAATATAAAACAAAAAATTAATTTAAGGGCGAAAATGTACATGTTTTAATATTTGACATATACTGTTTCTCTTATTGATATTTTGATAACTCATTTTAACATACACATTAAATTTTTAGAAATAAATTTATCAGAATTAACAAATATTAAAATAGAATTTATAAAATTATATAATATATGATGACTTTAATATCCGCCCATTCAATAAAATCTTGGTTCCCAAATTTATCGAATTCGATCAATGAAATACAAAATTAGTACTTAAATTTTTTTAAAATCAATTATACTGAAACATTAAGCTTTGAGAACTAATTTATCCCAATTAATAATATTAAAATAAAATTTATCAAATTATACCAAATATGCAGTGTTTTAAATTTCCGATATACCGGAAATTTCGGACTTACCGGATTCGGCCGGTATTTTGGCAAAATACCGGCCGGTACGGGTTTTTTGGGTCGGGTTGGGTTTGCGGGTAGGCCGGATTTTTGCGGGGTTGGTCGGATTTTATATTAAAAAAAATAAAATATAAATATTTTATAATTTAATTTATTTTAATATTTCGGTTTGGATTCGATACATATCCGGTATACCTGAAACATATCATGTATACCGATCAATGAGCTTGTCCGGTATACCGACCGGTACCGGTTTTTAAAACATTGCAAATAAGAGGACTTAAATGATATCAAATTAAGTTTAGAGTCAATAAAATCTTGGCTCAAACCCAACTCTTGACTAACCCTACAATTAATTAATGTAATTAATTAAGCTATTAAATTAAAAATATATTTCAAGAAGAGAGAGGGAGAGTTTAAAATGATGAAGTCATGATTGATATTTGATTGGGAAGTTAGGGGGGAATATAAGAACAATAAAAGTTGAGGGGTGTAGATGAAATAGTTAGAAATACGAGGAGCAGATTGATATTTTATCGGTCAAATTTCTCGATTGCCGCAGAAAATGTCGCACTGTTGTACAACTGAGGCGAGTTAGAGAAGCAAAATTTGTCGGAATCTCAAAGTTTCCCATCTGGATTATACGGTAAGAAAATACTGCATTGACCGCAATTCATTCACTGATCGCCCATTTCTTCTCATAATCTTTGATTCCCACAACTTGCCCAGTTTTTTATTTCATCTTCATCGCCTTATTCTAATTATCATTTAAATGTTCTTGTGGTATAAGCTCCTAAAACACGAATACTTGGCTGTTTTCTTGCAGTATTTTTTCAGTTTTTGATCTTAGTTATTGAGGATTTGGCGCTGACCAAAGGTAATAATTGTTGATTTGTGGGTTCTGGGCAATTCTCAATTAGGGTTGTTATTGTTCTGATCTGAGTGATTTTTCTATATAAATTTGCTTAGTTGAAGCCGTAGGTTTTCTCGTGGCGCTGTTGTTCCCTTTTGTGGGTTTAAGGAATGGCTACGGATGAATTGATTGAACTAAAATTCAGGCTTGCTGATGGTAGTGATATTGGACCAGGAAAATACAATTCTAGTGCAACTGTAACATCTCTTAAAGAAAAGATTGTTGCACAATGGCCTAAAGGTTATGAATCCTTATTTTCGTTTGATTTTTCATAAGGAATTATGGATTTTGCACTTTATCATTCATCACGGGCATTTTATGCATATAAAGAGATCATGTATTTTGCTCTTTTTGTGAGGAATCTATTGTCTTTTCATTATAGGATCATTTTTTTTGTCTTTGTGAACTTATGGCTGTCTTGCTCTTATTGTTTGCTTCATTTGAAGTTGAAAGATTGATTTTTGTCATCGACACGCAACTTTGATCTTGTTGTTTTATGGTTTTGGCAATTTTGATCCCCCAAGTTTTATGATTGTGGTAATTGTGATCCTCAAAGTATCAAAATGGCAAAACCGATCTCCATACTTTGTAAGTTATGGTAAAACAAATCTCCAAAGTTTGTATTTTGGCAAATGAGATCATCGGACAAAAGCAAATTCTGGTGACCAATTCTGCCACTTTGGGAATCTGATTTGCCGTATGCTACAAACTTGGAGTACCATATTTGCCAAAACCTTAAAGTTTGGAGACTCTACATGCCATTACAAGTCACATGAACTAAATTTGCCAAAACTATGAAAGTTTGGGGACCGAATGCTGCCAAGTGTGTGCCTTTTGAAACTTGTTTTTAATCAGTAGAATGTCTATTGAGTTGCTGAGTATGTGATGATGATGGCGAATCGATATTGCAGGCATCGAGAATGCGCCGAAATCGGTAAATGATATTAAGCTGATAAACGCAGGAAGGATACTTGAAAATAACAGAACAGTTGCAGAATCTCGGCTTCCTCTTAGTGAAGTTCCTGGTGGTGTTATTACAATGCATGTGGTGGTTCGACAACCAATTATCGACAAAAATGGCGGTAAGAATCTCGGTTTCTACGAAATGGTTAAGTATTTGATGAAGTAATTTTGGAACAGATAAGTCAAAGGAGGATTCACAGAAGAAAGGAGGATGTTTTTGCACTATCTTGTAACACAATCTGATTTTTCACATTCTTTTACATTTGCAGTGTCAAATATGTTTTGTATATCTAATGTTTGAATCATACTTCTCATGTCTGTTTTATGTTATAAAAGTTGATTTGCGATCCATTCGAGCTGAAACATTCAAAGGAATAATACTATGTTACCATGATACATGATGCGATTTATTGAATCGTTAATGATTCGTAAATTTTATTACTAGTATAGTTAGATAATTTATAGTTTTTTATAAGTTTAAATAATCGTATTTATTGATAAAGTACTTTAATCATTAAGAAAATAATATAAATAAAATTTTATCCTAAAACATAAAAGATTAAAAGTTATCTGTAAGCTAATGAACTCACGACTAGATCGATTCGACGAAGAAATAGTTCCGAGTTCAACTCCGGTGAAAATGCACCATGCCCATGTTCTATATGAGTACCTTGAAATGTAAAGGCCAAATTAAGTGTTCTATATAATTAATATCATTTTCATAAGATAAATTTAACTCCTCTAAAGTTCAACTACCTCATAGATTTGGAATTGCGAACTGTAATGAAACAGTCTTGATAACATGTTAAAATTATAGGGTTTAACCGATATTACAACGAAAGGGTATAATCGACGATAAACATAATTTATCATGGTATATTTAATCATCAATCTTTAAGATTTTAACAAATTTGATTCTTCAAATTTACAATATTTGACAAATCAGACGTTCAAAGTAACAAAACCAATATCCAAATTGATTTTAGTCTAGTACTTTAATTATCAAAATTGAAAACTTTGAAGACCAATTATATCATAGTAAATAAATTCTTTGGACGAAGGAAAATGCAGGGCAGGACGAAGGAAAAAAGATGATCCTTTGGACGCAGGAGAACAGACTGTTACGCTGCCCAGATTCTTACTGCTTTCTATACTTAGTCATTTTCATTAGCCTGCTTTGTGTAAACTTCTCTTATTTTCATTAGTGAGCAGACCAAGAGCATAATCGGCTCTTGGTCGAGTGGTTTTCTCCCCATTTTACGGGGTTTCCACTATATATGTTGTGTTCTTACTTTGATTTAAACTTTTAATCGTTCTCTATATCTTTTATAAATTAGAACCGAGTTCGTTGTTTGAACGAACCGGACGACTGTTGGTACCCCTAAAAAGGGACCATAACAATATCATAGTAACTAAATTATGTGAATTGATTTTACCAAAAATTACAATCATGAAACAATTTAAGCACGAAATAATGGGGCCCATACGCCCTAAATTAATAGCAAAGTAATCCATTTTTAGAGGTGGATGAAGTCGCAGTAAAAGGACAATAGAC
Organism: Utricularia reniformis; assembly: GCA_009725065.1. Classification (NCBI taxonomy): domain Eukaryota; kingdom Viridiplantae; phylum Streptophyta; class Magnoliopsida; order Lamiales; family Lentibulariaceae; genus Utricularia; species Utricularia reniformis. Next base: position 155,764 of record RWGZ01000958.1, read on the forward strand.
AAAAAAGAATGCTTAAACATTAAGCTTCTCAAGTATGGGGTATATACCAAGTTGAATTCAAAGTTGTTGTTGAAGAAGAATAAACCTTGTGGGGTTTGTTTGAAGAAGAATTTGCGGTGTTTATTTCTTACAAGGTCACTGTCTAAGCACTCCAAGGAAACAACAGTAAAGACATTTTATAATGCAGTTTCACTTTTGCTTTTACAAAAGCTTGGATGATCAAGTTAAGCAAGCAATAGATGAGACCTTATAATGGCTTCTCATGGAGATCCAAAGGTACGTGTAATTTGTCATTCTATAAAGTCACTAAAGATGCCTATTTAAGTTGAACATCAAATTCATGATTTCTTGTATTGTTCATAAATGAAGCTGACTGAGTATTTTTTCCCATCTTTAGGGAAAAGTCTTGTTCTCCTTGTGCTTTACAACTATTCTTAAGTTTATATACAAAGCAATAATAATGTTGTGTTTCATACCCAAAAATGTCTAGAAAACAGGCACCTGAGTTCCTCATGTTTCTTCTCATTCTATTTCTCCATTTTCTTGTTCTTTATGCTCCCCTTTTGGTTGCCAGGTTATTGATATGACATCCCCGGCCAACAAATTTGAATCTTCAATCAACCAAAACGCCATGTGGGAGGGAGATTTCGATAGCGGCATCAGCACAATAACTCGTCCATGTATAGTACTAGAGACAGAAGACAAGGTAAAGTATTCTTCTAGTATTCATATTGATATATCTAATATCGAAACGACTAATGGAACTGAAGCAGTTTAACTTGAATGCCAGCGAAAGTCACTGGAGAAAACTGAAGATAGTCAAGAATCTAGATGTGCTTTAGAGAAGGTACTTTTGCAAGTTGTGGTGTTGGATTGTGTATATTGTTTTTTCTTGATTCGTGGCAGATGCAACGAAGGCTCGCTCAGAACCGTAAAGCTGCAAAGAAAAGCCGAATGAGAAAGAAGGTTTTAACGTGTAGAATGCATCATGTTTTGTTACATTTTACCATTGAAGATTGCTCTTTGGATAGGCTTATGTTCAGGAACTTGAAGTGGCTTGGTTGAAGCTCGCTCAGCTTGAGCTAGAACTGAAAAGAGTAAAACAAAATGTAAGGCAAATAATTCATTCAAAGCATTAGTTTCTTCATTCTCATCCCCAAAAGCCTAAACATTCACTTACTTTCGATACAACTGCAGGGTTCGTCTCTTGCCGGGGCAACGTCAAATAAGGGCGTTATATACGGAACTGTGAACTCGGGTATGCAACAAACGTATCAAAATTCTCAATGTAATAGTGCAGTAAGTATCAAGCATCATTATTCTATGACAGGTGTTTCTGCATTTGAGACAGCATTTGGAAACTGGAAAAATGGACGAGAACGAGTATTATCGAACCTTAGAAATGTTCTCCAGTGTTCTAGGAGTGATGCAGAGCTCCGCCTCGTAGTCGAGAATGTGTTAAATCATTACCGGCTTCTGTTCCGGATGAAAACTGATACTGCGAGAATAGATGCATTCTACTTGGTATCCGGCGTGTGGAGGACTTCCGTGGAGCGTTTCTTCCTCTGGATCGGAGGTTTCCGGCCATCCGAGGTCCTAACTGTAAGAACTTTTCTACATGAACTGAAATCTCATACATAAGAAATCACAAAAACGTTATTGAATAGGTCGTAAAACCGCACCTGGAGCCGTTAACGGAGCAGCAAATTACTAATGTGAACAACTTGAAACATTCGTGTACACAAGCTGAGGATGCTCTCTCACAAGGGGTGGAAAAGCTGCAGCAAACTATAACAGAGGGCATTGGATATCTTGCTGAAGGATCTGGTAACTACAGTTCTCAGACAGCTTTAGCTTTGGAAAATTTGGAATCTTTACAAGGATTCGTTAACCAGGTCAGAATAACTCAATCTTGCTTCTATTAATTGGAATCATGTTCATTTGTGAAAGAAAATATACGACTTGGATGTAGGCTGATAATCTAAGAGAGCAAACTCTGCAGCATATGTGTTGCATATTGACTACCCGACAAACTGCAAAAGGATTACTTGCCTTTGGTGAGTATTTTCAATATCTCCATGCACTCAGCACAGTCTGGACAGGCCGTTGTCCTCGAGAATCGGTGTAATCTGCTGAAGCAAAGTTAATGAGATAAGGATCAATAGATGGAGGGTATACATACGAAGCAATATAGAGATTCATACCTTTTGATCAAGAATTCGGTTCGAAGGATCATGGAGATGAACAGAAGTAGCAAACCAACATGACAGTAGTTTCTATATGTTTAGTGTATGAATGTGTTTCTAAGGTTAATGTAACGCTATGCTCAGTTTCACTTTAAATATTCAAAGCAAAACTGCAGCTCCTGTAAAAAATTGAACAGTGCAAACAAAATAGAAAGAAACTATGAAGTGAATCATGTTGGTGTAGATTAGTTCATAAGAGAAGTGAATCACGTTGAAAAAACTACATCAAGTCGATTACTTATGATATAATTTCCCTTATAAACAGGAAGATTTCTATTTCCACAACCGATGTGGAACAATATTACAATACTCCCCCTCAAGTCGAATGGATCTCGGTCCGGTTCAAACTTGCTTCACTATGCTAGGTAGTGCTCGAATCATAGGTCAATCATTTTTTTTTACGCCTAAGTCCGATACACTTTTCTACTAGAGTTTTTTTTTTGCCGACAGCTTCGATATCGTGTAGAAATTCAAGATTTAATGGACTGGAAGAACGTCGGTATAACTCCGTCCATAAGAAAAGTGAATCACATTGAAAAGACTAGACCAAACCAATTACTTATGATGTCACTTCCTTCGTAAACTAGAAGATTTCTATTTCCACAACCGATATGGGACAATATTTCAACAGAAACAATAGCCTTTCTCTCGTTTTCAACTACAAATTTGAAGTTTAGGATGATAAATACAAGCAAGTAAATCATAAAAATGCAAAAACTGTCCCATAAATAAACAAAGAAAGACAGAAAATATGAGTTAATGAAGAACTCCCTCATTTGAATGTGCCCAAAAGAGTTATGAATCAGAACTTGCATAAGCAAAATGCTTTTCCACAATGAGTTTGATCAGTGGTTCCTCAACATCAGCACCAACCTGAGTCTTGTCTTTATGAACGACAATGTTACCGCTCTTTGTGACAACTGTAACTTCTTCTTTACGAGTCAGAAGCTCGTTGGCCACCACCATGTGTACGTTGTAGGTTTTAAGTGCCATTGCAGCCTTCTCAAGAAGAATCTGAATATCTGTCTCCAACTGGAACATTATACAAATACAATATAACATCAACTTCAGCAGTAAAATAACCAGCAGCTTCATCACGAGTTTGAATTGGTTAAATGCTACTTCTTCATATCAACAGTCAGGGAGAAATAGCATTATGCATTGGAAAACCGCACTTCTAAATAACATTCGATTAAAACCGTAAGAATGTCAGCTGTGAAGGAGAGAAATCTCGCCTTAAAAGATATGCAGAAGGCGGATGGCGCCCAATCTGTCCTCAATATTGAAAGCATTTTAGGGACTTGAGCAAGTCGCATGTCAAGTGGACCAGAACTAGACTGAATTTTATGCAATGCCTGAATCAACGAGATAATATCATGGGAATATCCATTCATATGAACCAACCTTAAAAATTGAATTCCTAACAACTAGTTAACCATAATAAAAAGATTAATATGATTTAGGATGTCTTTTAAAAAGGAGTCAGCTAGTTATTAAACTTTCCAAAAATTTTGCTAAGGGTAGATTGTCAGATTATACCATGGTCTCCCAAGGAACATAAAAATCAGAGACTGCTGCAGCAAGATAGAACAATGCATTTCGACCAAGACTCCTCATCGACAACGCTATCAACTGCAAAACCTGCAGAGTACAAATCGATGAAGTATAGTGAGGCTTTCTTCATTTGCTTAACATGAATGAGAATTCTTCTAAACAAATTTCAATTAAGGAAGTTGCTGAGTAAATAGCACAGAATATCATGGTTTGGGAAGCGTGATAAAACCTGAAGATACTCAAAAATTGTTGTAAAAGGGAGCTTCAATAAGGTGCCTCGCATCACAGCCTTCAAAAGAGTAGGAAAACCTTAATGTTCCAATCACATCAGTCGCTAGCATCACAAAGAAGGATATGGTGATAATTAAGTGGTTACTGCTCGATGGTTATCGATGGCACTTTTGACTGCTTTCTCATGAATCGGATCCACTGAAAAATCAAAGATTAAATTGCACATCAATTAAAAAATGGACTTGGAATATTTTCATGGAATAGACTAAGGCAACTCACCAGTTATATTTGATTCACTTGTTACTTGAAAACATTCAACTAAGGGATCATCAGGAAGAGACCTGCAATATGGCTGGCACGATCCTCTGCTTATACATATAAAAAAGAAAGGCAAAAGAGTGAACTTTTGAAGATAAGTCAATGCTCTATTAGTGTGTATAGGAATAGTTGAATCTCTTAATTACCCACCTCCGGTGGAGAAATACTACAGAGTATCCAGCCTTGAGAAAGTATCTAAACTCCATTCAAAAGAACAGTCAGATATAACTAAAAGTAATAAAAAAATTAATCGACTTCAAGAAAAACGTAATTTACTCTGTGGATGCTGCTCCTCTATGACCTGAGCTGAAATTGTCTATATAACGAACACATCTTTGTTCCAGAGGAACAGTTGTTCCTCCAGATGTAACACATACAACCCTCCTAGCAGCTCTTCCATCCTCTGAAAAAAGAGCACATAACCAAAGAATCAAAACTATAACTAGCATCTAACATTATTTTAAACAATTAACATGCCTCCAGGCGAGCAGTTTGATTCAATAAAATTATGCAACTTTCTCTTAATATCTCCACTATTTTTTAGCTGAGGAGCGGAGTCAAAGAAAGACTGGATATCTTCATAACGTGTCTTCATTTCTGAACCATTTAGGTTGTCAATCAAATGAACCTGCTATATCTGCAAAACAAAAATCAAGCCAAAAATCAATCTCATACTTTCTGATCGTATCAGCAAACACACATGCTATAGAACCAATCTTTGTTTCTCCAAAAAATAGCATCTCACTTTTCTCTGAGAGGAAAAGTGGAAGATATGCTAATCAGCTAATGTAGTAATGCTACCCCTCTATTCCAATGAAGGCAACTATAAGTAAAAAGTCAAATAATAATAAAAAGAGCATATTGAAATCCAACTAATCTCAAGGTGCCCGGCTGCCGTACCTAATAGATGCGGTTCAAAGACATACAGCCACCCTAGATTCTAGAACAAACATACAAGTAAATGGCGATTAAAAATCCATCAGAGAATTCAATCATACCTATAAGGCTATACTCTACCAAATTTCACCATATATCCATCTTTATCTTCTCCAAGAAGCAATACAATATAACACCCAAAAGAGAAAAATGAAAATTTTTTAAAAGCCATGAACTACATGAAAATATTAATAAAAAAATTACGATCGGATTGGGTAAGGCGGTAACAAACCATTTAGAAAAGGGAAAGAGTTCTTGAGCAAACCCGAGTTTTAGAGTCTCATGTGTCTCAAGGAATGAAAATGATCCACGTGGAAGGACCACTGATGCTTTTAGAGTGGACACACAGGAGACTATTATTTGTCCGGTGTTGTTTTCTGGGTAGAAAAGTTCCGACAAATGCAAATGTTTTCAACTAACAGCTATAGCTTTTGACGGAGAGCCCAAAGAAGTGAACCAATTTTCTATTTTTATATTCAAATGCTAACCATCTACAGTAATCTTGATTTACAAAGCGTCCAAAAAACCTTCCTAGCCTATTCAATTACCGATTACATTTTAAAGAGCTCCACCCTGTTTCCACACGTCATGAGAACAAATTGTGAGTATCACAAAAACAACAAAGATTAAGGGTGAGAAATATGACGATACTTCACGAACACCGAGATAATGATGCAATAAAATCAGCATGATACTTGATATTTGACGCAATAGACATTGGATCGACACTCGTGGTACTCACCTAAACAATATTACAAGCTTTTTAAGAATATAATTATTAATTAGCTCATGAATAGAGATTGTGGAAAACCTGCACATCAAACATGGAATCTGGACTAACAACGTATCATGTTTTCAACTTGACCCTCTCCATTCATTCCGCAGTTCTTCCTCATCTGCGAACTGTAAATAAAATCCAAGGAAATAGTGAGCTGGCTAATGATGTAAGTTTGGTCCTAATGCTCTAAGTTTCGAACCTCTTGGACACATGGAATAAACCTTATACTTTCCTAAGTTCTACCAACCTTTCAATATTAAGCAGCCAAACGTTTGAACCTGTTCACTTGATTATGATCTTGCTGAGCTCTGGATTACAAAAGTGGATCCATCTTCTTGGAGTGACCCATTGTTTTGTTTTGACAATTCTCAGTCCATAATTGTCCTCCATAAACAAAAGAATTCACTTAAGCGGTGAAAGAAACATCATAGAATCAAGGGCCAGTCAACATCACCTAGTAGAAATCATTGAAAACTTCCTCTTTGACAATACTTCTATGAATTTCTTCAACACCGTTAGCTCTATGCGTGCAACAATGCATAAATTAGCCATGAGAACCGCTTGCGACTTTCGAAATTTGGTTCACGCCACATCCTGGAAATATATTTATCATCAGACACTTCCATCGAATAGAACACATAATCTATTGGAGTTGAGTAGAGTATTTAACAAGTTTTCGGTTGTTTATAAGTGAATCAAGGGTAGTTGCAGGTAGATCATTTGCATGAGCTTTCCCTTCAAGAGCTCCAAGTCACCAGTGCTATTGAATTATTACAGTGACAAGCTGCGAAAAAAAAATCAAATGCTTCAATACTAAATGTACTACTATTCTAAAGTTAGAGCTCATGTGTATTACTACATCTTCAATAATCTATCTAATGATCTTTACATACCTAGGAAGAAGCTCTTGTAGAAGACTCAAACTCCGCTTTTCCAAAGCTTCAGGCAGAATTGTGTTGATAGTATATGCTACAATCCAGTGAAGAAGTATAAATAAGCGATTAAAAGACGGTTATTTACACAATTAAAATTAGAAACGAAAGACCATGTGATTTCCAAGAAAAAAAATCAACCTACAATCAGTTTTCAGCAACTTTCTCTTGACCATCTTTTGTGATGAGTCAAGAAAACAAGAAGCCAGTCTACCTAATCCTCCATTACCATGTACCGCGTCTTGTTCCTGCAATCATCAAGCTAATTATATATTCATTTTACTAAAAAGAAAATCACAAAGAAGCATTCCCTGCATGTTTAGTTATGTTTTCCAAAGTGTGTCCTAATTGCTCCAGCGCTTCAGCATAAGAACCTGTGAGCTCCAAATTACCTATTGCATTTAGGAGAGCTATATCTAGTTTCCACACACCTGTGCATATCATATAAACAACAAAGATGAAGGGTGATAAAAAACCTGAAGATAGTACGCTTGCTTTACGTTTTTCATTTCATAATAATCAAATGTATTATTCCAGTTTCGAGCGAGCAGAACACGAACACTGCTAAACGTTGCATAGTAAGCTTTCAGTTGTTCAAATTGCTCCCGGGAGAATGATGCAATGAAATCAACATGATATTTGATGCAATAGAAATTGGATATTTGGATCTGAGACTCTGAGTATCCAGTCAAACTACTGTAATCAAATTAACATTTCATCAACGAATATCAAAGATCATCGTAATTAAACTAATAAGTTGCACTTATAGCATCAAGATAATCAAGAACTACAATACCTAGTCCATTATCTTCTAATCCAAATACCCAGTCCAAACGTTCTCTGAATCCAAGTATCTTCTATATCTAATCGAAATTCCACTAATAAGTTGCATCTAGATAATATGAAGCGACGTAGGAGCGAACATCATAAATACCTTGTCGAACATAGATTTAATAGAGGAGTAACACCACTGCATGTAACGGTTTAAAATGGATCAAGGAACTCAACAAAAAAAGTTCACATCAAGAATCCGAGAACATCAAACCTGCTGTATTGACAGAATCGGATGACGAAACCTCCATTTTATAGATCTCCTTCTTACCAGAAACAGTGCTCACAGCAATAGCCCTCCGAACCTGAAATTCTGGAAACCGAAGCGCGATTTCCATATCCTATTACCACCGCAAGCGCCAAGCTCTACAAGTGCGGAAGTCTAACGTGAGTGTGAAATCCGCAATTGTAGTCTCCATATCTCACAACTAGCACACACAACAAAAAGAGATTCAGAGAAATGTAGAAAGAACTACGTCTCCCAAGTTTCTCCATCCCTTCAAGGTTTTTGATCTTTGAGGAATAGAGGAATAGCAACGGGCATAAATAAAGAAAGCACGAGGAATAGCAACGGGCAATTTTTGAAGTAGCCATTTTATATTTATTTTGTAATATTATTTATCAAATATAAGTGAAATATACGAACAAGCATAGCCGTTGATCACTTTCCTTCTTTACTTCTTAAAAATTTTCAAATTTTGAATTGAAAGAGTTGTGGCAAAATTACAGCCCTTTGGGCATTTTTAATTGTAACAAAGTGTTACTTCACGACATGACATATTATCGAACTCTTCGAATCAAGATGAAAGCTATGTTTTTTTCATTTTACAATACAGCAACGGATGTGGCATACATGCCAAATCAATCTTTATTACCTTGTGTTTTGAATGTTCAAATCAGTGATGTTAGTATACATGTATACCAATTCAGGAATACACCGATTCAAGTGCAAGGATTGTCGATATTTAAAAATATCTTAATAATATTATAAATATTTTTAAATTATTGATAATTCAGGATACACGGATTCGTGATTTGCATTTCTTTTTGCTTATTTGAAAATTGGGTTGTCTTTTTCATGCATTAAGAGGGAACATTTGGTAGCAAGTAGCAGCACCTCTAAGATATGATATTAAAGATTATGAGACTAAATTGGGTAATACTTCTAACCCCAAATGGTTGTTGACTTTTTTACTACAATACCAGCAAAAAAAATGTGAAGTAGAATCTACATTATAATATTTCAAAAATGTGCTGGAAAACCCTCAACTTTAACAATATATCGGTATATCGAATGTATATCGAATGTGTATCGAGTATATCAGATGTATTGTAATAATAAAATAAATTCAACTATTAACCTAAAGAAAATTTATGATTTTTTAATGCATTATCAATTTATATTGTTTTTAGTTTTTACTTCAATAAATAAGATTAAAAAAAATTTACTTAATTCATATCTCTTTTTCCCTAATTAGACAAGTAGATCCAACTTGTTTAAAACCTGTGTAGGCCGATTTTTTGTTTAAATGCCAACCAATATTGATATGCCATAAATTTAAAACATATTGGGTTTGTTTGGAACTCAAATTAAAAATGCGGTGAGATGTGATGTGATGTTCATATCGTGATTTTTGAATGATACACAAAACACAAGCTTAATTGCGATGTGATAATCGCTAAAAAATCACTATATATGCACAGCTGTTAAAACCCGTTGTGGTCTTATTGTAATTTTGGAAAAGACTAATTTATCCTTGCTTCTATTAATTATAATATAATTATATTTTTTATTTTATATATATAAGGGTATATTAGTATTTTTACATAAATCACGATCATAATATCGCAATTTTACCAAATATATTTAAAAATTCATGATCATCATATCTCACCGCATCTCACCACATCTCACCGCACTTCACCACATCTCAACGCACCAAATTTTAAAAAGCTATACCAAACAAAATCATTGTTTTAATAAGGTAAAGGTTGTGCCCCTCAAATTTGAAAATTGAAAAAAAACATTTGAAGTTATATAATTGGTTATATTGATGTTTAAAATTCAAAAAATTGTAAAGCTCATCCTTCTATTTTTTATAATTATGTAATTATCCCATGAAGATCCAAAACAATTTAGGTTTGATCATACATTAATGTTTTATACATTAATAGTTTGTATTTGATATTTCAACTTATAAGATGTAATGATTATAAACTTTAAAAATATAACAAATAAATTGTCAAAATTGTTCACCAAAAAATTGATGAGATAAAACTATTATTCACTTAGATCATTCTTCCCCAAATCTTTCTGTTCTGATCAATAGCTTTTTAATGGTTCACCAATGATAGGCTTGCAACTACTCTATTAAAAACTATAATATATCATATTTTACATATATCTGAATATTTTTCTATTTTATTATTAAATTTTATAAATATTATAATGTTTTCTTCTAAATATGAAACTATATTCTTTTAATTTTCAATTTTTAATCTAAATCAATTTTAGTATATTAAATTTGAAAAAAATTGGACAGATTATTCGAATAGGTTATTCAAACTAACATAAACATTTATATAAGTATTTGAATAATGTTTGAATATAAATTTTAGTTCGAATAAAATACCAATGAACACGAACATATTCAAATAAAAAAATTAACGAACATAAAATAGAGAGTTCGTTTCGTTTGGATCGAATAACAACACTTGGTCACAACATATATCTATTCTCGCATTATATACATTCTCTTGTGTATATTCAATAATGAATACATATGGTAACTGAGGTTTTATATGGTATTAGAGTTTCCTCGAATTATCGGTTTTATTATGAGTTCTCAAACATCAAATTATAAGAAAAATATACAATAACAAAATTAGAGACATTTTATGAGGAATCTAGTTCAACAAAAATATTGAAAAAGTATTATGACAAAATAAGAGACAATTTTTTTATGCAATAAGGATTATGAAAAAATGCCCAAACGGCTGTATTTTTGCCACAATTAAAAATGCCCAAACGGTTGTAATTTTGCCACAACTCTATCAATTCAATTTTTTAAAAATTTTTAAGAAGTAATCAACTAATCGATTAGATTAACGGCTACTTCGAAAATTGCCCGTTGCTATCCCTCATGCTCTTCTTTATTTATACCTACTTAAACCTCCATTCCACAAAGGTCAAAAAAACCTGGAAGGAAGGAGAAACTTGGGAGACGAAGTTTTTTCTACATTTCTCCGAATCTCTTTTGTTGTGAGATATGGAGACTCTGCAATTGCGGATTTCACACTCGCATTAGACTTCCGCACTTGTAGCACCTGGCGCCTTGAGGTGGTTATAGGATATGGAAATCGCGCTTCGGTTTCCAGAATTTCAGGTTCGGAGGTCTATTGTTGTGAGCAATGTTTCCATTGAGAAGGAGATCTATAAAATGGAGGTTTAGTCGTCCGATTCTGTCAATACAGCAGGTTTGATGTTCTCGGATTCTTGATGTGAACTTTTTTTGTTGAGTTCCTTGATCCATTTTATACCGTTACATGCAGTGGTGTTACTCCACTGTTTAATCTATGTTCGATAAGGTATTTATGATGTTCGCTCCTACGTCGCTTCATATTATCTTGATGCAACTTATTAGTCGAATTTCGATTAGGTATAGAAGATACTTGGACTCAGAGGACGTTTGGACTGGGTATTTGGATAGAAGATAATGGACTAGGTATTGTAGTTCTTGATTATCTTGATGCTATAAGTGCAACTTATTAGTTTAATTACAATGATCTTTGATATTCGTTGATGAAATGTTAATTTGATTACAGTGGATATTCAGAGTCTCGATCCAAATATCCAATTTCTATTGCATCAAATATCATGCTTCGGTTTCCATAATTTCAGGTTCGGAGGTATATTGCCGTGAGCAATGTTTCCGGTAAGAAGGAGATCTATTAAATGGAGGTTTCGTCATCCGATTCTGTCAATACAGTAGGTTTGATGTGAACTTTTTTTGTGGAGTTCCTTGATCTATTATAAATCGTTACATGCAGAGGTATTACTCCTCTGTTTTATCTATGTTCGATAAGGTATTTATGATGTTCGCTCCTAGTTCGCTTCATATTATCTAGATGCAACTTATGATCTATGCAGGGAATACTTTTTCGTGATTTTCTTCTTAGTAAAATGAATATATAATTAACTTGATGATTGTAGGAACGAGATGCGGCACATGGTAATGGAGGATTAGGTAGGCTGGCTTCTTGTTTTCTTGACTCATCACCAAAGATGGTCAACTGAAAGCTGCTGGCTATAGGTTGATTTTTTTATTGTATTTTTTCCTATGAATCAATTAATCCTACAACGTGATGATATTACTTTATTCGAACAGATGGGTAAACCTTGGGACATAGTGAGGAATGATATCACTTGCTTTTTAAGGAAAAGTACTCCAGGACCCTGATGGGAGGAATCTACGGATTCATGATATTGTATCAACATTTAATCCGTCAAATGTTCCATGAAAAAGTTGATGTACAGATGAATGAGAATATTGGTAGATGAAAAGTACTTGGCTAGAAAGAAGCATGGGAAATCACATGGTTTTCCGTATCTAATATTAATTTTTTAAATAACCGTCTTTTAATCGCTTATTTATGCTTCTTCACAGGATTGTAGCATATACTATCAACACAATTCTGCCTAAAGCTTTCGAAAAGTGGAGTTTGAGTCTTCTAGAAGAACTTCTTCCTAGGTATGTAAGATCATTAGAAAGATTATTGAAGAGGTAATACACAAGATCTCTAGCTTTTGAATAGTAATACGTTTAGTACTGAAGCAATTGATGTTTTTCTATGTAGCTTGTCACTGTAATAATTCAGCGTTATGGAACTGGTCTCATGAGAATATTGGTACAGATGAATAATAATCACCCTAACTTTTGTATACTTGATCTCATGATAATATTGGTAGATGAGAAGGACTTGGCTGGAGAGAAGCATGGGAAATCACATGGTTTTCCGTCTCTAATATTAATTTTTTAAATAACCGTCTTTTAATCGCTTATTTATGCTTCTTCACAGGATTGTTGCATATACTATCAACACAATTCTGCCTGAAACTTTGGAAAAGTGGAGTTTGAGTCTTCTACAAGAACTTCTTCCTAGTTATGTAGAGATCATTGGAAAGATTAATGAAGAGGTAATGCACAGTAGCTCTAACTTTAGAATAGTAATACGTTTAGTATTGAAGCACTTGATATTTTTATATGTAGATTCTCATTGTAATAATGCAGCATAATTCAGCATTATGGCGGTGAATTGGAAAGCTCATGCAAATGAGAGTTCTAGATAATATTGAACTACCTGAAACTACCCTTGATTCACTTATAAAATCTACCGAAAACTTGGTAAAATACTCTACTCAACCCCGATAGATTATGTGTTCTATTCAATGCTAGTGCTTGATGATTAGGTAATGGTAATGTAGGATTAGGTAATGGTAGTTTTTGTGATACGCACAACTTGTTCTCATGATGTTTGGAAACAGGGTGAAGCTCTTCTAAATGTAATTGGTAATTAGGAGCTCAAAGGGGCTTACTCTGACGCTCTCGAGCATTTGAAACACACTTTGGAAAACATAGCTGAATAGACAAGGAATGTTTTTTTGAGATTTTCTTAGTGAAATGAATATCTAATTCGCTTGATGATTACAGGAAACAGACCCATCACTTGGTAACGGAGGACTAGGTAGGTTGACTTCATGTTTTCTTGACTCAATTACCACAATTAACTACCTAGAGTTGGGTTTTGGACTTTGATATATGTATAGTTTACTTGCCTTTATTAAAGGGGGAACATGCAACAAATTATGAGAACATGAAAAGAGCTGAGAACGTATGTTGCTCCCTCATTTTCTATCTGGTTTTTTGATGCACTTAACCTTTTAAAATGTTTACTGAGATCGGAATTACTATGTGTTGTATACTGGTGATGATTCATAAGAAGGAAAGAAGGTTAGAATTAAGGAACAATACACTTTATGCTCATCTTTTCTTTTGTATACCCATGCTCATGAGAATATTTGTAGGTGAGAAAGGACTTGGCTAGAAAGAAGCATGAGAAATCACTCAAAGGTTTTTAGTCTTTAATATTAATTTTTGAAATTATCATCTCTTAGCACTTATTTATCTTTTTTCATAGGACTGCATCATATACTAATCACACAGTTTTGTCCTAGGCTTTATAAAAGTGGAGCTTGAGTCGTCTGCAAGAACTTCTTCATTCATTAATAATAAAGCGCCAACCGATATTTTATTCTATGCTGCAAATGTCTGATGATAATCTATTCCCAGGATGTAGAGTTGCAAGTAATGTCATTTCTTGAACTGGGTCCTGAAAATTGCTAGTGCTGCATACAATTAACAGTGTTGCAGCAGTATTATCAAATTGGAAGTTTTAAACGATTTCTACAGGTGATGTTGATCGGCCCTCTATTCCTTGATGTTTCTTTCAATGCTTGGTGAATTCTTTTAATTCATGAGGACACTTATAGCCCGAGATATTTCAAAACAAAACTTGGGTCACGATCTGCTTTTGTAATCCAGAGCTCAATGAGATCATAACCAAGTGAACAGAGAGTTATACCATTTGCTGCTGAATAATGCAAATTTGGTAGAAGTGAGGAAGATATGAGGTTTATTCCATGTGTCCAAGAGGTTTTAAACTTAGAGCAGTATTTCATACAGCACTATCAGTAGCCATTACCTTGGATTTTAATTACATGATGAAGAAGTGCAGAATGAATAGAGAGAATAAAGAAGAAGTTAATAACATCGCTTCTTAGGGAGAAAACATGATACTTGTTAGTGCATATTCACTATTTTATGTGCAGGTAATCCCCCCTATTCATTAGTTGATTAATACTTATGTTCTTTAAGTTTGTATCTTCGGAGGAAATGCCTTTTCAACTTAGGTACAAACCAAGAGAATTGTAATGCTTGGGATCAACAATCAAACATGATCTCCTCAAGGTACTTACTCAGAATATGCAATTGACGGAAAATTGAAAAAATGAAATTAAAAATTGATACTAGCTTGAATGTTTCGGAGAGAAGTGGGATAGAGCCACCGGATGTAAGAAGTCATGTTCCCGTAAACAGATGGTACGAGAGTGACCCCGATAGCTTATATAAACACCTTGTTCATGGAGTTTTAATTTTATATAAAAATAGAGTTTTAATTTCATGGAACTTATATAAAAATGGAGTGACGAGAAAGTTTTTGGATGAACATGGAAAAATAAATATTTTTTTGAAGGTGAACTCAATAATCAAATAACATAAATCTGAAACAAAAAAGTTAAAAACATTAAAATAACTTGACTTATTAGGATATAAAGAATATGGTTTGCAAGATGTGATATATAAACACTTAGTTCAACGGCATCATACTCGGTAACGTATTATAATCCAAAAATGTAGTTTTAAGAATAAAAAAAATTAAACATGCATTAAAATAATATTGATTCGAAATGAAAAAATGGGTAATGAGAAAGTTTTTCAATGAATGAAAACATAAATATTTTCTTAAAGTAGAACACTGACAGAAAATTGAAATAAAAATATTAAAAACAAATACTAACTTGAATGTTTCGGAAGATAAAGAATATGATTTGCAAGAAGAGCCATATAAACAAATTGTTTAACGTCTATCAATTCCTGATAATGGATTAAACATTCATCAAAACCGATTTGAAATGAACAAATGGGTTAACCAGAAAGTTTTCGAATAAATAAAGAAAGCAAAAATATTTTCTTGAAGTGAAATTTAAATAAGCAATTGACGGAAAACTGAAACAAAAAAATTTAAGACTAATACTAACTTGAATGTTTTATAGATAAATAATCTAATTTGTAAGATGAGCCATATAAATACTCTGCTCAACGACCATCATTCTCACTAACGTATTAAAAATCCAGAAATTTAGTTCCAAGAATAAAAAAATAATTAAATGTGCTTTAAAATAATACTGATTTGAAATGAAAAAATGGGGCGATGAGAAAGTTTTCGGATGAACATGGAAAACAAAATATTTTCTTGAAGTGGAAGTCAAATAAACAACTAACAGAAAATTGAAACAAAAGTTAAAAACTTGAATTTTCCGCGGATTAATAGTCCGATTTGCAAGAAGGGTCATATATGCACGTTCAACGGCCATCATTCTTGCTAACGGATTAAATATCTTGAAATGTAATTCCAAGCATCAAGAAAATTTTAAACAAGCATTAAAATAATATCGATTTGAAATGAAAATAGGGTAACGAGAAAGTTTTCGAATGAATAGGAAAAACATAAATATTTTTTGAAGTGGGGCTTATCTAAACAACTCATAGAAAATTGAAACAAAAATATTAAAAACTGATACTAAGTTGAATGTTTTCGGAGACAAATATACCGATTTGCAAGAAGATCAAAGACCTTGTTTAACAACTATCATTCTCATTAAGTGATTAAAAATCCAAGAAAAAGTAGTTCCAACCATCAATAAATTTTTAAATATGAACAACATTGCATTCGATATGAGTATTAAAATTTAAAACAAATATGTTTCACATACCATATGAGCTTTACAATAGAACATGAAGAGAAAACATTTACTCAAGAAATTCGCAAGCAATTATAATGATAGAATAAAACCTGCAAATGGAACACAAAAGAATGATGAGCTTCACAACTTTTCATAAATTCTTAGCATTATTTAACTAACATTCACATCGGTAAAGAAGTTGGCTCTGGCAATGTGCGCAAAAATATAAGCTAAACGTCAATTTCTGTAATAGACATTCCAAAATATCCTAATTAGTGTTCACTTGAGTAAGAAAATATAATGATTTGAAGACAGTCTGTTCTAAACTGTAGGTAAAGTACTTGATTTCAACACTAAATATTTTTTGGATATAAACACGTAGGATCAAATACCTCGTCCATAAATTTGTCAAGCATGGGATCCACAAAAATGTGGGCGTAAAGGACCCACGGTTCCGGTTGGACCAACATTTTCTTGTTGTGAGCATCTTCCGTCAACTCGGTATACAGCCGCAGACATATTTAGATGCCATGTCGTTTTCGTTGAAGATTAAAAGGAAATAGAAACCATCAATAAAAGCAAACAGAAACCAATCGAAGAAACAAATATCGTCGGACGAAACCACCCACGACATATCTTGATTGATTAATGGATGGTTTGGGAAAATAGAATTAATATATAAAGGTGAATGGAAGGAGCGTGTGATAATTTTGAATTCTAACAATGAGCATAACCGCAATGCTTGCGCGGATATTTTGCTTATATTTGATCAATAAAATTACAAAATAAATAAAAAACGGCTAGTTCTAAAACCATCCCTTGCTATTCCTCTCGCTCTTTTTCGAAAACAATTAAAAATGGCTAAACGGCCTGTAATTTTGCACAACTCTTTCAATTCAAAATTTGAAAATTTTTAGGAAGTAAAGAAGGAAAGTGATCAACTAAGCGGTGATGATTTACATATAAATATAAAACGGCTAGTTCGACAACTGGCAGTTGCTATTCCTCGTGCTCTTCTTTATTTATGCCTACTAAAATCTCCATTCCTCAAAGATCAAAAACCTGGAAGGGAAGGAAAAACTTGGGAGAGAAAGAGATTCTTTCTACATTTCTCTGAATCTCTTTTTGTTGTGAGATATGGAGATTCTGCAATTGCGGATTTCACACTCGCATTAGACTTCCGCACTTGTAGCGCCTGACGCATTAGTTGTGAGATATGGAAATCGCGCTTCGGTTTCCAGAATTTCAGGTTCTGGTCTATTGCTGTGAGCAATGTAAACATCAATGGAGGTTTAGTCATCCTATTCTGTATATACATCAGGTTTGATGTTCTCGGATTCTTGATGTGAACTTTTGTTTATTGAGTTCCTTGATCCGTTTTAAACTGTTACCCGCAGTGGTGTTACTCCTCTGTTTAATCTATGCTCGATAAGGTATTTATGATGTTCGCTCCTATGATATTATCTTGATGCAACTTATTAGTTTTAATTTGGATTAGATATAGAAGATACTGGACTTCTGGACTGGGTATTCTAGTTCTTGATTATCTTGATGCTATATTTAAAATGTTATCTGGATGGGAATTGAACAATTTGAACAACTCAAAGCTTACTATGCAACGGTTGACAGTGTTGGTGTTCTGCTCGCTCGAAACTGGAATGATACATTTGAATATTATGCAATGAAAAACATAATAAAAAAACCCGCCTTTTGAAATACTTAGAGGATGCATCTCAAGTTTATTTAGAATAAACATTTGGTAGCAAGTACCGGCACCTCTAAGATATTATATTGGCTGATATTTCCTGTTCATCTCAATTCTTTTTTAAAAAGTTAATTTTTATCACGTATATTTGGAATGATGAAAAAAACATAATTGTTGTATTTTTTGTTGAATTTTAGTCATGACCGTTAAATATTCTGTTAATATTTACAAAATAATTAAATAATACCGATCCAGACCGGTATGAGCTATACGATTGGTACCAAATTTTATTTTATTTTTTTAAAAATAAAATAAATAAATGACGAAAATATAATAAATTGTGTAATATTTGTGACTAAAACAGAACTTCAAAACAAGTATGATGAAAATAGAAATTTAGAAATTTGGAACATTAAATATGACTCTTTAGGGTTCAGCCCAACGGGTTATATTTTTCTTGACCCATCAACGGGTTGACCCGATGGCTCTTTAGGGGTGCACGGGTTCAGTCCAATGAACTCATTGTACGGATTGACCATGCTCACCCCTATGACTATTACATGATTTTCCCATATTATATTAAAGATCACGAGTCCAAATTGTGTCCTACTTCTATCCCCAAATGGTTACACAATATTAGCAACAAAGAATATACAGTAGAATCTACATTACATTGGCAAGAAACCCTCAACTTTAACACAATGTTGGTACTAGTGTATTGGAAAATATTTCTACTTTCCCGGTTCATTCGAAAATTCATCTTGTGAGGAAGAAGAATAATATGATGTCGTCGAAAAAGCGGAAGAGGTAATCACAACGAATCTTTAAAAAACTCATCTTGCAAACCGGTTTTTTATATCTTTAAACATTCAAGTTAAATATTTAACATTTTTGTTTCAGTTTTTCGTCAATTGCTTATTTAAAATATACTTCAAGAAAATTTTTATGTTTTTCATGTTCATTCGAAAACATTCTTTAATTTTTTTATTGTTGGAACTACGACCATTGAACCATATGTTTATATGACACATACAAAACGGATTACTTATCTCATGAAACCTTCAACTTAGTCTCAATTTTTAATTATTTTTCATGCTTTCATTATTCTTTCGAAAACTTTCTCGTTACCACATTTTTTCATTTCAAAGTAGCATTATTTTAAGCACATTAACAAAAAATGATGGTCATTGAACAATGAATGTGTTTATATAACCCATCTACTTGAATATTCAATTTAATATCAGTTTTTACTTTTTAAAATTTTCCGTCAATTTTTTTGAAACTACATTTGTGGAATTTTTGGAATTTTTTTTAAACTTTTTTTTTAATATTCAATTTTTTTAGTTTAATGCATGTTTATTTTTTTTTATTTTTGAAACTACATTTGTGGTGGATCTTGTTACCATTAGTGATGAAGCTCCTTTACTTCCATCTGGTTTTCGGGTCATACCTATTCACCTCTTCATAATTACCCGTATGTTGATAATTTATATCAACTTGGCCTCTCTAATCCTGTAATTAAAATCCAAGGTAATAAACTAGTGTAAGAAAGGGTCATTCATGATGTTTCTGAGTTTCAAACCTTGTGGATACATGGAATAAACCTCATCATACCTTACAGTACTGAGCAGTTAATCGTCTAACCTTGTTCACTTGGCTATCATCTTGCACATGTGGAACATAACAAGTTTCTAAGCATGTTTCCTTCATCACATAGCAAATCTGGTCCACAAACATTTTAAAAGTTCAAGTGCATCAAAAAACCAGATAGAAATTTAGCGAGCAACTCTTGTCCTGTTCTCATAAATTATTAAAGGCAAGAAGACCATACCTATATCTTTGTCCAAAACCCAACTCTAGATAGTATAAGGCAAGTCCAGTCAAGCGTTGTACTCGTGCGGTCTGCAATCATCAAGCTAATTAGATATTCATTTTAGCTAAGAAGAAAATCCCAAAAAAAAAACCCTCTGCCTATTCAGCTACATTTTCCAAATTGTGTCTCAAATGCTACAGCCTCAAATGCTACAGCACCTCCGAGTAAGCCCCTGTGAGCTCCATTTAGAAGAGCTCCAGCTCCACTATGTTTCAACACGTCATGAGAACAAATTATACGTATCACAAAAACAAAAAAGATTAGATGGGAAATACCTGAAGATACTCCATTTACAGATAGTCGGCTTGCTTTACGTTTTTCTTTTCATAAGGACGTATCACGAACAATGTCAATCTCTCTCTGGAGAATGATGGAATGTGATCAACATGATTCTTGATATTTGAGTATCCTCTGTGCTCATTTCTTTCATCTTTTTGTAGGGGTAAACGATACCCATGGATGCGCTTCACCAAAAAAATATTGTTAGGTTTTTAAGAACAAAATAAGCTAATGAATTGGGATTGGGGAAACCTGCACATCAAACAGTGAATTTAGACTAACAACGTAACCCATTTTCAACTTGGCCTCTCTCCATTCATTCTGCAGTTCTTCATCATCTTCAAACTGTAATTAAAATCCAAGGAAATAGTCAACTAGCTAATGTTGTAAGAAAGATCACAAATGGTCATCAACTGCTGAATTATTGCAATGATAAGATATTGCCTCGAAGCAGTCCTTGCAGAAGACTCGAGCTCCAATTTTCCAAAGCCTCATGTAGAGCTATATGGTTAGTATGCTCTACAATCCCGTGAAGAAACATAAATAAATGCTTAAGAGATGGTTTTATAAAAAATAATATTAGACATAAAACCTTTTACGTGATCTCCCAAGCTTCTTTCCAGCCATTTCCTTTCTCACTACAATATTCACATGAGTTCGGGTATAAAATCGATAGGGTTAGTATCATTCATCTATACAACAACCTTTTCTGGGAACATCTACCAGTACAATGGTTCCTTTGATATCCTCTCAAACATTGATAAACACAATACCATGAAGAGAAGCCGAGCAGAACATATATAGTTGCTTAAATCTAAGCTTCTTCCTTCATCTGATTTGTCTCCGGGATACATCACATAGTAAATCTGGTCCATCGAAACATTTTAAAAGGTTAAGTGCATAAAAAACCACATAGAAATTTAGGGAGCAACACGCGTTCTCAACTCTCTTCATGTTCTCACAAGTTGTTGTGTGCTCCCTTTATTTAAAAAACCTCACAATGTGTAGTTAAGTGTTGCAATTGTGTAAAGAAAATAGGAAGCCACCAGTTCCTGCAATCATGAAGCTGATAGATATTCATTTTACTAAGAAGAAAATCTCAAAAGCCTTCCCTGCCTGTTAGCTACGTTTTTCGATGTGTGTCTCAAATGGTCCAGCGCTAACCTTCTGTGAGCTCTACCTTGTTCCACACACCATGAGAAAAAAAATTGTGCGCATCACAAAAAAAGAAGATAAAGGGCGAGAAAAACCTGAAGATACTCCATGGATAGATAGATACTCCGAGAAAACAGGAAGCCGCCAGCCTAATCCTCTGTTACCAACAAGTGTTGCGTCTAGTTCCAACTCATGTAATCAAATTAGCATTTAATCAACGAATATCAAAGATCTTGCTCATTAAACATGAAAAAAATTAATTTGAATAGATCAATACCGTGATATTGTAATCAGGGACAAAGAACACTTTTGTAGCAGGGAAATGAAACGCGTGATTTTAGCAAGTATAGTCCTCTGGATATTGGGCGTGGAATAGAGTACCTTGATAAGAACACGTAAGTTGAAAATGCTTTACAATTCTCTTGGCATGCACGTAAGTTGAAAATGCTTTTCCTCCCAAGATCCCCATTATATTCAGCAGCTATCTCTTGTGGATGCGATTCACCTAAACAATATTGTTAGCTTTTCAAAAACATAAGTATTAATCCGCTCATGAATATGGATCGGGGAAAACCGGCACATCAAACGGGGAATATGGACTGACAATGTATCCCGTTTTCTCCCTGAGAAGTCATGCTTTTCTCTTCTTATTTATGAGCTTGGCCTCTCTCCATTCATTCTGCTGTTCTTCTTCATCTGCGAACTGTAATTAAAATCCAAGGAAATAGTCAGCTGACTAATGCTATTAGAAAGAAGTTTGATCCTGGTGCTCTAAGTAACCCTTATACCTTCCTAGGTTCTACCAACTTTCCAGTATTAAGTAGCCAGTCGTCGGACCATGTTCACTTGATTACAAAAGCGGATCCATCTTCTTTGAGTGACCCCATTGGTTTTGTTTTGAAATTTCTCAAGCAATAACTATCCTCAAGAAACAAATGAATTCACTAAGAGCTGAAAGAAGCATCACATAATCAAGGGCCAGTCAACATTACCGGGCAGAAATCGTTGAAAACTTCTACTTTGACAATGCTGCTATCAATTTCTGCAACACCGTTAATTGTATGCGCACAAACAACGCATAAATTAGCCATGTGAACATTTTTCGGGATACGGTTCAAAAAATGACATCACTTTTCATCGCATAGAGCAGAGAATCTGTTTGAGCATAGCAGAGTTTTTTACCATTATTATCCAAAACTTTCATTTGTTTACCCTCAGGAGCTCATGGTCATAAGTGTCATACTGCTGAATCCTTGTAATGATAAGCTGCGCAGAAAAACCACAAGTGATTCAATACCAAATATATTACTAATTATAGAGTTAGACTTCATGGGTACTGTCTCTTCATGAAAAACCACAAGTGATTCAATACCAAATATACCACAATAGTCAGCTGACTAATTTCAAATGAGCATATCACGAACACTGCCAGCCGTCACATAGTATGCTTTGAGTGGTTAAAATCGGTCCCGAGAGAATGATACAGTGAAATCGGCATGATAATTGATATTTGATGCAATAGATGTTGGATTGAGAGCTTGAGTATACATTCCAACTACTGTAATCAAATTAACAATCCATCAACGAGCATCAAAGATGTTGCTCCTCCATCAACCATTCAACATGACATAGATCAAGACCTTACACATTAATATGAAAAAAAATAGCAGCAAAACAATGAAACTCGAGAAAACACTGCACATCGCCCCATATCTCATTGAAATTAGACTAATAAATTGAGCTTCATACAAAAATATAGCATCAAGATAATGAAGCACTAGAATACCTAGTTCAGACGTCCAGTATCATATGAATCAAAATATGAAGGGACATAGGAGTGACATCGAAAATATCTCGAACATAGATTAATAGAGGAGTCACAGCACTTCATGTAACGATTTATAATGGATCCAAGACTCAACAAAAAATTTAACATCAATAATCAGAGAACATCGAACTTGTTGTATTGACATCATCAGATGACGAAACCTCCATTTTCTTCATCTCCTTCTTAGCGGCGATGTTGCTCACAGCAATAGGCCTTCGAATCTTAAAATCTGGAAACAAATTGTTGAATGCGAAGCACGATTTCCATATCCTATTACCGCCTGGAACTACAAGTACGGAAGCGTAACGCGACTGTGAAATCCGCAATTGCAGACTTTCCATTTCTCAGAGCAAGCACACAAAACAAAAAGAAATTCAGAGAAATGTAAAAAGAACTCCGTCTCCAAGTTTCTCCTTCCTATGCCGGTTATTAATCTTTGAGGAATGGAGAGCATAAATAAAGAAGAGCACGAGGAATAGCAACGGGCAATTTTCGAACTAGCCGTTTTATATTTATAAGTAAATTATCCGAGCAACCACAGCCGTTAATCTAACCCCTTGGTTGATCACTTTCCTTCTTAAAATTTTTCGAATTTTGAATTGAAAGAGTTGTGGCAAAATTACAGTTGTTTGGACATTTTTAATTGTTTTCGAAAAAGAGCACGAGGAATAGCAAGGGCCAAGGGATGGTTTTCGAACTAGCCGTTTTTTTAATTATTTTGTAATTTTATTAATCAAATATAACAAAATATCCGCACAAGCATAGCCGTTATTATTTCGTTGGCCTTTATATATTAATCATACTTTTCCCAAACCAGCGATTAATTAATTAATCTATATTTGTTTATTCTATTGGTTTCTGTTTGCTTTTTCTGATGGTTTTTGTTTTCTTCTGATCTTCAACAACGAAAACGACAAGGGATCTAAATTTGTCGTCGGTTGTGTACCGAGTTGACCGAACTTGCTGGCCACAATAAAATGTTGGTCTGATCGGAACCGTGGATCCTTTACGCCCACAATTTTGTGGATCCCATGCTTGATGAATTCGTGGACGAGGTGTTTGATCCTAAACGTTTATATCTAGAAAAGATTTAGTGTTGAAATCAAATACATTACTTACAGTTTAGAACAGAGTATTCGGTTCATTATATTTCCTTACTCAAGTGAACACTAATTAGGAGATTTGGAACTGACACTCAGCTTATATTTTTTGCGCACATTGTCAGATCCTACTTCTTTACCCATGTGAAAGTTAAATCATGCTAAGAATTTATGAAAAACTGTGAAGCTCATCATTCTTTTGTATTCCATTTGCACGTTTTATTCTCTCATTATAATTGCTTGCGAATTCCTTGAGCAAAATGCTTCATCTTCCTGTTCTGTTGTAAAGCTCATAGGGTATGTGAAACATACTTGTTTTAATAATCATATCGAATGCAATGTCGTTCATATTTAAAAAATTATTGATATTTGGAACTACTTTTTCTTGGATTTTTAATTAATTTTTCTATTGAATGAAATTAGCATTAATTTTTAACTTTTTACCCCATTCTGTCATTTTTACTACATTTCTGGATTTTTAATCTGTTAATATGAATGATGGCAGTTGAACAAAATAACAAAATGATATTACAAAATTTCTCCACTTCTATCCTTTACTGATTCATTGAAACTCACTCCAGTAGTTCTCATTCCTCTTACGCCTGGAATCCCTCACGCTGAAGATCATTAAGTGCAATAGAAAGAGAAAAGACAGCAAGTAGAAGACTTGTGTAGAACATGAAAAACCTTACAAGACGTTACATTATCAAAAACCCTCCCCTCAGCATTAACAGTAGAAAAAGACAGTCGCCGAACTTGTTGTATACTTTTACTTCCTCAAATAAAATCCTCCCGTGGAGAACGATAATGTGACCAGACAAGAAGGAATGACGGATATTAGAGAAGGAAAACGAAGGGAAGGAGCGGTAGAGGCCAGAGAACAAATGAATTGTGAAAGAGAAAGAGAATGCGCTCCAACGTTATAATTATTAAAAGTTGCTCACACCCCTGGAAGTAGCCGTTAATTGCAAAGATACCACAATTTTTTTACAAACGTTCGAAAAGTTTGATAATTACCTTTAAAAGTTACCGTTGCCAATCTCTAGCATAATAAAAAGCAGTTTTTATAGCATAATTAGCTCAAATCAGTCCATATATATGTTATTTAAAAACAATATTTTACTAGATTAAACTTGAGAATTAGGTTTATCAAAATATACTATGTATAATGACTAGTTTTCCAAAAAATCAGAGTTTTGTATACTAGTTTTTCTTCAAAAAATGATGATGATTATTATATTTGCCAAACTAAGAAAGTCTTGGAGATCAAATTTACAAAATCATGGACTTAAATGTCATCCACTCAATTTATAATGTTTAGGGGCATCGAAGCGGGGAAATGGAAACAACAATCCAACAAACTTAGAGGAATCATATTTCTAATACAATTCCAAAACGATCAAATTTGCACAACTATAAAAGTTTTGAGTTTTTCTCAAAATATGAAATAAGAGTTCACGGTAGCTATAAGAATAAACTGTTATGAAATTAAATCCAAAATCAGACCGATAATTCGAGGAAACTCCGGTATCGGATAAAACCCCGGCTATCAATATATATTCACTATTGAATATACACAAGAGAAAGCATACAATGGGAGAAGATAGAAATATATGTTGTGTTGGTGTGTTGAAACAAATGAGATTATCACTTCTTTTATAGGCTAAGGGAAAGGATAAACCTCCCCCAAATTACAACTGCTCTACTACCAACCCATGGTTGGTATGGCTAATGTTGACCACATGTTATCAAACATATGATCATTTGACTTCATCTAACAATCTCACACTTGAAGTCAATTTCATCTTCCTCTTGATCTGCATTCAATCTTACTTTCGGGTAGCACTGCAACATCTTCTGATGTTGCCATCGAGGATGACCCTCAATCCAGATCTCTCTCGAGAGGGACTCTTTACATTCGTATGTCCCTCGAGAGCTCTCACTTCTTGTGCTATTGAAACTAAATTTCTGGATTTTTAATCTGTTAGCGGGAATGATGGTCATTGAACAATGTGTTTATATGGCCCATCTTGTAATTTTATGCTCATTGTTAGAATTCAAAATTATTTACACACATTCAAAATTATCCCACGCTCCTTTCGTTCGCCTTTATAATTCTACTTTCCCCAAACCAGTGATTAATCAATCAAGATATATCGCAAGCGGTCTCATCCGGCGATATTTGTTTATTCGATTGTTTTTGTTTGCTTTTTCTCACGGTTATCTTCAACGAAAACGACAGGGAATCTAAATTTATCACCGACTGTGTACCGTGTTGATGGAAGTCGATGGGCACAAGAAAATGTTGGTCCAACCGGAACCATGGGTCCTTTACGCCCAGACTTTTGTGAATCCCATGCTTGACGAATTCGTGGACGAAATATTTGCTCTTAAACGTTTATATCCATAAAATATTTAGTGTTGAAATCAATTACTTTACCTGCAGTTTAGAAGAGAGTGTCTTCGGTTGATTATATTTTCTTACTCAAGTGAACATTAATCAAGAAATTTTGGAATGTCTATTACAAAAACTGACGTTGAGCTTATATTTTTGCACACATTGCTAGATCCTACTTTTTTACCCATGTGAATGTTAGTTAAATAATGCTAAGAATTTATGAAAAGTTGTGAAACTCATCATTTTTTTGTGTTCCATTTGCAGGTTTTATTCTTTCATCATTATTGTTTGCAAATTCCTTGAGCAAAATGATTCATCTTCATGTTCTGTCGTATAGCTCATACTTGTTTTAATAGTCATATCGAATGCAATGTTCATATTTAAAAATTTATTGATGATTTGAACTACTTTTCTTCGATTTTTAATAAGTTAGTGGAAATGATAACAGTTGACCAAGGTGTTTAACCATTCTTGCAAACATGTATATTTATTTCAAGAAACATTCAAGTTAATATCAGTTTTTAACTATTATTTCAATTTCATGTTAATTGTTTATTTGAGTTCTACTTCAAGAAAATATTTATGATTTCCATAATCATCCGAAAACTTTCTCGTCACCCCATTTTTCATTTCAAATCGGTATTATTTTAAAACACATTTAATTATTTTATAATTCTTGTAACTACATTTCTTTGTTTTTAATCCGTTAGCGGGAATGATGGTCATTGAATAACATGTTTATATGAAACATCTTGCAAACCGGATTATTTATCTTCGAAAACATTCAGGTTAGTATCAGTTTTTAATTTTTTTGTTTCTGTTTTCCGTCAATTGCTTATTAAAGTCTACTTCAAGAAAATATTCATTCGAAAACTTTATCGTTAACCCATTCGTTAATTTCAAATCGGTATTTTTTTAATGCATGTTTTAAATTTTCTTTATGCTTGAGACTATATTTCTGGATTTTTAATCCCTTAGCGGGAATGATGAACGTTGAACAACCTGTTTATATGGCCCTTCTTGAACAACGTTGAACTAACATTTTATGTTAGTTGCTTATTTAAGTTCCACTCCAAGAAAATATCTATGCTTTCCATTATCATCCCAAAACTTTCTCTTCACACCATTTTTTCATTTCAAATTGGTATTATTTTAAAGAAAATTTAATCATTTTATGATTCTTGGAACTACATTTCTGGATTTTTAATTCGTTAGCGGGAATGATGGTCGTTGAACAACATGTTTAAATGGTGGTCTTGCAAACCAGATTATTTATCTCCGAAAACATTCAAGTTAATATTAGTTTAGTTTTTTTGTTTCAGTTTTCCGTCAATTACTTATTTAAGTTCCACTTCAAGATAATATTTCTACTTTCAATGTTCATTCGAAAACTTTCTCGTTACCTCTTTCTTTAATTTCAAATCGGTATTATTTTAATGCATGTTTAAATTTTTTTTGATGATTTGACCTACATTTTTGGATTTTTAATCCGTTAGCGGGAATGATGATCGTTGAACAAGGTGTTTATATGACCATTCTTGCAAACCAGATTATTTATCTCTGAAACATTCAAACTAGTATCAATTTTTAATTTTTTTAGTTTCAGTTTTCTATCAATTGCTTATTCAAGTTCCACTTCAAGATAATATTTTTGTTTTCCCTGTTCATTCAAAAACGTTCTCATTAACCCATTAGTTCATTTTAAATCGGTTTTATTTTAATGCGTGTTTTAAATTTTCTTTATGCTTGAAACTATATTTCTCTATTTTTAATTGTTGGCGGGAATGATGGTCGTTTAACAACCTGTTAATATGACCCTTCTTGCAAATCAGACTCTTGATCTCCAAAAACATTCACGTGAGTATAGATTTTAACATTTTTGTTTCAATTTTATGACAATTTCTTATTTTAAATTCATTTTAAGAAAATATTTATGCTTTCGTTCATGGGGAAATTTTCTTTTACCTCCTTTCAATTCAAATCAATATTATTTTGGTTCGTTGGAGGGGATAATGGCCGTTGAACAACATTTATATGCCTTCTTACAAACCATATTCTTTATCTCCAGAAACATTTAAGTTAATATCACTTTTTTACTTTTTTGTTTCAATTTTTTGTTTTGCTTATTTAAATTCCACTTGAAGAAGATATTTTACTTTCCCTATTCTTTCAAATCCATTCTTGTAACCCCCTTCTTTAATTTCAAGTATGTATTATTTTATTGCATTTTGAAAAGTTTCTTGATGCTTGGAATTACATTTTTTGGATTTTTGATGACCGTTGAAGAATATGTTTATATGACCCTTCTTAAAAAGCAGATTGCTATATTCGTTAACATTCAAGTTATTTTCATGTTTGTTTCAATTTGTTATCCGTTGCTTATTTAAGTTACACATCAAGACAATATTTATACTTTCCATTGTCATTTGAAAACGTTCTCATTATCCCAAGTATTTATATGACCCATTTTACAAATCGAATTTATTCACCGGAATCATTCAAGTTAGTTTTTACTTTTTTTGTTTCAATTTTTGTTAGTTGCTTATTTAAATTCCATCCCAAGAAAATATTTCACTTTCCCCCTTCCCTCAAATTCATTCTCATTGCCCTCTTCTTTAAGTATTTTTATAGTTTCTTGATGCTTTGAACTACGTTTCTAAATTTTTGATACATTAGCGAAAATGATGGTCATTGAACACCACCCTTCTTGCAAACCAGATTCCTTATCTTCGATGACATTCAACTTATTTTCATGTTTTTATTCTGTTTTTTTTTTCACTTGCTTATTTAAGTTGCACATCAAAAATTATTTCCGTTTTCCTTCAAAAACTCTCTTTAACCTTGCTTGCATTTCAAATGAGTATTATTTTTATGTATATAAAAGTGTTCAACACTTCTATTTAAATTTTACTTGATTGTTGGGCATATGTGATCATCTCTATTTAAAATTTTATTGATGCTTAGAACTACCTTTTACGGATTTTTAATTTATTAGCGAGAATGGTGACCGTTGAATAAGTGTTTAGATGACCCTTCTTGCAAAATATTTATACTTCAATATTCCTTAGAAAACTTTCTCATTACCCCTCCTTTCATTTAAATCATTATTATTTTTTGTGCACTATCAAATTCTTATACTAGACATGTCTTGAGCATCTATATTTAAAATTTTACTTATGCTTGGAACTACTCTTTTGTTGTATTATTTTAAAATTTTACTTGTTTTTGCTTTTTCTTTTCTCTTAATTGATTTTAGATTTGTTTTCTTATCATTTTAATGCAATTGACAAATCGTTAGTGTGAATCACCTGAATTTCGACCTAGACTCCTCACCAGAATCTGCAGAGTACAAATCAATGAAGTATAGTGAGGCTTTCTTCATTTGCTAAACATGAATGGGAATTCTTCTAAACACATTTCAATTAAGGAAGTTGCCAAGTAAATAGCAAAGAATATCATGGTTTGGGAAGCGTGACAAAATCTGAAGATACTCAAGCTCTACTTTTCCAAAGCCTAGGGAAAAACTGTGTGATTAGTATATGTTGCAGTCCTATGAAAAAACATAAATAAGTGTTAAGAGATGATAATTTCAAAAATTAATATTAGAGACTGAAAATCTTATAAGTGATTTCTCATGCTTCTTTCAAGCCAAGCCCCTTTTCACCTACAAATATTATGTTGAACGGGCCATCCCGACTAGACAATTTTTAATGCCCTATATTATTTTTAGCAAGTGACTATGAGCTTAAATGTATTTTATATAGGTAGTGTAAAAAGACTAGTGTGATACCTGAAACATGACATCACATGCTCCATCATCCAATCGATCACTGTTGAACTTGTAAGAATTGAGTGTGTTCCGTATCGATATCTTAGTCCATTTCTGTTCATGTTAAAGCGCTAGTAAATAAATATGCATTCATTGTTTTTACTTACCTTTTGATCCTTTTAAGCCTCATCCACTGATTCCTATAGCACTTGATGTAACTTGGGGAGTCCTTTCCGGGAAGGAAAAAATAAGCTTGCTCATACCCCGAGTTTCCTTCCAGGGGCCAAAGACTCCTCCGCTTCTGATAAAGTACACTTGGTCAAATCTTGGATCAGGTACATACTGCAATGTGAGTAGAAAATATGATTGACACAAAGGCAAAAACAGGTAGGGGTTGTTTAGTTTACTCTTTCCTTGCCAAGGCCATCAAATAGGAAGACTTCTTGTCGTATTTCAACATTGTTCATAGTAAACTTCATGTGCATGTTCCACTTGCTTCCAATTTCCATTCCAGCCGTACTGTTTCATTTCCATTTATAAGAATAATAGTCTACTCAATCTAAAATAGAAGATACCTAATATGCTAAGATAGCTCACTTCCTGGGACTGTGACATTGTAATCAGGAAANGAGATATGGAGATTCTGCAATTGCGGATTTCACACTCGCATTAGACTTCCGCACTTGTAGCGCCTGACGCATTAGTTGTGAGATATGGAAATCGCGCTTCGGTTTCCAGAATTTCAGGTTCGGGTCTATTGCTGTGAGCAATGTAAACATCAATGGAGGTTTAGTCATCCTATTCTGTATATACATCAGGTTTGATGTTCTCGGATTCTTGATGTGAACTTTTGTTTATTGAGTTCCTTGATCCGTTTTAAACCGTTACCCGCAGTGGTGTTACTCCTCTTTTTAATCTATGCTCGATAAGGTATTTATGATGTTCGCTCCTATGATATTATCTTGATGCAACTTATTAGTCTTAATTTGGATTAGATATAGAAGATAATGGACTTCTGGACTGGGTATTCTAGTTCTTGATTATCTTGATGCTATATTTGTGTATGAAGTGCAGCTTATTAGTTTAATTACGATGATCTTTGATATTCGTTGATGAAATGTTAATTTGATTACAGTGGATACTCAGAGTCTCGATCCAAATATCCAATTTCTATTCCATCAAACATCATGCTGATTTCATTGCATCATTCTCCCGGGAGCAATTTGAACAACTAAAAGCTTACTATGCAACGGTTGACAGTGTTCGTTTTCTGCTTGCTCGAAACTCGAATATTATGAAATGAAAAATGTAAAGCAAGCGTACTATCTTTAGGTTTTTATAACACTTCATCTTTGTTGTTTATATGATATGTACAGGTGTGTGGAAACAAGATATAGCTCTCCATGGTATATCTTGCATGAATGAGACGTGGTACATGGTAATGGAGGATTAGGTAGGCTGGCTTCATGTTTTCTTAACTCAATTGCAACAATTAAGATACAGGTATTGTCTTCTCAAGCAGCTCATCACCAAAGATGGTCAAGAGGAAGTTGCTGAAAATTGGCTGTAGGTTGGTTTTTTTTCTTGTATTTTTTCCTATGAATCAATTCATATTGCAACGTGATGATATTACTTTATTCGAAAACATGGGTAATCCTTGGGACTTCATGAGGAATGATAGCGCTTACGTTTTAAGGAAAAAATGTCCAGGACCCTGATGGAAGGAAACAATGGAATCATGATATTGTATCAACATTTGAGAGGAGATTAGGGAAACTGTTGAACTCGCAAATGTTCCCTGAAAAAGTTGTTGTATAGATGAATGATAATCACCCTACCTTTTGTATAACTTATCTCATGAGAATATTGGTAGATGAGAAGGACTTGGCTGGAAAGAAGCATGGGAAATCACATGGTTTTCCGTCTCTAATATTAATTTTTTAAATAACCATCTTTTAATCGCTTATTTATGCTTCTTCACAGGATTGCAGCATATACTATCAACACAATTATGCCTGAAGCTTTGGAAAAGTGAAGTTTGAGTCTTCTACAAGAACTTCTTCCTAGGTATGTAGAGATCATTAGAAAGATTATTGAAGAGGTAATACACATGAGCTCTAACTTTAGAATAGTAATACATTTAGTATTGAAGCACTTGATGTTTTTCTATGCAGCTTGTCATTGTAATAGTTCAGCATTATTGCACTGGTGACCTGGAGCTCTTGAAGGGAAAACTCATGCAAATGAGAGTTCTAGATAATATTGAACTACCTGCAACTACCCTTGATTCACTTATAAAATCAACCGAAAACTTGGTAAAATACTCTACTCAACTCCGATAGATTATGTGTTCTATTCGATGCAAGTGCCTGATGATAGGGAGTCTTTAATTAATGGTAATGCAACTACCCTTAATCTTTGTTGTTTTTATGATATGCACAATTTGTTCTCATGATGTGTGGAAACAGTGTGGAGCTCTTTTAAATGTAATCAGTAATTAGGAGCTCAAATGGGCTTACACTGAGGCTCTGGAGCATTTGAAACACACTTTGGAAAACATAGTTGAATGGAAAACACACTTTGGAAAATATGTATGCTTTCCATTATCATCCCAAAACTTTATCTTCACACCATTTTTTCATTTCAAATCGGTATTATTTTAAAGAAAATTTAATTATTTTATGATTCTTGGAACTATATTTCTGGATTTTTAATCCGTTAGCAGGAATAATGGTCATTTAAACACATTTAAACACCTTGTTTAAATGGTGGTCTTGCAAACCGGATTATTTATCTCCAAAAACATTCAAGTTCATATCAGTTTTTAGTTTTTTTGTTTCAGTTTTCCATCAATTGCTTATTTAAGTTCCACTTCAAGATAATATTTCTACTTTCAATGTTCATTCGAAGACTTTCTCGTTACCTCTTTCTTTCATTTTAATCCGTTAGTGGGAATGATGACTATTGAACAAGGTGTTTATATGACAATTCTTGCAAACCAGATCATTTATCTCCGAAACATTCAAGTTAGTATCAATTTTTAATTTTTTTAGTTTCAGTTTTCTATCAATTGCTTATTCAAGTTCCACTTCAAGATAATATTTTTGTTTTCCATGTTCATTCGAAAACGTTCTCATTAACCCATTAGTTCATTTTAAATCGATTTTATTTTAATGCATGTTTTAAATTTTCTTTATGCTTGAAACTATATTTCTCTATTTTTAATTGTTGGCGGGAATGATGGCCGTTTAACAACCTGTCAATATGACCTTTCTTGCAAATCAGACTCTTGATCTCCAAAAACATTCACGTGAGTATAAGTTTTTAACATTTTTGTTTCAGTTTTATGTCAGTTTCTTATTTTAGTTCCATTTTAAGAAAATATTTATGCTTTCGCTCATGGGAAAACTTTCTTTTACCTCCTTTCATTTCAAATCAATATTATTTTAGTCCGTTGGAGGGGATAATGGCCGTTGAACAACATTTATATGCCTTCTTGCAAACCATATTCTTTATCTCCACATTCAAGTTAATATCATTTTTTTACTTTTTTGTTTCAATTTTTTGTTTTGATTATTTAAATTCCACTTGAAAAAGATATTTTACTTTCCCTATTCCTTCAAATCCATTCTTTAATTTCAAGTAGGTATTATTTTATTGCATTTTGAAAAGTTTATTGATGCTTGGAATTACATTTTTTGGATTTTTGATGGCCGTTGAAGAATATGTTTATATGACCCTTCTTAAAAACCAGATTCCTATCTTCGGTAACATTCAAGTTATTTCATGTTTTTGTTTCAATTTGTTATCCGTTGCTTATTTAAGTTACATATCAAGACAATATTTATACTTTCCCTTGTTATTTGAAAACGTTCTCATTACCCCATTCTTTCATTTCCAATAGGTATGCTGAACCAAGTATTTATATGATCCATTTTGCAAACCGAATTTATTCACCGGAATCATTCAAGTTAGTTTTTACTTTTTTTGTTTCAATTTTTTGTTAGTTGCTTATTTAAATTCCACCCCAAGAAAATACTTCACTTTCCGGTTCATTCAAATTCATTCTCATTGCCCTCTTCTTTAAGTATTTTTATAGTTTCTTGATGCTTTGAACTACGTTTCTAGATTTTTGATACGTTAGCGAACATGGTCATTGAACACCACCCTTCTTGCAATCCAAATTCCTTATCTTCGATAACATTCAACTTATTTTCATGTTTTTTTTCTGTTTTTTTTTTCACTTGCTTATTTAAGTTGCAGTGTTGCACATCAAAAATTATTTCCGTTTTCCTTCAAAAACTTTCTCGTTAACCTTGCTTGCATTTCAAATTAGTATTATTTTTATGTATATAAAAGTGTTGAACACTTCTATTTAAATTTTTCTTGATTGTTGGATACATGTGATCATCTCTATTTAAAATTTTATTGATGCTTAGAACTACTTTTTACGGATTTTTAATCTGTTAGCGAGAATGGTGACCGTTGAACAAATGTTTAAATGACCCTTCTTGCAAAATATTTATACTTAATATTCCTTAGAAAACTTTCTCATTACCTCTCCTTTCATTTAAATCATTATTATTTTTTGTACACTATCAAATTCTTATACTAGACATGTATTGAGCATCTATATTTAAAATTTTACTTATACTTGGAACTACTCTTTTGCTGTATTATTTTATTATTTTAAAATTTTACTTGTTTTTGCTTTTTCTTTTCTCTTAATTGATTTTAGATTTGTTTTCTTATCATTTTAATGCAATTGACAAATCGTTAGTGTGAATCACCTGAATTTCGACCTAGACTCCTCACCAGAACCTGCAGAGTACAAATCAATGAAGTATAGTGAGGCTTTCTTCATTTGCTAAACATGAATGGGAATTCTTCTAAACACATTTCAATTAAGGAAGTTGCCAAGTAAATAGCAAAAAATATCATGGTTTGGGAAAGCGTGACAAAGCCTGAAGATACTCAAGCTCTACTTTTCCAAAGCCTAGGGAAAAACTGTGATTATAGTATATGTTGCAGTCCCATGAAAAAACATAAATAAGTGTTAAGAGATGATAATTTCAAAAATTAATATTAGAGACTGAAAATCTTATAAGTGATTTCTCATGCTTCTTTCAAGCCAAGCCCCTTTTCACCTACAAATATTATGTTGAACAGGCCATCCCGACTAGACAATTTTTAATGCCCTATATTATTTTTAGCAAGTGACTATGAGCTTAAATGTATTTTATATAGGTAGTGTAAAAAGACTAGTGTGATACCTGAAACATGACATCACATGCTCCATCATCCAATCGATCACTGTTGAACATGTGAGAATTGGGTGTGTTCAGTATCGATATCTTGGTCCATTTCTGTTCATGTTAAAGCGTTAGTAAATAAATATGCATTCATTGTTTTTACTTACCTTTTGATACTTTTAATCCTCATCCACTGATTCCTATAAGCACTTGATGTAACTTGGGGAGTCCTTTCCGGGAAGGAAAAAATAAGCTTGCTCATACCCCGAGTTTCCTTCCAGGGGCCAAAGACTCTGCTTCTGATAAATTGCAGCACTTGGTCAAATCTTGGATCAGGTACATACTGCAATGTGAGTAGAAAATATGATTGACACAAAGGCAAAAACAGGTAGGGGTTGTTTAGTTTACTCTTTCCTTGCCAAGGCCATCAAATAGGAAGACTTCTTGTCGTATTTCAACATTGTTCATAGTAAACTTCATGTGCATGTTCCACTTGCTTCCAATTTCCATTCCAGCCGTACTGTTTCATTTCCATTTATAAGAATAATAGTCTACTCAATCTAAAATAGAAGATACCTAATATGCTGAGATAGCTCACTTCCTGGGACTGTGACATTGTAATCAGGAAATGAAACGTGTAAATTTAGCAAGTGTGGTATTCTGAGTAAGTACCTTGAAATATCATGTTGATTGCTGATCCCAAGCATTACAATGTTGAAAAGGCTTGCACCTAAGTTGAAAAGACTTTTCCTCTGAAGATACAAACTTAAAGAACATAAGTATTAAATCAACTAATGAATAGGGAGGGATTACCTGCACATCAAACAGTGAATATGCACTAACAAGTATCACGTTTCTCCCTGAGAAGCTATGCTATTCACTTCTTATTTATTCTCTCCATTCATTCTGTACTTCTTAATTAAGATCCAAGGAAATGGTCTACTGATACTGCTCTATGAAACAAGTCTGCCTTGGTGCTCTAAGTTTCAAACCTTTTGGACACATGGAATAAACCTCATATCTTCCTCAGTTCTACCAAATTTGCATTATTCAGCAGCCAATCATATAACTCTCTGTTCACTTGGTTATGATCTTGTTGAGCTCTGGATTACAAAAGCGGATCCGTCTTCTTAGAGTAACCCCAGTTTAGTTTTGAAATTTCTCGGGCTATAAGTGTCCTCATGAAACAAAAGAATTCACTAAGCAGTGAAAGAAGCATCAAGGAATACAGGGCCGGTAAACATCACCTCGTAGAAATCTTTGAAAACTTCCACTTTGACAATACTACTGCAACACTGCTAATTGTATGCGGCGTCAACGATGCATAAATTCGACTTACAATTTTCGGGACCGGTTCAACAAATGACATCACTTGCAACTCTACATCCTGGAAATAGATTTATCATCAGACATTTGCAGCATAGAACATAGTATAAGTTGGAGCTGAGTTGAGTATTTTACCAAGGTTTCCACTGATTTTTTAAGTGAATTAATGGAAGTTGTTGGTAGTCCAATATTATCAAGAACTCTCATTTGCATTACCTTTCCCTTCGGGAGCTCCAGGTGATTCCACACTTCTGAACTATTGTAAAGATAAGCTGCACAGAAAAACCACAAGTACTTCAATACCAAATATATTACTAATTCTAAAGTTATAGATCATGTGTATTGATTGTCCCTTCATTAATCATTCTAATGATTAATGGATGAAGAAGAAAACTCAAGCTCCACTTTTCCAAAGCCTAGGGCAAAACTGTGTGATTAGTATATGCTGCAGTCCTATGAAAAAACATAAATAAGTGCTAAGAGATTATTATTTCAAAAATTAATAATAGAGACGAAAAACCTTTGAGTGATTGCTCATGCTTCTTTCTAGCCAAGCCCCTTCTCACCTACAAATATTCTCATGAGCATGGGTATACAAAAGTTAGAATCATTCATCTGTACGACAACCTTTTCCGGGAACATCTGCCAGTTCAACGGTTTCTCCTATCAAACGTTGATACAATATCCAGAAGAAAAGATGAGCATAAAGCGTATTGTTCCTTAATTCTAAGCTTCTTTCCTTCGTCTGAATCATCACCTGTATACAACACATAGTAATTCCGATCCAGATAACATTTTAAAAGGTTAAGTGCATCAAAAAACCAGATAGAAATTGGGGGAGCAAAATACGTTCTCAGCTCTTTTCATGTTCTCACAATTTGTTGCATGCTCCCCCTTTATTAAAGGCAAGTAAACTATACCTATATCAAAGTCCAAAACCCAATTCTAGGTAGTTAAGTGTGGTAATTGAGTCAAGAAAACATGAAGTCAGCTTGCCTAGTCCTCCATTACCAAGTGATGCGTCTGTTTCCTGCAATTATCAAGCTACTAGATATTCATTTCACTAAGAAAATCTCAAAAAAACCTTCCTTGTCTATTCAGCTATGTTTTCCAAAGTGTGTTTCAAATGCCACAGAATAAACCCCTTTGAGCTCCTAATTACCGATTACATTTAAAAGACCTCCACCCCGTTTCCACACGCCATGAGAACAAATTGTGCGTATCACAAAAACAACAAAGATTAAGGGTAGTTGCATTACCATTACCTAATACTACATTACCATTGATTAAAGACTCCATATCATCAGGCACTTGCATTGAATAGAACACATAATCTATCCGGGTTGAGTAGAGTATTTTACCAAGTTTTCGGTTGATTTTATAAGTGAATCAAGGGTAGTTGCAGGTAGTTCAATTTATCTAGAACTCTCATTTAGATGAGCTTTCCCTTCAAGAGCTCTAGGTCACCAGTGCCATAATGCTGAATTATTATAGTGACAAGCTGCGAAAAAAACATCAAATGCTTCAATACTAAATGTATAACTATTCTAAAGTTAGAGCTCATGTGTATTACCTCTTCAATTCTAATGATCTCTACATACCTTGGAAGAAGTTCTTGTAAAAGACTCAAACTCCACTTTTCCAAAGCTTCAGCCAGAATTGTGTTGATAGTATATGCTACAATCCTTTGAAGAAGCATAAATAAGCGATTAAAAGACGGTTATTTTAAAATTTAATATTAGAGACTGAAAACCATGTGATTTCCCATGCTTCTTTCCACCCAAGTCCTTCTCATCTACCAGTATTCTCATGAGATCAGGTATACAAAAGGTAGGGTGATTATCATTAATCTGTACGGTAACTTTTTCCTTAAAAAGCAAGCGATATCATTCCTCATGAAGTCCCAAGGATTACCCATCTGTTAGAATAAAGTAATATCATCATGTTGCAGGATGAATTGATTCATAGGAAAAAATACAAGAAAAAAAATCAACATTCAGCCAGTTTTCAGCAACTTCCTCTTGACCATCTTTGGTGATGAGTCAAGAAAACAAGAAGCCAGCCTACCTAATCCTCCATTACCATGTGCCGCATCTCGTTCCTGCAATCATCAAGCTAATTATATATTCATTTTACAATGAAGAAAATCAGAAAAAACATTCCGTGCATGTTCAGTTATGTTTTCCAAAGTGTGTCCTAATTGCTCCAGCGCTTCAGCGTAAGAACCTGTGAGCTCCAATTTACCTATTGCATTTAGGAGAGCTATATCTTGTTTCCACACACCTATACATATCATATAAACAACAAAGATGAAGGGTGATAAAAACTGAAGTTAGTACGCTTGCTTTACGTTTTTCATTTCATAACATTCGAATGTATCATTCCAGTTTCGAGCGAGCAGAACACGAACACTGTTTGTTAACCGTTGCATAGTAAGCTTTCAGTTGTTCAAATTGCTCCCAGGAGAATGATGTAATGAAATCAACATGATATTTGATGCAATAGAAATTGGATATTTGGATATGAGACTCTGAGTATCCAGTCAAACTACTGCAATCAAATTAACATTTCATCAACGAATATCAAAGATCATCAAAATTAGACTAACAAGTTGCACTTCATACAAAAATATAGCATCAAGATAATCAAGAACTAGAATACCCGACCAGACTTCCAGTATCTTCTGAATCCAAGTATCTTCTATATCTCATCGAAATTAGACTAATAAGTTGCATCAAGATAATACGAACCGACGTAGGAGCGAACATTATAAATACCTTATCGAACATAGATTAAACAGACTAACACCACTGCATGTAACGGTTTAAAATGGATCAAGGAACTCAACAAAAAAAGTTCACATCAAGAATCCGAGAACATCAAACCTACTGCATTGACAGAATCGGACGACTAAACCTCCATTTTATAGATCTCCTTCTTACCAGAAACATTGCTCACAGCAATAGACCTCCAAACCTGAAATTCTGTAAACCGAAGCGCGATTTCCATATCCTATTACCGCCTCAAGGCGCCAGGCCCTACAAATGCGGAAGTGTAACGCGTGTGTGAAATTCGCAATTGGGAGAGTCTCCATATCTGACAACTAGCACACACAACAAAAAGAGAATCAGAGAAATGTAAAAAGAAGGAGTGGAACTAGGAATAGGCACGTTCCAGGTTTTTTATCTGGAGAAAATGGAGGTTTAAGTAGGCATAAATAAAGAAGAGCACGAGGAATAGCAACGGGCAATTTTCTAACTTGCGGTTTTATATTTATAAGTAAATTATCTGAGCAAGCATAGCCGTTATCTAACCGCTTAGTTGATCACTTTCCTTCTTTACTTAAAAATTTTCAAATTTTCAATTGAAAGAGCTGTGGCAAAATTACAGCCGTTCAGGCATTTTTAATTGTTTTCGAAAAAGAGCACGAGGAATAGCAAGGGATGGTTGTTGGGGGTTTTTTCTATGAATAACCGGGTTACAAAAAGATCTTCCGAAACTAAATCACTTATTATTATTTTACCTAAACTAATCTACTTTATCTTCATTTTCAATTTACAAAAAAGTCGTTTCTATTTAATATTTTAAAAATCAATATCGGTCGATATAATGGACAAAACTCATCAGATCGGTATATTGAATATATATCGAGTATATCGGATATATATCGAATACGCATCGAAATAATAAATTAAAATAAATTATTAATCTATAAAAAATGTACAAATTTTTAATCATTTTCAATTTATATTGTTCGTGATTAAAAAAAGTAAGAACCAAAAATTCTAAAAGTTTCGTATATATTTTATTTTCTAAATCCAACAAGTTAGTTCCGACCCGAACTCTCAAAACCCGCACCGATCGTTATTTTGTCAAAATACCGGCTAAAACTGGTACGTTCGAAATATCCGGTATATCAAAAATGTATAACAATATCTATATTTCAAAATATCGGGTACAACCGTATAGCGTCTGATATATCAGACGGTACACAATTTAGTTGTTTTAAAATACAATTTAAAATATTTTTTTATTTTTTTTACCTGGTCGACTTGGAACAGAGCTGAATTCTGACCCGGAAATTTGATACCAGCCTTTACCGATCGAAATACCAATATCACCCGGTTTTCATCGTACCGATCGGTATGAAAATATTGTGTTCAATTAAACCTGCAACATGTAACCTGTGGTTGGAACTACTTTTTCTTGGATTTTTAATCAGTTAATGAGAATGATATTTGTTGAACAATGTCTTTGACCATTCTTGTAAACCAATATATTTATCTCCGTAAACATTCAAGTTAATATTAATTTTTAACTTTTTGTTTTAGTTTTTTGTCAATTACTTATTTAAATTTCACTAAACCCTAAAATATTTCTGCTTTCCCTGTTCATTCCAGAACTTTCTCGTTACCTCATTTGTTCATTTCAAATCGGTATTATTTTAATGCATTTTTAAAATTTTCTTGATGCTTAGAACTACATTTCTAGATTTTTAATTCGCTAGCGGGAATAATGGCTATTGAACAACGTGCGTTTATGTCCCTTCTTGCAAATTAGATTCTTTATCTCCAGAAACATTCAAGTTAGTATCAGTTTTTAACATTTTTGTTTCAATTTGATGTGAGTTGTTTATTTAAGCCTCACTTCAAGAAAATATTTATGTTTTCTCTATTCATTCGAAAACTTTCTCGTTACCCAATTTTTCATTTCAAATCAGTATTATTTTAATACATGTTTAAAATTTTATTTTAATGCTTGAAACTATATTTCTGGATTTTTAATCCGTTAACGGGAATGATGGCCGTTTAACAACCATTTATATGGTCCTTCATGCAAATCATATTCTTGATCTCCGGAAACATTCAAGCGAGTATAAGTTTTTAACATTTTTGTTTCAGTTTTATGTCAGTTTCTTATTTGAGTTCTACTTCAAGAAAATATATATGCTTTCGTTCATGGGAAAACTTTCTCGTTACCCCCTTTCATTTCAAATCATTATTATTTTAGTCCGTTGGAGGGAATAATAGCAATGAACAACATTTATGTGACCCTTCTTGCCAACCGAATTCTTTATATCCGAAAACATTCAAGTTCGTGTCAGTTTTTTACTTTTTTGTTTTGTTATTTAAATTCCATTTCAATAAAATATTTTACTTTCCCTATTCCTTCAAATTCATTCTCTTTACCCCCTTCTTTAATTTCAAGTATGTATTATTTTATTGCATTTTTAAAAGTTTTTTGATGTTTGGAACTACGTTTTTGGATTTTTGATATGTTAGTCGGATATTGACCATTGAACAATATGTTTATATGAACCTTCTTCAAAACCAGATTCATTATCTTCGGTACATTCAAATTATTTTCATGTTTTTGTTTCAGTTTGCTATCCATTGCTTATTTAAGTTTCACATCAATACAATATTTATACTTTCCCTTTTTATTCGAAAACTTTCTTGTTACCCCATTCTTTCATTTCAGATCGGCATTCTTTTAATGCAAGTTTAAATATTTCTCGATACTTTGAACTATATTTTTGGATTTTTAATCTGTTACCGGGAATGATGGCTGTTGAAACAGGTGTTTATATGACACATCTTGCAAACCAGATTCTTATCTCTAGAAATATTCAAGCTAATATTAGTTTTTTATCAATTGCTTACTTTCATTTCAAGAAAATATTTATACTTCTATTTTCCTTAGAAAACTTTCTCATTATCCCTCTTTCATTTCAAATCATTANTCCTCTCATTCTCTGTGTTGTTTTTCCATTTTTGCAGGATGGGCAGTATGAAGTCAAGACTGAGCTGGGCAAGCATATACTTGTTCAGACTGGGAGCTAAAGGAAAAACCCCGATCAGTTCAAGTTCTCGAACAGATCTAGGAGGGACAGGACAAAATCTCCATCGTCGGCGCACAGACTGAAGGGAAGATTGTTGGGTTGCAGTCTGGACCAACGAAGGAGTGGAACTAGGAATAGGCACGTGCAATGGCCTATATCCGGAGAAAACAAAAGTACAAGTTCAGGACCGGGTCCGAAGATTGCCCCGAAGCATATGGCTGAGGAAAAGAAAGGCCCGAAGGATCTGGACCGAAAGAGAATACCCGAAAAGCAGACATGCAGAATCGGGACCGAGCGAGGACCGATGATTACCGAGCGGGCTCAAGGACTGAGGACCGAAGGATGCCAAAGCCGATAAAGAGCGGGCACGCGGGACCGAAGGACCGAAGCTGAGCTGGACAAGCAGAGAGCTGTCCAGACTGGAAGTTACCAATGGGCGGTTACAATTATGTAACCGCACAGGACTCAAAATAAAGATAAATACCAGACTCTGAGAGCAGGAAAGAGTTAGTTGAAAAACGTAGACGAGAATCGCGAATCAGATTGGATTGCGAATCGACTAAAGTGAGGGCGAAAAGGCAGAAGTGTTTGAGGAGCGCTGGGGAAGATAACCCAGGCATCCAGAAGTAAACTGAGAAGAAGGAGATCATCCTTTTTCCTTTTCTGCACCTGTAATTGCGCCTGTGTAGCGTTGTAACAAACTAAAAGGGTTAGTGAATTGGATTGCGAATCGACTAAAGTGAGGGCGAAAAGGCAGAAGTGTTTGAGGAGCGCTGGGGAAGATAACCCAGGCATCCAGAAGTAAACTGAGAAGAAGGAGATCATCCTTTTTCCTTTTCTGCACCTGTAATTGCGCCTGTGTAGCGT
This sequence comes from Utricularia reniformis, assembly GCA_009725065.1. NCBI lineage: Eukaryota > Viridiplantae > Streptophyta > Magnoliopsida > Lamiales > Lentibulariaceae > Utricularia > Utricularia reniformis. The sequence goes on from RWGZ01000958.1 coordinate 199,568, forward strand.
TGTAACAAACTAAAAGGGTTAGTGAATTGGATCGAGAATCGATCCCGAGGTTTTTCTCCGGGTTTACTCCGGTTTCCTCGTAAAAATCAAGGGCTTATCATCCAAATTAAAGACAAGTTATCTTACAAGAGAAAGACGCTGAAATTATCTATCTCTTGATCGAAGATTGAATCCAGATCGACTCTGATCGGATAAGGAAGGTTTTCTTCCAACACGCACAACAAAAAGAGAATCAGAGAAATGTAAAAAGAACTCCGTCTCCCAAGTTTCTCCTTCCCTTCCAGGTTTTTTATCTTTGAGGAATGGAGGCTTAAGTAGGCATAAATAAAGAAGAGCACGAGGAATAGCAACGGGCAATTTTCTAACTAGCGGTTTTATATTTATAAGTAAATTATCTGAGCAAGCATAGCCGTTATCTAACCGCTTAGTTGATCACTTTCCTTCTTTACTTAAAAATTTTCAAATTTTCAATTGAAAGAGTTGTGGCAAAATTACAGCCGTTTGGGCATTTTTAATTGTTTTCGAAAAAGAGCACGAGGAATAGCAAGGGATGGTTGTTGGGGTTTTTTCTATGAATAATCTGGTTACAAAAACATCTTCCAAAACTAAATCACTTATTATTATTTTACCTAAACTAATCTACTTTATCTTCATTTTTAAGTTACAAAAAAGTCGTCTCTATTTAATATTTTAAAAATCAATATCGGTCGATATAACGGACAAAACTCATCAGATCGGTATATTGAATATGTATCGAGTATATATGATATATATCGAATACGCATCGAAATAATAAATTAAAAAAAATTATTAATCTATAAAAAATGTACAAATTTTTAACCATTTTCAATTTATATTGTTCGTGATTAAAAAAAGTAAGAACCAAAAATTCTAAAAGTTTCGTATATATTTTATTTTCTAAATCCAACAAGTTAGTTACGACCCGAACTCTCAAAACCTGCACCGATCGTTATTTTGTCAAAATACCGGCTAAAACTGGTACGTTCGAAATATCCGGTATATAAAAAATGTATAACAATATCTATATTTCAAAATACCGGGTACAACCGTATAGCGTCTGGTATATCAGCCGGTATACAATTTAGTTGTTTTAAAATAAAATTTAAAATATTTTTTTATTTTTTTTACCGGATCGACTTGGAACAGAGCCGAATTCTGACTCGGAAATCTGATACCGGCCTTTACCGATCGAAATACCAATATCACCTGGTTTTCATCGTACTGATCGGTATGAAAATATTGTGCTCAATTAAACCTGCAACATGTAACCTGCTGGATAGGTAAGAAATTGGTTAGTTTGGGAAACAAAAATATATGTAGGTTAGTTGGGAAAGATATTTTTCTAAATAGGTTATTTAAGGAAAAACCCTGGTTGTTGGAACTACTTTTTCTTGGATTTTTAATCAGTTAATGAGAATGATATTTGTTGAACAATGTCTTTGACCATTCTTGTAAACCAATATATTTATGTCCGGAAACATTCAAGTTAATATTAATTTTTAACTTTTTTGTTTTAGTTTTTTGTCAATTACTTATTTAAATTTCACTTCAAGAAAATATTTCTGCTTTCCCTATTAATTCGAGAACTTTCTCGTTACTCCATTTGTTCATTTCAAATCGGTATTATTTTAATGCATTTTTAAAATTTTCTTGATGCTTAGAACTACATTTCTAGATTTTTAATTCGTTAGCGAGAATAATGGCTATTGAATAACGTGCATTTATAACCTTTCTTGCAAATCAGATTTTTTATCTCCAGAAACATTCAAGTTAGTATCAGTTTTTAATATTTTTGTTTCAATTTGATGTGAGTTGCTTATTTAAGCCCCACCTCAAGAAAATATTTATGTTTTCTCTATTCATTCGAAAACTTTCTCGTTACCCTATTTTTCATTTCAAATCGATATTATTTTAATACATGTTTAAAATTTTATTTTGATGCTTGAAACTATATTTCTGGATTTTTAATCCGTTAACGGGAATGATGGCCGTTTAACAACCATTTATATGGCCCTTCATGCAAATCATATTCTTGATCTCCGGAAACATTCAAGTGAGTATAAGTTTTTCACATTTTTGTTTCAGTTTTATGTCAATTTCTTATTTGAGTTCCACTTTAAGAAAATATATATGCTTTCGTTTATAGGAAAACTTTCTCGTTACCCCATTTCATTTCAAATCATTATTATTTTAGTCCGTTGGAGGTAATAATGGCCATAAACAACATTTATGTGACCCTTCTTGCCAACCGAATTCTTTATATCCGAAAACATTCAAGTTCGTGTCAGTTTTTTACTTTTTTGTTTTGTTATTTAAATTCCATTTCAATAAAATATTTTACTTTCCCTATTCCTTCAAATTCATTCTCTTTACCCCCTTCTTTAATTTCAAGTATGTATTATTTTATTGCATTTTTAAAAGTTTTTTGATGCTTGGAACTACGTTTTTGGATTTTTGATATGTTAGTCGGATATTGACCATTGAACAATATGTTTATATGAACCTTCTTGAAAACCAGATTCCTTATCTTCGGTATATTCAAATTATTTTCATGTTTTTGTTTCAGTTTGCTATCCATTGCTTATTTAAGTTTCACATCAATACAATATTTATACTTTTCATTTTTATTCGAAAACTTTCTTGTTACCCCATTCTTTCATTTCAGATCGGCATTCTTTTAATGCAAGTTTAAATATTTCTCGATACTTTGAACTATATTTTTGGATTTTTAATCTGTTACCGGGAATGATGGCTGTTGAAACAGGTGTTTATATGACACATCTTGCAAACCAGATTCTTATCTCTAGAAATATTCAAGCTAATATTAGTTTTTTATCAATTGCTTACTTTCATTTCAAGAAAATATTTATACTTCTATTTTCCTTAGAAAACTTTCTCATTATCCCTCTTTCATTTCAAATCATTATTATTTTTTATGCACTATAAAATTCTTATGATTGACATGATTTGAGCGTCTATATTTAAAATTTGGTTGATGTTTGGAACTACTCTTTTGATGTACATGGCCTTTAAAATAAGCAATAGGCCATGGATAGTGTACACTAATGGGCCGAGATCTATAATGAATTGAATTATTTTTACATATAGTTTAGGATCAAATATAGGGATTACGTATACCAAATTAATGTTTAAGATCAAATTTATTAAAATAACAAAAATTAGGGATGAAGTAATAAGAAAAATAATTAAAAAGGATTTGAAATAATTGTGCCTAAATAAGAGGTCCGTAATGGCGTAATCGCTTTATTGCCTGGATTGGGCTAATAGTTTAATGGGCCATAAAACGATTCCACTAGATTATTTAACGGGCCACAGGCAACAGAAAGCTCAAATTTTGTACGTTAGTAAGGCCAGACTCAGAGAAATGAAAGGAGTGGGGAAATCGCGGAAAATTAAATAGTTGTTGAATTGAAGCAAAGCGCCTTGTTGCGACCTGAAGTAGGTATGAGTGATCATCTCTTGATCCTTCCTTACCGGTGTTGTATTTGACGATGGCGAAGCTGGAAGGCGTGAAATCAAACACGATGAACCTGCAGCCGGCGTTTGGATCAATTTCATCTAACAACCACCTGATTAACGATTTGGAAGGAACTCCGGATCCAAATTCTTATTCTTTGGAGAAGTTTCGGCTCTATGAAACTCGGGCTGTAAGTTGTTTTAATTGGTTTCAGCATTTAGGAAATTGTCTTTACGAATTGCTTATGACTATTGATTTTTTATACAATGTTTGATTTTTTTTCTCACTCTACGATGCAATCATATTATCTTAATATGAGTTTTTGGGATGTTTTCCCCTTCTGTGTGCAATTTCGAAGTCTTAAGAATTATAGTCCCCTTTTTCTAAATGGTTGTCGTGAATCGTATTTTTGGAATTTGCGATTACAGAGGTTTTATTTGATTGGGAGCGATAGAAACAAGAAATACTTCCGGGTGTTGAAGATTGACAGAATGGAACCATCTGAACTTAATATCAGTGAAGACCCGGTAGTATATCCATCCCAAGAAGTTAAGAGTTTACTGCAGAGAATTTCTGAGGGCAATCGTGCTACGGGAGGCTTGAATTTTGTTGCCAAGGTATATGGCATCGTAGGTGAGTACTCAAGTAATTTCTAGTAATAGTGCAGTTATAGAAATGTATAAATTTATGGAATCGTCGGATCTTTACATATTTTTATCCATATAATTTGCTTCCTTACTTTCCTTCTCAGTTTTTGAATAGGTAGCATTAAATTTATGGAGTCATACTATATTATTCTGGTCACAAAGAGGCAGCAAATTGGATCTATTTGTGGACATGCGATATACCGTATAGATGAGAGCCAAATTATCACCATTCCACATGTTACAGTTCAGACTGATGTTGCTCACTCTAAAACTGAGCTACGGTAGTTAAACTAGTTTATTATTCTTGCTTACCTTCTTATGCAACCCATTGAATTGATGCTTTTATGCCTCATTGTGTATAAAACATTATCATATTGCTCTTTTCTATGCAGCTATAAGAAGCTTTTATCTAGTGTTGATTTGACCAAGGACTTCTTCTACAGCTACACATATCCTATAATGCGCAGTTTGCAGAAGAATGTTTTGTCAGTTGATGAAGAAAATATGCCATATGATAACATGTTTGTTTGGAATGCTTTTCTGACTAGAGCTATTCGATCAAGATGCAGAAACGTCAGTTGGACAATAGCTCTTGTCCATGGAAACTTTAAACAGGTTTGTTCTATTTCAATAACAAACTTAGAAGACCCCTTTCTATTTTTTGGTAAACATTGGTCTAGGTTTCTTAAGATCCTTTCAGCATTTATGGGTATTTCTCAGTTCAGATTCACAGTAACCAATATATTCATTTTGAAACAGGTCTATGTATTCTACTAAGATAAAGTATCTGTTTCTATTGTGTTTCTTTTTGGGGTGATTCATGTTTTGTCTTCATATGCTTTGAAATTCTGGGTTGATTAAGTGATGATTCACTATGATATCTGTTCAGTTAATTGAACTCATCGCAGGTTAGATTATCAATATTTGGTAGAGATTTTAGTGTCTCTCTGGTTTCCAGACGCTCTCGCCATTTTGCTGGTACACGGTAATAGTGTGTGATTTTTTATTTGTCATTTTTCTTGTACTCTTGCTTGTTGTCCTGCTTACTGACTGTTCCTTCTTCTGCAGTTATCTAAAAAGAGGGGTTAATGATCATGGGCGGGTAGCCAATGATGTGGAAACCGAGCAGATTGTCCTTGATGATGATGCTGGGTCCTACAAGGGAAAAATGAGCTCGGTGGTGCAAATGAGAGGCTCTATCCCACTTTTCTGGTCACAAGAAGCTTCAAGATTCAGTCCCAAACCTGATATTATATGTGAGAAAAGATATAATATTCAAATTTTAAACTCATTGCATGTTTATACTTATATATTTATCTTTGGTTTTTTAACTTGAAGTGCAAAGATATGATCCGACATATGAAGCAACCGGACTCCATTTTGAGGATCTGGCTGAAAGATATGGAAATCCAATCATTGTTCTCAATCTGATTAAGGTATTCTTACTGTGATTCTGGGCAAAAATCGTTGGTTTTGCACTTGCATGAGTTGTAAAATCTTTCATGTGTGCTATTGTAATTCAGACAGTAGAGAAAAGACCACGAGAAATGATGTTAAGGCGAGAGTTCGCAAGTGCCGTGGGATATCTGAACCAGATTCTTCCTGTGGAAAGTCAAATAAAGTTTATACATTGGGACTTCCACAAATTTGCAAAGAGGTGTAGACTCAATTTGCATACTCTATATATCAATGTACTTTTTCTCACTAATATTTTGTATTTTTCAGCAAATCTGCAAATGTTTTGGCTGTTTTGGGTGGAGTTTCAAGTGAAGCACTTGATATGACTGGACTTTATTACAGTGGAAAACAATTCGTTGATAAGAGAAGGGGTGGCCAACTTTCTAGGACAAACACGGCAAGGTTTGTTTTATACCCCCTTTTATTTTCATTTTACTCCACTTCTATTTGGTTCATGTTTTCCGTGTCCAGATCGAAAACCCTTTATGTAGGGTAGGTCTTTAAACTGTAGATAATATGTCATCTCCAAAATGTATGCTATTGTGTGTCATATTGCCTCAATAAGGTGAAGGCATATGAATCATCAAGACTATAGGAGGACAGTCAGCAATCGAATAATATTTATAAGATACTGAATATCCAAACCATTGCATTTTCACGCGAAATTAATTGAGTTATACTCTTATCAAAGTGGTATATGCGTTAATTGACATAATAACATTGCTTTTGTGGGGATTCATTCCTTGTAAATTCAAGTGCCAATTTTACTGTCTTGTTTTATGTCCTTATATCAGCGCTGGTTCTTTTATTAAGCAACATAAGGAGCCTGAAACAAGTCATATTAGTAGTAACTCAGTACCACAATTTCAAAGTGGAGTTCTGCGTACAAACTGCATTGACTGCTTGGACCGGACTAATGTTGCACAATATGCTTATGGCTTAGCTGCCCTTGGTCGACAACTTCATGTACTGGGCTTGGCAGATGATCCTAAATTGGATCCTGACAGTAGCATTGCAGCTGCTGTTATGGATATGTACCAGAGCATGGGTGATGCCTTGGCACATCAGTATGGTGGCTCAGCTGCACACAATACAGTATGAATTTTTTAACTGATCCATATTATAGTTTTCTTGGGTCATTTTTCGTGGTGGAATAGATTTTGACAAGTCATTTTTTCCCAAAAAAATGTAGGTTTTTACAGAGAGACAAGGAAAATGGAAGGCTACAACTCAATCAAAGGAATTCTTAAAGTCCATTAAACGATATTATAGCAACACTTACACGGATGGCGAAAAGCAAGATGCAATAAATTTGTGGGTTATGATTTTCTACACCTTCCGTATTATTTAAACACTGAACTTTATACTGGACGTTAAACATCATTCGTTGCATCACACATTGTTTGTATTGTGGTGATATATGTCGTGAGCTCATACAACGATTATGTATGCAGATTTTTGGGTTACTTCCAACCCCAAGACGGAAAACCCGCTCTATGGGAATTGGATTCGGATTATTATCTACATTTATCGGGGATTGGTGATGATCTTGTACCTAAAAGGTAATGTAAAATATTTTGGACATCTTTTTAGCTAATGGAACTCATTTGTGATTTTCGATACATTTTACTTGCTCGAGTGACAGTCCTGTAGACGAATCCAGTCCTCCGAAAGGAAGAGCCTCTTTGGCACCAATTCCTGCTTGTCAAGAAGACTTCTCACTATTGAAGTTGACTTCATTTGATAAATTAATCGAAAGGACATGTAGTTTCATCAAGAATGTAAGACTTTGGTGTGAGCCTGATAAAAAATCAGGAAATTCTGGGGTTGCTCCTGATGCTGCGTAAGTGGCTAATTTTACCGAAATTATTTCATGCATTCTCAGCGCTTTATTTCATGAATTTTAACAGAGAAATACAGCTAAAGAGTCCAAATTGGCTTTTTGGCCAGAGGAAACTTGAGGATACAAGTTCGACATCGAAAATAGCTCAAACAGATCGTATCCTTGATGTCGAGAAGAAAATAGATAACATATCAAACCTTGGCTTGTTTTCTCCTGTTGTCGAGAGCATCGAAGAAGATGTTTTCAACCAGTATTTCCCTAGCCTCATTTTTCTTGTTCATTTTACAATGCTCCTATATAAACTTGCTCTATTTCTACAGATACCTTGCAATGACAGCACTCAATGACACGAACGGATGGTTTGGCGGTACTCTACTCGGTGACTGGGATGAAAACAGTGCAATTTATCAGCATTATTCTCAGCTCATTCAGGTAAACAAGATCATCACTGACACAATACTAAGACGTAATCACATTGATTTACGGGCTTGTAGGGTCCATTCATCGACCCCTTTGGAACTGATCCGGAGAAGGAAAAGTATTATAGTGACCTTCTCCTTATGAACAAGGTGGATTATTCCATGGACGATGCTGACACGGAAGCACAAATGGATGCTGCTCTCGGTGAGTATGATCGAGTCGGTACGGATCTTGGGATTTTCCCCAAGTCGTGCAGCGCCATAGTCAATGATCCGAGCCAGTTAACGAGATGGATCCTCGGACATGATAGGCTTCACAACCTGTAAACATCAGAACCAGGCGCATTTTGATGTTTTGGTTTGGTATGTAGAAACTCAGCTTTCTGTTATTCTGTATAGCTATTTGTTTCTCATTGTTGAAATTGTGCTTTAGTTCATTCATGTTACGATTTTTCGGGTAAATATATTTTAATCCGGGGTTAATTCGTTGACGAATTAGAGCATCTTGTTTGCATGTTGAGCTGATAAATTTTTAACATTTACCGCTTTTGATTAGGGTTGGGATTATCAACGATTGCACGTGTGGTGTCGTGATGTGCGATCACAAAATTGTTTTTTTTAACTATAAAAAACAAAAGTGCAATAACGATCTATTTATAATTAAAAAATCATGATTTCATTACCATTGTAATTTATTAAAGGAATAATATATTTTTATTTCTAATAATTAAAATATAAATATCCTTATTTTTTATATATATAATAGTATATTGATAATTTTACATAAATCAATATTATGATAATGAAATTTTACCAATATATTAATTAAATGTACAATCATCTCAATTCTAATTTAATAATTATTGTTCACTACATCTCATCATAACATATTTTTTTAAAGTCGATTAAACGCACAATACATTTTTTTCCATTTAAAAAAATTGATATAATTTGTATATTTCGATCGAATATTATTATTCTTCATTAGTGGCCGGCTGCGGGTTTTTGTGATGAACTCTACTAATAATTCATTAATTAATCTCTCTTTTAGGTATTCATAAGGGAGATGATACCAAGACAAAAGAAGGGCTAACTTGAGCAAATAATGTTTTTGGAAAAATCAAATATGGTTTTAATGCGGATAGCAGACGTCGTCCGCTATAGTTATCGACACTCGATTTCCGCGTTTGTCAAACAATATTAATGTTTCTATATATATGAATTGCATTTCAACACAAATTCATATCAAACAATACATACACAATTAATTGAAGTGTGCAGCGACTACGAATTTCAGGTATAATCGAATCCGATTTTCGAATTGAATTTCGTTAATGTTTTATTTATTTGAATATTTATTATTCACTTGTAATGTTTGATATTAGGTATTCGACATGTAGTAATCATACAGATGGATCATGAATGGACAACATATTACGACGACATTGGTTCGACTTCTGGTGGTCAAGAGGAAGGGTCTGGTGATGATACCGAGCCTGACTCCCCAGACGAGGAAGATGATGACGAAGAAATATCGGAAGATGGCATTAGTAGAACCTCACGGAGAGTGGACCGGGGTAGTGGGTTAGTTCGACGGTTGAGATGTTCCGCCGAAGAAATCAATGAAATGTACGCTATGTTAGATGTGCCATTGATAGCATCTGATCCAGCGCCAGGGATCTCTAGCCGCCGCAAATACACGAAGTATGAAATTGATGAACCAAACTTGGATGTTCGTATGAAATTTAAAGATAAGTTTCATCTTCAATATTGCATTGCACATTTTCATATTCGAAAAAGAAGGCAATACAAAGTTGTGGAGAGCGCAACGGAGAAATGTGTAATTAAATGTGTACATGAAAATTGTTCATTCCATCTTAGAGCAATATGTTGGGCACGCGATAAGGTATGACAAATATCTGTATACCAGTATGATCATAAGTGCAATAACATACTACTCCTGGAGGATCATCGTAACATGTCACAGAATTTTATTGCATATGAGATGAAACCTTTCATCAGAAACGATAATGGTAAAATGTTATATGTTATCATTTTAATATATAATAATTGTAATCTCTAACATTGTTATGCATGTATAAAAGTAAAGACTATTCAGACTCATATGCGCGTGAATTATAGATTGACTGTGAAATACGAGCAGACGTGGTATGCACTTCAACGTGCATTTGAGATGGTGTACGGGTCATGGGAATCGTTAATGACAAAGTTTCCTTCTTTATTTGGTGAGATGTTACATATGAACAATGGTACCATGATACGGTGACAACTGTACGAGACTGATTTGGCACCGCCGAACTATATGATTTAGTACATGTTTTGGTCGTTTAAACCGTGTGTGGACGTATTCTAATACTGTGACCCGGTTATTTCTGTAGACGGAACACACTTGTATGCAAGGTAAACACTTCTCTACATTAAAACTATTACTAGTTCATATTTTAATCATATACGAATGGTAGGTATAACCATAAATTGTTGGTTGCTGTGGCAAAAGACGGTAGTGGTCATGTGATTCCTCTCGTTTATGCTCTTGTTGACTCTGAGAGTACACAGTCATGGACATGATTCTTTGAGATGCTCGACACCGTTGTTATCGGGATACGTGAGACATGTATAATATCCGATCGGGCAGCAGGTATTATGGAGGCGGTGAGTTCGATGGAAGCGTTCCAAAATGGACACCTGAACCATCGTTGGTGTATGCGACACTTCTTTTCTAACTTCTATAGCGCATTTAAGAACACTGAATTGAAGCAAATTGCTTATTGAGCCGGTGCCCGATCAAAAGTTTATGAATATCACGATGACATGGCCAAAATTCGGAGCAAAAATGAAGAGGCATATCGTTGGTTGGAGCGAAAAGATGTTACCAAGTGGACTTTGATACACGATGACGGTAAGAGATGTGTGACACTTACCACGAACCAAGTTGAGGCCATCAATGGAGTATTGAAAGTTGCCCGACACTTACCGATAACCACAATAGTTATGGCGACAATTTATCAGGCTAGCGAGACTTTCATGAAGAGGCGCTCAGAGATCCAATCCATGACTTCGAACACTGAATTGTTGACGGAAGCTGCTAAAAAATTCTACACACGTGCCAAAAGGAAAGCAGATTATCATACTTTGAAAATGTGGGACGCCGATCGCCTAGTCGCTGAAGTTGAAGTAGACACGAGCCTTAGTAATGAGACATGCATTCACACTGTTGACCTGCAACGACAAACATGTACATGTTCGAAGTGGCATACGTACCGGGTACCATGTTCCCACGCTCGCTATTAGAGCGGCGAAACAAATTGAGTGTGCACCTGATCGCATATTCATACGGGGGTCAATTCTAGAGATGTTGTAGGCAGCTTACGGGGAAGCAGTCATTTATTCACTTAGACCCGAGCACATATGGACGAGACTACGGTGGAAGTTGTGGCATGATCCCAGTAGATTAAAAGCTATCCGAAGGGGGCGACGTAGGGGAAGCAGAATTCCAACGGATATGGATCTCTCGTGATTCTTGACTTAATTTTATTTTAAATTTTAAAATGTAATTGTATATTTTAATTTTATTTTAATATTAATATACAAGCCCGAGCCCAATTTAAGTAGCTTCCTCTACACTCTTCTTTGACCCATAAATTCAGGGCCCAAACTATTACAAGCCCGAGCCCAATTTGAGTAGCTTCTTCTATACTCTTCTTTTTGCCTATAAATAGAATTAAATAACATCAAAATTTTCGAAAAATCTCTACCCACTTTCCACATTACTCTACCCTTTTCCAATGGCAGCGGAGGATGAAGATGTAATGTTAACCCAATTTACGTTCGACATCCGAGCAAGAGACGGGTCCATTGTTTGCCACGGAAAATTGAACGATGAAGCGGTGGAGACGTTGCAAGAAGTGGTGAAGGTGCAAAAGGAAATCAAACTACGAGATGAGTTAGAAACATTCTTTGATGGGATGGGTGCGTATGAAGATTTTTGGCGTATTTCGGTTTCGGCGTCGCTAAGAAATCCAAGAAGTCAAAGCGAAACTTGCACCCTCGGTGATCTACGTCGTAGGCAAAGACTACTATTCGAAAAGGTAAATAAAGTTCCCTATTTTGGTTTGAAAGAGTTGTCTCGTGGTTCGACCCTTACCAACCGAGATTGGGTGCCGGAACGATTATGGTATCCGAAAAATGATATTTAATACCAATATTTTTATGGGAGAGTTCTATTCAAAAATTTCATATCTATCAAGTCATCATCATAAAAACGTGGCTGCTCAAGTATCGCGCTGAACTCTCCACGTGCCCTAGGTCTTCAACGTCTTTCCCTGTCACAGTTCATCGGAGGCGGTTCACTGGGATTAGGCCCTAGTGGGTATGGCGGGGTCTGGTACTGAGCTGGAAAATGTACAAGATGACGAGACAGTTGATCTCTATATGGATAGCTCATAGGAGGGTACTGATGTGAGCCGTACGACGTCTCAGCAATTGGGTCAGGTGGTGAGTGTGAGTACCCGGATGTAGGGTACTCACACCGTTATATTGGTGGTCCTCAAGGGGTTTGGCTGTTACTGATATTACCGCGACGGTATACATTCTATCCAAATTTTGTTGTATCAAACATTCAAACTCTCTTTTATGTTCTTAATTGCCTCCCTTCGCTTCTGGAAGACATGGAAAATCTAATTGTTTGTTCAATAGCATCAATAATGAATTTGGATTTTGAGTTTGCCCTTTTTTAGATGTGCATACGTTGATTGTTGGTGTTGATAATTTGAAGCAATGTAAAACTTCCTTCTTTTATTCGTATTTTTAGTTATAAGATGTCTCAAAATGAATTTCTATAATTATGATATGTTTCTGTTTCTGGCACAAAATTTTATTGTAGGAATGGTGTGAAAAGAAAATGGAGTTTCTCAACTTTTTGACAAACCTGAGAAATCGAAAGTTATGAAAGTAGGCCGTGCACGCCATGTCCAGCTTAAAGAAAAGGTATGTATATACTCAAATTAGTGTGCGTTGAGTTTTTGTTCATGCTAATAGATGTTTCAAAAAATTGAAGATTACTATATTAGATGAAAAATACATACTGTTAGATTCAAGAAGTGGTTGTTTTTTCATAACTTGTTACCTGTTTATTTCATTGTCATTAGTGTTATTTTTTTGTAACTTCCATGTGAATGAGACATGTTATTAGAAAGGTGAAAGTAAATGTTGAATCCGAAGAAGATGTTTGGGCAATTAAATTTATGAACTTCATTATGAACTCCAAAGGTGGTCAGGTCAGGTGGTGGGTGTGCGTCCACAGTCGAGGCATCAGAGATGGCTAAATAGGAGGCGAGAAGTCAATGCCAGACGACGTGTAGTGCGGGGAAGGTAAGTACCCATAGACTTGAGAGAAAACAAAATGTTGTATTTCCCTAAGTCTATGGGTTGTTTATGCGTTCCTCCGTAGATGTGTGCATGCAAAGTCGTCTAACTGTGTGGCCTGCAAACAAAAAAATCGATTAAATTAAGACAAAATGCAACATAATGTATTATAGAATTATTACCACTCGGCCCATGGGTTCTGCTATTCCTCCTCTCCAACCGGTCTCCTCGTTCGATCGCACAACTAAATGTGGTATACCATATATATAATACCACGAAAAATATGTGTCTTCCACACATGAGCTACGTCTTCGAACAAGTGCTTGGAAATGTGGTCCTACATATCGATCCATTTAGCATGGATTCTGACCCAATCCTGACCCTTCTCGGAGTTATAAGAATGTAGAAGCCTTATGAGCCATGCATCCTCTGCTGGTTCGGGAATGGAGAGGGAACCTCCGAGCTGACGTGCCACACGATCGGGGTGATGGTGTTCTACGCGGCTGAAAAATATAATCGGCCCCGTGTAACGCCATGCCGCAGTGGTCTCAACATCAGCGTGCTCTAGGTCACCATCCGTGTATGGTCTCCATATGAACTTAAAATTATACATTAACAAACTCATACAATAATTTGTATAAGTATTTATTTAATATAGTACCTCTCGTCTTCCAATAGCATCTAGTGTATCTCGACAAACCCTTAGCGTATTGTGTGCCATGTTCGTATGGTTCAAACGACCGGTAAATTCCCTGTAAAATATAAAATTTAATTTAAATTAAATTATTATAAACAATAATAAATAATGAAATACAAACCTTCAACCGTAGTACTGGTAACTACGTTGGTCGAAGAACTCATTCGGGAAGTGGTACATGAACATCGGCTTTATAGTAGGAATTATGGACAACGCCCATAGCTGAAAATTATAAACAATATTATTAGCTATTGATATGACATTAAGTTTGTATAACGTTGACACACCTGCACAATTCTGAATGCTCCACCTTCTGTCACGAGACCGGTCGAAGCATTGCAAAGTTCTCGGTATAAGTACGCAAGTACGGCCGATCCCCAGTTAAGTCATGTCATCTCCTCATCATCTCTGAAGAGGTCCATCATGATTAGTTTTGCTCGGTCCCCATTATTATTCGATAACAAAATCGAAACTACTATGAGGATACAGATAGCCCGAGCAAAACAGAGGATCTCATCATCAGACTCAAATGGCAGGGCAGCTCGTTCCAACACATATTCTCCCAGACCACATAAATGGAAATTAGGATAGCTAATGAACTCGTCTCTAGGAGTCCACCCAAACACAACAGTGCTATACTGTTTCCACTCCCCAATACTCCTATCGGGTCATGGACCAGTGATAACATTGCCCAATATGGGCAATCCCCATATGAGTGACACATCCTGTAGTGTCACCGTGGCCTCGCCCATCGGGAGGAAGAATGTATGGGTCTCGGGTCGCCACCGTTCCACCATAGCAGTCAACAAATGATTATCTAGCTTGATACGAATCGTCTTGAATACTCCGTAAAACCCCCACCGTATCAAGCACGTAGATACTCTAGCATCCAACGCCACAAGCTTACTCAAATAATAATCACCATACTTAAACTGGATCATCGAACCATGCTCTCCATTTATAATGTTCCTACCAATGTGATGATTATGACGATGTAGGACACTTCCGTTTATGGGAGCACGTAGTCTTCCGCCTTCCATATATATTACATAATAATGTACAAAACATACTAATAATAATTCAAAAATACAATATCTAAATTTAAAATAGCAATCGACAATAATAAATAAATTAGAATATAAACAATAAAATATTTAAATTACTAAAAACTAAATTGTACCTAAATTTGGAATATTTTTTCGGACTCCAAAATACGTTGCGAATTTTTTTCGGGATGATTTCATAAGTGAAATCACCCTATATATATACACATGCGAGTAGCGGACAACGTCCGCTATAACTGTCCACGTCAGCTTTCTGCGGATGACATCAGCTATCCACATTAAAACAATATTTGATTTTTCGAAAAATATTATTTATCCAAATTAGCTACAAAAAAGGAACGAAGATGATTATAGAATGCATCAAAAATGGGCCAAGAAGAATTAAATGGGCTCTACGATCCAACCCATTATTTTGACAATTCAGCCCATGATTTTGAACTTTTGTAACGCTCACATAACCGTTAAGAAATAAAGCATAAAAACTCCGAGAACGTTCATAATTCAAAAATCTCTATCTTCCTTCTTTGATCTGAAATCTCTCCCCATTCTCCTCTTCTGATTTCTCTGCCCCTTACAATTTTGTGACAGGTTTCGTCTGCGCGGCTGTCGGAATAAAGCCCAGAAGTAAGAAGTAAGAGTTACGATGGTGTTGTCAAAATTCCTTAATTTGATCATCGAGGTGAGAATATTACATTAATACTTTTGGGTGTACGCATAATCAGGCAAATTTATGATCTTAGGAGTTCTTAAATGTTTGAGTTATCGAGTTTACACCTTTATAGGATCTTCTGAACATAAAATGAGACCCAAATTATACCTGGAGTCTCTTCACTGACTTCAAATATTTCACATTTGTGAAATTCTATCTTGATGAATGGATTCTGATCACATTCTCAGTCCCTATATAATCATAGATTTTATTTTTTTCATATTCTTCATGGTTTCAGAGCGACAGTGAATATTTGGGTACAGTTTGAGTGAAAATCCAGATGAAACATACCTTTAGCTGATAAATACGTGATATTTCTACTTGGAATTTTATTCTTAAGAGAATTTCTGGCCATTCTCGTGGTTTTATATGTCTCGTGAGATTTGTGGTTCTTTTTGTATTGCACTTATGATTTTGCTTCTTCAACTGCACAGTTAAGTCCCTTGTTAATTCATTCATTCATTAACATATGAACAGCAAGTTATGTTATTTCTGTATCTAAACAGGTTGCGAAGATGAGGAAGATCCCGACTAATATTGTGAATAAAAGTAGCTGTGAACTTGTTGGCCTAAAGGATATTTCTTAGTCCCTTTCTGTTTGATCAATATACCGACTCCTTACAAACTCCTTTGGAGTTTACAAACCAGGTCCTTTCCCGTTTGTGACTCAAAACCTCGTGGTTATAGGTTTTCTTTAACTCTCTATGTAGAAATGCAATTTTTACATCAGGATCAGTATAAGTCTGATCGATGTTATATGTACCATTGGGGAGAACACTTCCTCAAAATCAATTCCTTCCCGTTGTCTATGTTGAAACATTGGTTTATAAGAGGGAATATAGACCCTAAATGACTTGTTCAAGTCTTTTACGGTGTGGTCTCATCCCTCTTATACGTTATATCCAAGCATACTTCCCACGTAAATTGACCTGACTTTAGAAATTTAACATGGTATTAAAGCGGGTTCGGAAAAATTCTGAGTGACTGTTCCGAGGGTTAGTCAGGTTTAATGAAATTTTCGGTTGGTAATCCACCGATTTGAATTGTCAAGTCCAACTTGTCAGGTGGTTAGACTTGAGGGGGTGTGTTGAAACTTGAAACATAACATTCGTCCCACATTGGAAGTGGGATGTAAATTCGATTGGTTTATAAAAGGGAATATGGACCATAGTAAATGACTTGTTCAAGTCTTTTACGGTATGATATCCTCCCTCTTATACGTTATATCTGAGCACATTTTTCACATAAATTGATCAGACTCTAGAAATTTTACAGTCCGAACCCTTTCACTACCAGTTTGGCTTTATACATTGTAGAGCCATCTTGATTATGCTTTATTTTGTATATCCATTTGTTTTCAAGTACCTTGTTGTTTTCTAGTAGTGGCATCAAAATGTAAGTTTGGTTCTTTCTAAAGAGTACATCTCTTCTTTCATGGCTTTGAACCAATTTTGTTTGTATTTATGGTTGATTGCTTCTTCATACATCTTAGGTTCACCTATTTCAGAAAGAAGAGCATTGATCAAATGAGTATCTTACTCTTTTCATCTTCTTGTTTGATTGATTTCTTGTTTGGTTCTACGGGTTGATGTTGGTCATCCCCTCCTTCATTTTCCCTGCAAAAATTCATCAGTATCATAAATTACTTCTAATTGTGCTATAGGAGAAAGGTTAGAGCTACTCACGATTTTCTATACTTTCTGGTGTAGCATATGTTGGTGTTCTTTGTTTCTCCTCGTACTCTTGTGGTATTTCGATGTCTTCTTTAATTTTTGCATACCTTGTTATTAGAATCTTTCCACTCTTTGGATCCCAGCATATGTATCCAAATTCTTCATTTCCATAACCAACTCTTTAGGCACATGGACCAACCCAAATATCCTTATCTCTTCTTTCACCATTTTCCCTAGAGATTGAAATTGTAGTGAGGAAGTAGGGATCTATTCCTTATATATGTTGCCATGCTCAACAATTTCACCCATAATATTTTGGGCAGTTCTCTATCTTTCAACATACATCTTACTTTATCCAATAGTGTCCCATTGAGTCTTTCAACTGTGTCATTGTGTTGTGGAATCCTTGGTATTGGTGTTGTTTGGTTCTGCAGTTCACACCGTCCGGTGCGGTGAACGTGCCGTGATTTTTTCAACTTCGACCAAACATGTTTAACAAGTGCTTTAGTCTCACCGTTGAAAACTGCGGTGAGATGGCAGTACGTTTGAAACAGTGGTGGACAGAACGCAGTTTATTAATGACTATTATCCAATTCCTTTAAAATTAAGGTTTATAATTAATTTTTATCAAAATTAATTTAAATTCTTATCAATATTAATATTATTTTTATTAATATTGAATTTTATTAAAATTAATTTTTTATTACATATTTAAAAATTTTGTCTAAATTAATTTATTAATATTAATTTGTTTAATTGGATCCGGATTTTGTAGAGATTGAAAACGATCGGAATATGGAAGTACAAATTACCGTTGATCCATCACATGTAAATGTTGAACTCATACACGATAACTACATGATTCGAGTTATGAATAAAATAGGTAATCATATTGCACTAGCGAGGATTGAAGAAAATTGTCGATTTAGATGATTCACTTTTGTCGATGTTTGTTTTTTGATACTTTTGATTAATAACTTATTATATTCTAAAAATTTCTTAAATAACGAGTTTATCATAAACAATATAAAATATAATTTGTAAGTTATACATAATTAATTAAAAATAAGGATAAAATAATCATTTTATAAAATCACGATCACTGTACCGTTGTTTCAAAACAGCTTTTTAAAATCACGATCAATTCACCTCACATCACAACATAGTTATCTCACCTCACCGCTGTTTGTCAAACGTTTTTCCAAACATACCCATTGTTTTCTTATGCCTTATTCACATGCTCTTACAATAGTTGAAAAATTCATTTGAGGTGTGCTCACCATCATTGTATGTGCTTAGGCATTTCAGTTTTACCACATTTTCACTTTCATTGCGTCAATCTTCAAAGAATTTCGGTGCTTCATCTATGTGTTTCATTGAGTATGCACATGCCTTCTTTGTATAGTCATCGACGAAGGATATAAAATGCTTCTTTCCTTCTTTGTATCGCTATTATCATCATATTTCCTCATAAACATGATGATAATAGTTTGAATCCACCCACTGTCTAATAAAGACTACGGTCAACCTATGCATCATCTTTCATTTCGTCTTTGTATATTCGGTTGGCCTTTTCTCACCATATTCCAATGGTTCGAACAACACTGAAGTCGTCTTGCTTGAACAGCTCCTATTTGTCATACTGAGTTGATTTTAACGCCCAGTTCTTGTAACCGTTTGGACAAAGAGTCTTTCCAAATTTGGGCCTTAGCAGCTAGCCCAATTTGTACCATATATCCAGACCAGATAGAGAGTTGCGCCTTTTTTTAATTGAGTGTTGTTTGTCATTGACATATAATCTTTGAAATAGTGTAAATACGATACTCTTATAGTTTTAAAATTACGTACGAAACACCTAAAATTTATATAATATATGTGGTTGACCCTCTAACTTTTTAAATTTGTAAATAATATATCATCGAAGTTTAAAATTTGTATGGTTGACCGCCAAAGTTTCAAAACCGTTTATATTTTACCCTCACGTCCAGCATTTTTTTGAGTTTTTTCGCAATTGACCTCGTTCTTTCCACATGTTGAAATTGATCGATTTTGTTTACTGATTTGATATTTAGCCCCCGAATATATTAAAGAGTTCATAATTGACTCGGAGAAATATGTAACATCCGCTTGCTAAAAGACTAATTTGTCTTACAATGTTTTGTTATTATATTTCATAGTAGTTTTACTTTGTATATAAACTCAAAAAAATACCGGACGTAATGGTCAAATTTAAACGATTTTGGAACTTTGGGGGGTCAACCATGTAATTTTTAAACTTTTAGGTTATGTTGTTTACAAATTTAAAAAGTTGGAGGGTCAACCACACATGTTATGTAAACTTTGGGTGTTTCATACACAATTTTGAAACTATAAGGGCATCGCATTTACAATATTTCAAAGATTGAGAGTCATTTTTGCAATTTTATCTTTTTTAATTATTAAAATAGTGTTAATGTGATGTCTCCATTATTTGTAAATTGCATGTAAAATCCTTGATGTTTCAAAATCTTTCAAAAATGAACCTCGAGTGAATAGTAGTGGTTTTAATTTTTTTATCGTTTTAACTTTCAAAATCTTGCATTTATATGTTATTTTAAATTTTTCAAAGTTTTAGATATATAATCATTACATATTTTCAAAGTTAATGGGTCAAATATAAACTATGGACATTTAAAATATTAACGAGTGTTGAAGTTAAACTATGGGATCAACCTTCTTAGAGGGTATATTGTTTACAACTTTAAAAAGTTGAGAGTTTTGTGCAATTTACAAACTTTGGGATATCATCTTACATTACTTAGTTCGAGTACTATTGACAAACATGACTAATTGTTTTTAGTGTTTGAATGCTTCTCTTTTCCTTTTGTAGTAAAGTAGACACAATAAGGATACATTCAAGTTTTTTTTGAGGGTCCTAAAAGCCTTTTCAGAACATCAACAATGGTGAAAATTACATCTTTGGAGAGATGATCGGTTCTCGATGAACATTCCGATCCTCCGAAAACCATATCGAGTGAAGAATGTAAGCACATAAGCCAGAATTCGAGTGGATTATTGCTTCGAAAGAGGTATAAGGTAATGAAACTTCATGAAAAGCAAGAAACATCTTTTCTACAAGTGCAAGAATGGGATATATTTGATTTATCATTATATTTATTATTTTTATACAAATGATATATTATTATTTTTACATAAATTACTATCATATCACAATTTTATTAAATATATTTACAAAAATTCATTATTATTATATCACACATTGGGTTTGTTTGATACTCAAATTAAAAGGTGAGGCGCGATGCGATGTCCAGATCGTGATTTTCTTATGTTACACAAAAGATAAACTTTATTGCGATGTGATAATCGTTAAAAAATCACGATATCATCACAGCTGTTAAAACTAGTTGTGGTCTCATCGTGATTTTGGAAAAATTTAATTTACCCTTAATTCTATTAATTATAATATAATTATATTTATTATTTTATATATATAAGGGTATATTAGTATTTTTACGTAAATCGCGATCATAATATCACAATTTTCCCAAACATATTTAAAAATTCACGATTATCATATCTCACCACATTTCACCACACTTCAACGCGCCTCACCACATCGCAATTTTAAAAAATTATGTCAAACAAACCCATTACCACATCATAAACCGTAATTTTAAAAAGTTAAACAAACAAATTGATAATGATCTTGAATTTATAAATATATTTGATAAAATTATGGTATATTGATAGTGATTTATGTAAATATACTAATATACCATTATATATATAATGTAATAATATTATAATAATTAGATAAAATTAAACATTTTTTAAATCATGATAATAGCATAGTTGATTTTAACAACGTTAATAAAATCATGATTTTTTAACGATGAATACACCGTATTTTGCTTTTGTTTTGTGTACATGAAAAAAATCACGAGAACATTTCATCGTAACTCACTATCTAATCGCAAAAGCAAAAAAAACCTAAAATTGAACATCCTGAGAAGCTTCATCAAAAGAATAAAAATCTCTGGTTCACAACAATTTCAATCTCTAATGAAAAACATAACAAAAAGCATACAGACAACAAACATGCAAATAATTGTCGGATTTTCATGTTTTCTGTGTTGCTTCTGCTGTTGGAAAACACAAATCCTGTCTCTATGAACCATTCTTTAGTCGAGTTTGATGTTTCTGTATATTCTCCTAACACATAATATTAAGTCCACATTATTAGAATAAATATTGTAACATTGAATCCACCCACTGTCTGATAAAGACTTACGGTCAACCTATGCATCATCTTTCATTTCGTCTTTGTATATTCGGTTGGCCTTTTCTCACCATATTCCAATGGTTCGAACAACACTGAAGTTGTCTACTATTCGTTAGATTAGTCCCATTTTTTATTGCCCTATTCTTCTTCCGATTTTCAATCTTGAAGTCGTCTTGCTTGAACAGCTCCTATTTGTCATACTGAGTTGATTTTAACGCCCAGTTCTTGTAACCGTTTGGACAACTACTCTTGAGTCTTTCCAAATTTGGGCCTTAGCAGCTAGCCCAATTTGTACTATATATCCAGACCAGATAGAGAGTTGCGCCTTTTTTTAATTGAGTGGTGTTTGTCATTGAGATATAATGACATTTATTGATTTTGTTTACTGATTTGATATTTAGCCCCCCTAATATATTAAAGAGTTCATAATTGACTCGGATAAATATGTAACATCCGCTTGCTAAAAGACTAATTTGTCTTACAATGTTTTGTTATTATATTTCATGGTAATTTTACTTTGTATATAAACTCAAAAAAATATCTGACTTAATGGTCAAATATAAATGATTTTGGAACTTTGGGGGGCTAACCATATAATTTTTAAACTTTGCGGTCATGTTGTTTACAAATTTAAAAAGTTGGAGGGTCAACACACACATTATGTAAACTTTGGGTGTTTCATACGTAATTTTGAAACTATAAGGGCATCGCATTTACACTATTTCAAATATTGAAAGTCATTTTTGCAATTTTCTCTTTTTTAATTATTAAAATAGTGTTAATGTGGTGTCTCCATCATCTGTAAATTGCATGTAAAATCCTCGATGTTTCAAAATCTTTCAAAAATGAACCTCGAGTGAATAGTAGTGGTTTTAATTTTTTTATCGTTTTAACTTTCAAAATCTTGCATTTATACGTTATTTTTAATTTTTCAAAGTTTTAGATATATAATCATTATATATTTTCAAAGTTAATGGGTCAAATATAAGCTATGGACATTTAAAATATTAACGATTGTTGAAGTTAAATATAAACGATTTTGAAACTTTTGGGATCAACTTTCTTAGAGGGTATATTGCTTACAACTTTAAAAAGTTGGAAGTTTTGTGCAATTTACAAACTTTGGGATATCATCTTTACATTACTTAGTTCGAGTACTATTGACAAACATGACTAATTGTTTTTAGTGTTTGAATGCTTCTCTTTTCCTTTTGTAGTAAAGTAGGACACAATAAGGATACATTCAAGTTTTTTTTGAGGGTCCAAAAAGCCTTTTCAGAACATCAACAATGGCGAAAATGACGTCTTGGAGAGATGATCGGTTCTCGATGAACATTCCGATCCTCCAAAAACCATATCGAGTGAAGAATGTAAAGCACATAAGCCAGAATTCGAGTGGATTATTGCTTCGAAAGAGGTATAAGGTAATGAAACTTCATGAAAAGCAAGAAACATCTTTTCTACAAGTGCAAGAATGGGATATATTTGATTTATCATTATATTTATTATTTTTATACGAATGATATATTATTATTTTTACATAAATTACTATCATATCACAATTTCATTAAATATATTTAAAAAAACTCATTATTATTATATCACACATTACTACATTTTAAACCATAATTTTAAATATTGAACAAACAAATTCGTAATGAT
The DNA here is from genome assembly GCA_009725065.1 of Utricularia reniformis. NCBI lineage: Eukaryota > Viridiplantae > Streptophyta > Magnoliopsida > Lamiales > Lentibulariaceae > Utricularia > Utricularia reniformis. The sequence goes on from RWGZ01000958.1 coordinate 222,906, forward strand.
CTTGAATTTATAAATATATTTAATAAAATTATAATATATTAATAGTGATTTATATAAATATATAAATATATCATTATATATAAAATATAATAATATTATAATGATTAGAAAAAATTAATCATTTCTTAACTCGTGATTTTTTAACCATAATTTTGCTTTTGTTTTGTGTACATGAAAAAAATCACGAGAACATTTCATCGCAACTCACTATCTAATCCCAAAGCCAAAAAAAACCTAAGAATGAACATCCTGAGAAGCTTCATCAAAAGAATAAAAATCTCTGGTTCACAACAATTTCAATCTCTAATGAAAAACATAACAAAAAGCATACAGACAACAAACATGCAAATAATTGTCGGATTTTCATGTTTTCTGTGTTGCTTCTGCTGTTGGAAAACACAAATCCTGTCTCTATGAACCATTCTTTAGTCGAGTTTGATGTTTCTGTATATTCTCCTAACAAAACAATTCGATCCCAAGTACCCAATCGCGCCTGCAAATACACCACAATTACACTAATACATATCCACAAGAAGGCGAAAAAGCTGAAGAAATTTGAGTGAGTTACCACAAAGTATTCCCAAACCAAGACAAAACATCAATGTGTATCCAAAATAGAAGCTTGTTTGGAAAAATCCCGACATTCTCGTCTTCAAGTAATAATAATATATCGAGTAGAAGAACACGTATAAAGAAGTCGAAGCAGCGGAGAAGAACGAAGTCCATTGCCAGTGATAATTCTCAGCATTCAACAGAAAATACGTTCCCACAATCGTAACGCAAACAGTCACAATTATGAGAATTATGAAAACTAGAAGCATGAAGCCATAGACATAATAAACCTGTTGATCATTACACAAACCTTAAGACATATGTATCATGAGTTTAAAAGATATGTAATAGTACCTTGTAGTTCCAGAATGAAGTGAAGACGAAGTACATTTCGATGAAAATGCTTCCGAAAGGAAGCAAACCTCCCATGATTGAGATAACTGAAGGTTTGAGATACCATTTCTTTTTGGGAATGGGACGAGGAATTGTCTTCACACGGCAAGGATTGTTCGGTACACCACTCCAGTTTCGGCCAACGACGGTGCCAAGAAGAGCTAGTGGAAAGGAAATAAATGCCCATATGATGAAAACAACGACCATGGTACCGAAAGGAATAGCAGCAAGTGATCGATAAAATATAGCTATCGTGTTCAATATGAATCCAATGCCAAAGCACATGAAAGGGAAAAGAGATGCTGTTAAGATCATTGCAGGTATCCATTTTTTACCTGATAACAATTAGGAAAATGTCATTTTTATAGCAATGTACATGAAATACAGAGTTTCGGGTAAGTTTTGTAAGCTTACCGCCATTTCGGGAGTACATTCCACCGCTCACATATCCAGCAATAAAAGATGTGAAAGCATAGCATATAATGAAAGCTGTGATGATTGCTCCTCTCCTGAGTCACGTAAAATCGAACCAGAGTTAGTTAAAAGAAAAGATGCAACGAGATTGCATATAAAACAAATGTATGTGTCGTCAGATCTGGAATTTGGCGACCTGTTATGTAGTAATTCAGGCACACCAATCCAATCTGTAGAAATAGAGACATATAGACCAGGCTGGTATACCCGATGTATAGCATCCCGACGATTGCTGTAATGACGACAAGTATAACAAGTGTTGCAAGTTGGGCACCAGTTCCAACAACAGCTGAAAGTAAGGCTAGATTAACAGGAGGACGAAACACGTCCCCATGAACAAGCTTCCAACCAGATTCCTCATTGACGTCTCGCTCCTGCACAAAGGTGATACACTTACACAATGTTCGAACCCATAAAATGAACACACACCAAAGATGTAGATAGCATCCATGAAATATTACCATAGTCTCCAGATCATCATCTTCTCGAGCATATTTAGCATAATCATTTCGAAGGGTGCGCATCAATATCATGGAGACCAAACCCGTAAGGAAAATTACCATCATGAAAGAATTAAAGACCGAGAACCAGTGGATCTGTAGAATAGTATTTGTTTTTTCAGCTCATGGCCGAAGCTCCGGATAAAATTACTTTCAGCATAAACTGAAGAATAGGTAGTTACCTGATGCTCAAAAAAGGGGTAGTCTAGATAAACATCAAAACGGCGAGCAAATGTAGTGTTTGTTTGAATCCACTTGACTGAGTATGTCATGTCCAATACACGCCCCTCTTCAAGTTGCTTAGGACCCTCTTGTGTAAGATTTACATGAATAATCTGCATTGACAAAAAATGAGAAATGCATCCAAATCTTTCCAATGGTATGGAATAGCCAAAAAGAGTATCTAAATTGCTTCCTGAACCTGGTTCCCGTTGTAGTTAACAAGAAGATTCTTGTGCGTCCAAAGAACATGCCTAGAATCATGCCCTCTATCAGTAATCACCTCACCAATGAAACCTTTGAAGAAAAATGATGGTTAAATAGAAATTTGAGTACAGGGAACAGAATATTAGGGTTCAAAACATAATTATGTATAGACACATACCCCACAAAGGCAGATCATCTGATGACAACCAAGCACGACGAATACACATTGACATGGAGAGGAAAATAAGAAGTTAGATGAGAAAAAGATCAAACTATTTTACAGGCACCTAAATGCAATGATCAAAACGAAGTACACCTTGGAATAGGCGATCAAGATGAACATACCCATAAAAAATTCAAACCAGTACGAGTTATCTATTGCATCTTTAAACTCCTTAACCTTCTCAGCATCCAATTCAATTTCGCATATTGTTGTTTTCTCCACATCCCCTGCAGAGAGTCAGTTGATCAATTACAACCATCTAGCTAGAAGTAATACAAAATAAGCACTGTTGAGAAAAGCAGCAGTAATATCTTACTTTTAAACTTAATATCGATTTGGCTGTCGATAAGCTCATTGCCTCCAAGAACCTCACCAAGCCCACCCCACTTGTGAGCTGCATTACCTGATTGGTGACAAAATGGGAGGCTGTAATAGTTGTAGGTTTCTTGAGGATTGTTATACGGGCCAACTTTGTTTACCCATAAAGTGACCATCTCGCCATCTTGATACTGCAGAAGATTCAGATTCGAATAAGCAAAGAATATTAGCCAAGGCAAACTAATTGTTCAAATATGATACATGATCACCCGAGGCACCTATTCTTTTAGGTCCAAATAGACGGCGAGATAGAGTCTAAACAATTCAAGATATCTAATAAAAATATACCGATCACAAGCTGAGCCACGCATACGTGCAAGATCAGTACATTTTAAGTTAGTTTGAGCCAATTAAATAAGCATACAGTCTCCTACACGAATTCTGAACCCCAGTAGCCCTAGAACTAAAGAATTCACTATCATGCCCGCCGCCATCAGGGCTCATGAGTACAATCAGTAAACGTAAATGAATCAAGAACAGATACAAGAAGATCAAAAAATTCAACCTGAAACTTAAATCGAAGAAAAAGCTTAATCAATAAACATATCTCGATTACCTTAGCCAGCGCGGAGAAAAAGATGGATGCCAATAACACAAAGCCGTAACAAACCCTCAGAGCGGAGCCCATCTTCTCTGGACGAAAATGCTCCTCCGGATCTGAATCAGATCAAGAAAACAAGCAGATAGAAGTCCGCACGATTACCCTATTCGAATCTCAAGCGCAAATGGGCATTCTCTACTTCTCTACAACAAACTCAAGCCGTGGAAAGCCGAACAATCTATAATCGGAGCTCGCAAGTGTAGGTTTTCTAACATTCCCAATTCCCAGATTTTGTTAATTACAAATTGCCAGATTTTGTTAATTACAATTTTAATAAATATAAGGCGAGGGTAAAGTTGTCATTTTTCATGCCACTTTACATTTCAAGCACGTTTTAATCTATGTTTTAAAAATAGGTACTGGACGGTATACCGGACAAGCTAATTGAGTCGATATATCATATATATATTGGGTATACCGGATATGTACCAGAATATTAAAATAAATTAAATTATAAAATATTTTATTTTTTTATAACAAAATACGACCCGACTCGCAAAAACCCAACCCGACCCGCAAAATATTGGCCAAAACCGATACGTCCGAAATTTCCGGTATATCAGAAATTTAAAACATTCGTTTTAATTTGTAATTTTAAATTATGTTACGTGTTAACTTTTTGAAATCATATAAAATCCATAAACTATAATAATAGGTTATTTTGGTCATTTCGATTACAAAATTGAAAAAACTCGTGCTGAATTTTGATAATTGTGATCGATATGGGCTAGGCCTGAACTCGTTCTTATTGGCCAAACTCTGTTATGGCCCAACTCTTCTTCTTTGGTTGTATGATTTCATCGAACATTCTCCATATTTGATATTTCACAAATAATTTTAATTGATTTTTATATTTCAATAATAATATTAAATTACATCATAATTAATCTAATATAAATATATTTATTTTGAAATAGAATTATTTTAGTCCTAGTGATGTGAAAGACATTCTAAATTTATGTGAGTGAAATGTTGTGGATCGCATTCTCGTTGTTTATGTTTTAGGTCGAACCCATTTAATCGGAGCCAGTATCAAAAATTGGAAACATGGGTTTATAGATATTGAGTTTCTTTGATTATCTGATTAGAATAACAATGAGGTGCGTTAAAATTTTTAAATTGTAATTTTTTGAATTCATTTAAAACAAAAATAAAATTTAGGTGTTAATTGTTAAATAGTACGATTTCATCAATATTGTTAAAACCAATTATATTATCATTGCAATTTAAGAAATAATAAATTTTCTGTTACTTCTGATAATAATAATGTTATCATGTTTACTATATTTTATATATAAGGTTTATTTATATTATTATATAAATCATAAATAATATATATTACAATTTTACCAAATATATTTATAAATTTACGAATTAGTATATCTGATGACATCTCAATTTTCAAAAGATAATCAAATAAACACAATATCTTGCCTATATATTGGCAAAGTGCCATTATAGAAACAAATAATTAAATATTAGTAAATGGATATTAATAATTTGATGATTATTACTCACAAAATACTATTTGTTAAAATAACAGTGAATGAGGCTCCAATTAGACAAATTTTCCCTTATTTAATTATAATATTAAAAAATGATTAGTTTAAATTATCTCAAAACCGTATGAATTGCACGATAAGTGTATATATAATATGTTTATATCGGTTCATAATTTCGAACTTGTGTGGTTCGATATGATCGGTATATAGAATATACTAGTGGGTATCAAATTTGATTTTTTATATATTTTTAAAATAAAAATATTATTCAATTATTTGTTTAGGATCTGACTTAAAAAAACCCGGAAAATTACCGATAGTGCTATATAAAAAATGGATTTAGACTTATAGATATACTATGTGGCATGGACTCTCCATTTTTTCACATGCACTCGTTTCGGATCGAATAGAAGAGTTCGACTCGCTCAGACACTTGACACAAAACAACGTCATTTTGATTTCTTCATTAATTATGTTCTTCGTCGGAGAAGTAACTTAAATTATTTCAAGACTTTATTATGTAGTCGATGTACTTGTGAATTATTCATGCAAGCGATCAAGAACCGGAAGTTGTTACTTTTTGGGAGGTGGACGATCGATACTAATTTCTTATGAATCTAAATCTTATTATAGAATAAATTAATAAATATTTATAGTTTTAAACTTATAGCTTATGCAAACTTAAACGAATTCTAACATTTATTTACATATTTTGTTTGATTTAATATTATTTTATTTAAAATTTGAAACTAATCCAAAATCTGGTACGTGTGTGAATGAAAAATCGTTGATTTGAATATTTGACGTATCCTAATTGTATCTAAACCGATTTCCGGATATCCAAAGTGTTGATATTTGATCTAATAGAATCACTTTCGATATCGTATTTTATATGTTTTTCAACACATCTTATCCGATCCAAAATGTATTAATATACAATAATACATTAAATTAATATACTTTTTTATTTTTCTTTTTATTTTAAATATCAATATCAATTGTATGTAATAATTATATTAATATTTTTTTTTCAATCGAATATCCAACAAACCCATTGATTGGAGTTAAATACACATTAGTTATGTTTTAAAATTTTTACCAATGTTAATATTTTAATTTGAATGATTTTGATTTTTTAAGATAATTATAAAACTTATAAAAAATAAACAATAACTTTTAAAATATGTATCTCAATATAATCTATTATAACAATACTTTTTTCAATTATTAAATTTTAGTTATGGATTTTACACAATTTAAATATACATTTTAGTGTTCAATTCATAGTTCATAGTTCATTGTTCTGTGCAGGAATTTCAAGTTTTCAAGAGACAACAATGGAGGAAGAAGGATGGTAGAAGCTTCCGCTTCTACGAAAAACGTAACCTCTAGTATACCAAACGAAAATACCCAATCCAGCGGCGCTGATTCCGGCAAGCAACCAGTAAAAGTAGTCAAGATGCGCATGGTTCAGGTTATCGGCGAACCACCCATCTCCGCCGTCACCGCTCGTCGCGAACTGAATTATAGACACCAAAAAGCTGCTCAAAAGGCTACCAATTCCAAGAATACTGATATACATAGAAAGCCCAATACTCTTAAGATCACCAGGAACTTGATTGTAGAAAAATTCTTGTAACCCTACCATCGCGAATATGTCTCCTAAAGCAGATAAAATATACTGGGGAGCAAGCCACATAACGTTCATAGGAATCAAAGCTTTAGGGTTATCAACTAACCCAAATTCAGTCGCGATTGCGAGACGCTTTGTTTCGACGAGAGCAGCAATTATGATGGAGATTAACGAGAGGAATAAGCCGAATGCAATACGGTGTAAGATGGAAATACCTGAAGGTTTTTTAGTGATGGATCTAGCGATAGGGACAAAGGNAATGCACCAAATATAGGCAAAAGCGAGGAAACTCCATACCACGCATTCAAGTTCGCGGCGGCGGAAGCGGTAGATTGTCCCAAATTATGATTTAAATAGCTCACCAAATTCAAACTTATTCCGTAATACGCAAATCTCTCCGCAACACCCGCACCTGAAACTCAAACAACTGTCATTAACAAAAGAATCTATTAAAGATTCAAAATCCAAACGTAACGCCCTCAAGCTCACATGTAATGAAGGAAGCTGATTTCCATATCCCTGACTTGGATCGCAGAGATGGATGTCCCTTAAAATCAACGGAGCTCCGCACCTCAGCGCCGTCATTCAGCAGCGGTGTCTCAGCCTCCGTCGCGGTAGCACCTCCGACGCCGATCGTCATCCTCCCCTCGGTGTTTCATCGTTCAGAGAATGTCAGTTATTTTATAACACAGAGTTCATAACCATCACATATTAGTGGGCCCTTTTCTGTTGATATTTTGAATGTTTTAAATTTTTGAAATTTCAGTAGTACGAGTTATTTGTATTTTAGAAAAATTTATGTAGGGTAAGTGTTTTTTGGATTGAGTTGAGTTTTATTTTAAAATAAAATAAACTATGAATATTAAATAATTTAATTTATTTTAATATTTTGGTATAGATCCTATATACTCAATATATATCTCATATATCGATCAAATGAGTTTGTAGTACACGAAACATTGAGTCTAACTCTTAAGTTTTATGGGATATATATTCAGTTATTTAATTAAATTAATAAATTACATAAAAAATAAAGTTTTAATGGATAATTTGTGTACATCAACCATATCAGTTGTACGGATCCCAACAAAGTGACGAAATGTTGTTTTGGTTAGTATAAAACATTGATTTTAGTGCATATATTTCACTTTAAATTTAATTGAACTTCTATGTTAGACATTGGAAAAAATATTATATTTAAAATTAATTTTGTAATAGTTGAATACCGTTTTTTAATTATTTTAAATGAATTGTTTTGGAATGTTAAGACTTAAGAATTGTCGGATTTGAAACATTAGCCTTCATATTTTAGTATTTTATATTACAAGCTATTTTATTTATAATATTAATTTTATTTTATATTTTCTCCATAATCTCTTTTCATAATTAGCTTTTAGAAACCTTTTTAAAAAATTATCAAAGAACATTATTGAAGAATGGTAAAGAGATTTACATTATTTACTATAAATATGTAAATTAATTAATAATAAAACACAAAAATAATTTTATGCTTTTTTATATTCATTTATGTGATATTTTAAAAATAAAAAAATAATTAGATAACACATCTAAAATAATATTAAATACCTATATATGATTTAGCACATGAAATATAAAAATAGTTATAGAATAATTCTCCAGTGAAAGAATAACAATTTTCCCATATGCACTTTTGACAAATGATCGGTAGATATCATATATACCGATCCAATGAGCTTGTTCGGTATATCGGTTTTTAAAACATTGCATTTATGTTCCATGAATCAAATATAGACATCACTCTATTATTTAAACATGACTTTACATTATTAAGTCTAGGAGTCTACTACGAATACCACTAATTTAAAAATAAAAATTATAAAATTATAATTATATTTAAAATTAAACTCATCATATAACACCAATTTAATTGAAATAATGTATCGATTATCTAGTTAGAAAAAGAAACACAAAATTTGGATAAAAATTATTATTGTTTAACTGAGAGTAATTCTTAAGCAATTTTCAAACCATAGATGTTAAATACACAATTTATAAACTTTGAACATAATTTTGTACACGCAAAAATGGACACTATAATTTCACCGATTTAATTAATTAGTTCCCAAAGTTTCATAAGGGCGGAAGGCAGTTTTGGTCCCCAAAGTTTGGATAATTTGACAATTTTGGTCCTCAAAGTTTTCAATTTTGGCAAAACCAGCCCCCAAAAGTTTCATGTACGTAAAACCGGTCCCCAAAGTTTGCGAATTTTGGCAAAACCAGTTCCCAAAGTTACGTATTTTTGCAAAATACGTCCCCAAAGTTTGCGAATTGTGGCAAATTAGGTCCCCGGACGAAAATTAATTTGGGGACTAAAATTGCCAAAATTCACAAACTTTGGGGACGTATTTTGCGAAAATACGCAACTTTGGGGACCAAAATTGCCAAATCATCAAAACTTTGGGGACTGTTTTTGCCACTGAAACTTTGGGGACCAAAATTGCCAAATCATCAAAACTTTGGGGACTGTTTTTGCCACTGAAACTTTGGGGACCAAAATTGCCAAATTATCCAAACTTTGGGGACCCAAGTCGCCATTTTTCCGTTTCATAATTTATTTTATTATGAACCCAAAGTTAACAAGTTTAGTGTGCGGTAAAATTTGTTATAATGTTTTTCAATTTAATTCATTCACAAAATATCAAATTCATCGATTTTATAAGCTTTAGTTTCAAATTTACCAAGGATGGATGAATAGTGACATAAAATTAAGTTTGGGACTGCATACATAACTATATAGATCAAATTTACAAAAACAATCAAACTTTGAAATTACGCGTCTCATTTTCTCATTATTTTGCATTAGGCTAAAATAATATGTTTATATCGGTTCATAATTTCAGTGATCGGTACATACAATATACTAGTCGATATCAAACTTGAATTTTTTTATATTTTTTAAAAATAAAAATACTATTCAACTATTTATCTAGAATCAGACGTAAAAAAACCCGGAAAATTACCGATACCACTATTTAAAAACATGGATTAAACTTAGAGATAAACTATCTAGCACCGACTCTCCATTTTTCACATGCACTTGTTTTGGAATGATTCGGACTCTCCGACTCGCTCCGACACTTGACACAAAACGACGTCGTTTTGATTTCTTTCTTAATTTGATTTGTTATTCGTCATAGAAGTAATTTATGTGATTTTACGATTTTATTATGTAGTTGATTTACTTGTGGATTATTCGTGCAAACGATCATGGACAGGAAAATTGTTGTTTTTTGGGAGGTGGACAAGCGATAATCATTTTTTATGAAGCTAAATCTTATTATATAATAAATTGATAAATATTAATAGTTTAAAATTTGTATTTTATGCAGTGTTTAACGAGTTCTAATATTTATTCATATATTTTGTTTTTATTTAAAAATTCGAACCGTATCCAAAATACTACTTTTACAATCTTGCTAAATCGAATTGAGTCGTGTCGTATCGAGTCGGTGGAACAGTAGCATAGAAGATATATTGACATAATTATCTAATTAATGAGTGGAAACGACGGTTTTATATCAAATCGAATTCATTAAATATCTTCAACCAATATAAATATCAAAAACAATATTTGTGTTCCATATTGGAGATGATGTTATTAGATATTTTATACCTTTGAAACATTACTATACATAAGCGAGGAAACTCAAACTATATTTATTACATGTACAAATCTCACGTTTTCAAATTCGCCAATTTCAAATTTCAACCGACAAAATATTAAATGTATTCAGTTAGTATTTTTCCAAATAAATATGTATACATCAATGTTTTTATACAAGTAGGTACTTAAAATACATACTGATGAGAATTTTGGTGTCCGGTGTCCCGAAATGGATGAGGTCCAAGTCATTTTAGACTGATCCAAGTGATGGAAGACGAACCTCAATGCCCTTGATTCAACTTCTAACAGAGGTTTGACCCAACAAGTATAGCTAAACCTAAAGACCCACTTGTGATAAACACATTGATCAACAACCAGGACTGAAGGATAGCGCTACACGTCATCTATTACTTCGAGGACCGATCAATGGTTACAACCAGCGTGTCTCGCGCTTCGGACTTGGTCATGCTTTCCACGCTTAGGGTCCAATCACGCAAACTGCACTTCGTGTTGAATTATTTTTTCTTTACTGAAAAATGATTTATATATGTTATCATAAGTCTAGTTTTATTTAAAGCATAAAATAAGAACAATAAGATTTTTTAAGTGGTATCCGATCACGATTCTTGGCTCAGAATCGTTCATATCGACAATCCACTATCCGACCCTGCGTTATTTTCACTAATTAGCAAATTGAAATGTTTATACACAGAAATTTCAATGACACACTAATTATAAACAAATAACACACGTAATCGCAATAAACGTAAATTTATGGAATAGAATTGCTCAGTATTTTTCTCCCGAAGCTTTAGCACACACAGATACTCCGATATGAGGGTTTCGATCACTCAAAGATTCTGAAAATTTTTTGTTCAACGGAACCACAAAATTTCCTCCGTTCCTTTTTGTTTTCCTGCACACTTGATATACGAATTAGTAATAACAAGAAAGGAATTACACTAATGGTCACTGTTGTGGTTCCTTTTTAGGGGGTACCAACAGTCACCGAATTCTGAAAATTGGTTTTATTTGTTGTTTGTGGAGACAACTTGAAATAAGAAAATGGAAAGAACGCATGCGATTTTAGCATGGAAAAACCCCTTAAGAAATGAGGAAAAAACCACGTTGCCGAGAGGAGAACTTCCACGGCAAATTCATTAATAAATCAATGAAATATACAAAGGGAATAAGAGCAGCGGAAATGAAATTACAGCGGCTAGGGTTCCTCCCAATTGGCCTCCTCCTTCAGCTTATCTTTTAGCTCTGCATTTATAGAGGGAGAAACACGTGTGGTCCACGTCCTGAAACCACCTCTGACAATGTGTTTCCCCATGCTGGAAAGTGTGGTTGAGCCTGAAGCATGGAATGCATGCTGATGGGCTCACATGCAGCCTGTCAGAGACTATGTAGTCTGCTGGGACCTACGCAGTTTGTTGGGACCGATCGGTCTGCTTGGCCCTAAGCAAACTGACGGGACTTATCGGTCTGCTTGACCCTAAGCAGTCTGTCGTACCGATCGGTCTGCTGGTCCTAAGTGAACTGCCGGGACCGATCGGTCTGCTTGGCCCTAAGCAGTCTGCAGGACCGATCGGTTTGTTGGTCCTAAGAAAACTGCCGGGAACGATCGGTGTGCTGCCCCTAAGCAAACTGCCGGGACCGATCGGTATGTTGGCCCTAAACTGTTTGTTTGGACCGATCGGTATGCTGCCCCTAAGCAAACTGCCGGGACCGATCGGTATGTTGGCCCTAAATTGTTTGTCTGGACCGATCGCCCTAAGCTGTTTTTCGGGACCGATCGGTCTGTTTGATAATTTCAGCTGTCGAATTCTCGATTGGGCATAACCACCTTCATTCTTGCTTAGGACTTCTCGTTGGTACCGGGTTTAATGGTTCTCAACAAGAATGCATCATTGATACCCGGTTTAAGGGTTGTCAACACTAGCCCCTTGGGTTTCGTCATAGCAAGGCCGCTATGAACGGAAGCTAACCATGAAAAACCCAAACCTTCAGATCCATGGATGTCTGCTGGTCGGAGAGCCCCTGTTCTTCTATGAGTCCAAAGATAGACTACGGTTTTGGGAGCCCCGGTTCTCTTGTAAGTCCCAAGGTAGACTCCTCATTTTCCTCTCGGATGAGCTTATTCTTTATATTCCTGTAATTTATGTAAACCCCTAAACTGTTGTGGTTCGAAAACTGGGGGTGTCAACAGTCGACCGGTTCGTTGCAAGACGAACTCGGTTATAATTTATTTGATGTGTGGAGAACGATTATAAACCAAAGGTGAAAAGACGCAGCGATTTTAGAATGGAAAACCTCTAAGACGAGGAAAAAACCACTTGACTAAGGGCTAAAGAAAGTGCCCTTAGTCGGTTCAATAAGCAAATTAATGATCATACAAGTCATGTTTGTTCTTAAGACAACAAAGAGAAAGAGAAGTATCGAAAATATATCGACAGAGAATTCTCTATGCGAAAGCTTCAAGGAAAATCAGAAGATCCTTTTTCTCACGCTCTAAGTGTCTTTTTTATACTCCCACTGTGTTGTATACAGTAGAGTGTCGTTTTGTGTCTGTCCTTTGCGGCTAGGTCGGCTAATGTCAGGCAGAAAAGCCGCCGGAAACGGCTTCACACAGCTGCATGGCGCTAGACCTTTCGGCGCTACTAACCGACTATTCCCTGACTACTGGAGGCTCGTACGACCTCGCCGGACCACGCCTCTGACAAGGCTGTCGAGGGTTGTCGTTGCATGGGAGGAGTATGGATGGCCCGAAGCAGGACCTGTAATATGTGGACCGATCGGTCTTGGCGCATGCGATAAGCTAGACCCTACATATCGGGACCGATCGATCGGGCCACAGGGTTTGGATGGGCCATTCACTCATGTGGGCTGGATCTGGGCCTCCAAGTTCGGCTTACGTTATATGGGCTCTTCTGATCAAGCTTGGTCTTGATCCTGTTCGAGGCACCGGGTTCCGGAGATCTCATCAGTCACTTCACCACTGTATTTCAAGGAAGTAAAATCGCATATGCTTCCAACACCTGTTCAATACCGGATTTACACGAATCTTTTTACTCTGAAGATTTACCAATATAAGCTCAAACTGATGTTTAAATCTAACACCTCAAGATCGTAAACCCTAAGAGTTTTTCCCCTTTCTTAATTTTTCAGCCCCAAAACGAAATAGAGAGTCACACAGTTCTTCTATCTTGCTCATATTCACTTTATATATAATTGGACCAAGAAGTTAATTTGGCCATCGACCCAATTTAGTATGCACACAGACTCAGTTCACATTATATTCACAAGGCTCAATCATAGGTCCATAATCGAATCACGATCACCGGATATCATTAACAACACTTCGGGTTCATCCACATTTTCCTCAATGAGAAAACGACATTGTCAGAGGAGATTACATGGCGTGATTTCCCACGTGTTCTCTTATCTATAAATACATGGCTTGATGGCAAGCTAAGACAGAACCTTTTGGACGAGCAAATCAGTTGACATTCTGCTGGTTTTACCCTTTGCGCTTTCTTATTTGTCCTCGTCATCTTCATAAGCCCTCGTTACTTTGTAGTATGAATTGTTTAATCAATATATCGGCTAAGAGCGTTTTCGGCTCTTAGTCAGATGTTTTTTTCCCATTTTAGAGGTTTTTCCACTCTAAAAATGTTGTGTCGTTTTGCCCTCCTTTATTTCATAATCGTTTCCTACATTCAAACAAATTTAAACCGAGTTCATTTCATTATGAACCGGACGATTGCACCATGGTCCGGTTTATATTGATATTATATTAAAATAATACATCCACGTTTTCATTATGAGATATTGATATTATATTAAAATATTTATTTAAGAAATTATTTTATTATTATTTTAATATCAAACATCAAAAATAAAAAACACATGATACGACCCTAAAATCAAGTGCTGTGTAATAGGGATATTACACGATCAGAACAATTCATGAACAATATGTGTTATGCTCGTGTTCGTTCGTTCGAATAAAAATATGAGCATTGTTCGAACATTATTTTTGTTCGTTATAATTTATACGAACACAAAACTTTTCGTGAACAAATGTGAACGTTCTTGAACAAATATATTATTTAAATTAATTTATATTAAAATAAATTATTATAATATTTATTATTTAAGTTTAAAAATCATTACAAAACCATAATTTTCACTCATTGACTCTAACGGCGGCTGTGAATCATTTCTCAATTCTTCATTTGACATTTTACAAAACTCTCAAAATATCAAATATGGAATAAGAAAAATATTCTACAAGGTCTATTCCTACTTCATTTCAATATGATCATGCTAAAGTTGTTTAAATATTTCTCCCATATATTTATTTTGTTGTATTTTTGTGAAACAACAAAATTTAATTTTTTTGGTGAATTTCACACAAATAGTACAAATATGTTCGAACAAATCGTATGTAAAATGTTTGAACAAGTTATTCAAACGAACATGAACATTTACTTAATAATTTGAACAATGTTCGAAAGTATTTTCACGTTCGAATAAAATATTAACGAACATGAACACAACGCGTTCCGTTCGTTCGGATCAAATAACAACACTAGTTGATGTACACTATTATCGATTAAAACTTTTTTTATATAATTTATAATTTAATTAAATAACTGAATATATATCCCATAAAACTTAAGTGCTAGACTTAATGCTTTATATAGGACAAACATATTGGTTTGTTGAGGTAAATCGTAAATTATTTAATTTAATTGCAGATAAATATTTTTATTTATAATTTACTTATTTAAAACAAATTTATCTGAATACATGTAACATTTTAACAATACGAGATGCATATTATTAAGTGTGAATAATTTGATATTATAATTTATACGTGGTTGGGTTGTATTTCTAATTTTAATATTTGTGAAGTTTATCATTTTTTAATAATACATTACAAATATATAATAATAATATAAGAACTAAATGATTTAATTAAATATAAAATAGAATACAAAAAGATTATCTAGAAAATGAATCCTTACCAACTCTATATTGTGGCTCCCGGGGAAGCGTAGAGGTGGTCAAAATACTTGCACGGTTTAGAATGATCTTTTTCTGCCTCTTAGATTTATAAAATATTAAATAATGATCATAATTATATATATAAGTGATATTGATAATGTCTTTAGGATTTTATAAATGAGATAACTGTAATCGAATATCAAGCCTTCGGTTCGGTTTGCTTAGGTCATCGTTTAAAAATCTATTAAAATATTAATTTATTTTTATTATTAATTTACTCAAATGTTTAGTAAAAAAATTTATCATTGAAAATATTTCTTTCAATTATGTTTAAAAAATTCCGAAAATTTTAAATATAAAAAGCAATAACACTTATAAATAATTTTATATAATTAGATTTGAATTGAAAATAATAAATATTTGAATATATAAATAAATTTTAATAATTAATAAATTTATTTTTACGAGATTTACCAAACCATCATTGTTGTGGTCTAAAAACCGGGGGTATCAACAGTCGTCCGGTTCGTTGCAAGACGAAGTTGGTTTTAATTTGTTTAGTATGAGAGAAACGATTATAAATGAAATAGAAAAGGACACGACAAATTTAGAGTGGAAAACCCCTGAAAGATGGGGAAAAAACCACTTGACTAAGAGCTAGAAATGCACTTAATCGATCCACTAATCAAACCGCTCATTACAAGGCGCGATGATTAATAACCAGAATCACAAAGAAGAGGAAGAACTAAAGGAAATACAGCCAGAGCCTAGAGGAATTTTCTTTTTCGTTTCCCAAGTGTTCCTTTTATACGCCTCCCGAGCTGTGTGAATACTAGTGTGTCATTTTGTGCTTCTCCCATGTGGCTAGGTCGGCCCATGTCAAGCGAGAACGCCGCCAAACGTGACCTATATGGCTGCGCGGCGTCAGGCATTTCGGTGCTGCTAACCGATTATCTCCCGACCAGAGGAAGGTTCGTACGACTCTGTCTGACACGCATCTGACAGGGTTGTCAGAGGTTGTCGTCACATGTTGAGAAATGTGGATGGCACGAAGCGCAGTCAGCGTGATCTGGACCGATCGGTCCCGATGAGGGGAAACCCGCATGATTCTGGCATTCGGTCCCCGATTGCTAAGCACGGGCATTCCGGCCTGTGTTCCCGTCGGGTCGCCCGTTCACGGGAGTTGGATCTGGGGCCTTCAACTTCGGCTTATGTCACTTGGGCTGACCCAACAAAGCTTGTGCCTAACCTGATTCGGGGTACCGGGTTCCGAAGGTCTCATCGCTATGAGACATTCGGATTTATGTTGATGATATGATTGTCAAATCTATGTATGATGAAGACCATATTCCGTTTTTGTCTCGTTGTTTCGAAGTATGTCGTAAATATAAACTCAAACTAAATCCGAACAAGTGCTGCTTCGGGATCAGAAGTGGCAAGTTCCTAGGATATTACGTTTTTGAGAAATGCATAGAGGTTAATCATGAGAAAGTTCAGGCGATCATTGATATGCAGCCTCCAAGAAACAAAAGAGAATTTCAGAGGCTTACTGGTCGACTGGCAGTGCTAAGCAGGTTCATCTCATCTCTAGGTCAACGGACAGGGCTTTGCCTTTTTTTAGAGTGTTAAGGAATGCAAGTCATATTGGTTGGACCGAAGAGTGTGATCGGGCCTTCTCAGATTTGAAGACTTATCTAAGCACTCCTCATGTAATGATGAGCCCGACCTGCCATGGACCTTTGGTGTTGTATCTGGCCGTATCTGTGGAGAAAGCGAGAATCGCATGTTGGAGCGGAGGTTACGATGGAAAAGAGAAGGAAGAAAATAATTCTGTTGTATTGATTAACTTAAATTGTACATCTTGTTTTATATACAATATGAAACTAAGCTAACCGTAATCTACGTAAGCTAATACACATTACTAATCTACGTAAACTTAACATCCCCCCCACAAGCTGGAGGATCGTCGATGGAGATGAGACCAAGCTTGGAGACAAGGTAGCGGAAGCTAGTGTCCCCGAGACGTTTGGTAAAGAGATCTACGATCTGGTCTTTGCTGTTAACAAAACGGAGGTCCAAGAATCCATCCCGATGGCTGTCACGAACAAGGTGGCAGTCAATTTCCAAATGCTTCGTCCGCTCATGGAGGACTGGATTAGATGCGATCATAAGGGCTGACTTATTATCGCAGTGCATTGGAATGGGTAAAGCCGTCGGGAAATCCAAATCGTGTAATAGATAGGAGATCCACTTCAATTCACTCACGGTGGATCCCATACTACGGTACTCGGCTTCGGTGGAGGATCGAGAAACTGTGGATTGTTTCTTGGTCTTCCATGCAATGAGAGACGAACCGAGGAAGATACATAAACCAGTTACAGAACGCCGAGTTTCTGTACACGACGCCCAGTCAGCATCAGAGAAAGCTCGGAGGGATATTGCTGCGTTGTTGGGATAGAATAGTCCATGAGAGGGACATCCCTTCAGATACCGCATGGTGTGTAAGCCAGCATCCCAATGACACTTCCGCGGAGTTTGCATGAATTGGCTCAAAACCTGAGTTGCATGCGCAAGATCGAGTCGACTGAAATTCAGGTAAAGCAATCGCCCTATAAGGCGGTGATAGGGTCCTGGATCATCAAGAAGGGGTGATTGAATATCCATTCGAGAAGGGAAGCCGCTGGGAAGTGGATTCGACATTGGTTTAGCAATAGTGAGCCCCATATCGGCCAAAATGTCCAAAATATATTTACGTTGATTGAAGAAGAGCCCATCAGGGGAGTACGTGATTTCAAGTCCCAAAAAGAATTTGGCATGCCCAAGGTCTTTGATGGTGAAAAGTCGATGTAGGTGACTCTTGACGGAATTGATATCAGCAGCGGATGAGCTACAAATCAAAATGTCATCAAAGTAAACAACGAGGATCAGCAGGCTGTTGGATGTTCCTCTGAGCGTAAATAGGCAATTATCATGGCCCGATTGGTGAAAACCATACGCGACCAGTCGCTGCGTCAATTCGGAATTCCATTGACGAGATGCCTGTTTCAGGCCGTATAGAGAGCACCGCAATAGACAGACATCACATGGGTTACGAGTGGTGTAACCTTCAGGGGCTTCCATATAGACAATTTCGTCGAGAGATCCATGGAGGAAGACATTATTGATGTCGTTTGGTGAAGGTGCCACTGTTGGCTTGCCGCGAGAGCCAATATTAATCGAACAGTGGTGACCTTTGCGACAGGGGAAAAGCTCTCTATGTAATCCACGCCTTCGATTTGGTGATAACCCTTCGCAACGAGCCATGTCTTATAACGAGCAACAGAACCATCAGAATTGAACTTGATCTTATAGACCCATTTGCACCCGATTGGACGATGACCCGAGGGTAAAGGTACCAACGTCCAGGTTTGGTTCTGTTCAAGAGCAGCAAGCTCTTCGTTCATTGCATGTATCTACTCCTTCCTAGAGCTAGCCTCCCTATAATTCAGAGGCTCCTGGATTGTGGATACTTGACCCAAAAAGGAAAGGTGGTGAGGTGCGAAATGTGGTGGAGAGTAATAAGGAAAACAGTGTGGGTGGTAAGAGCTGGGGGGTGCAGTCTGGGCGAGTGTAACGTAATCATTTAGCCACGCTGGCGGTTTTGTGGGGCGAGAACTTTGCCGTGGGAAAACAAGATGAGCAGGGGAAAGCTGTGAAATGGTGATGGAATCATTATGAGTTGATGATCTAGGAGGGAGATGTGTCACGCCCCGCCAGTAGCCTGCGGGTAGTAACAGTCGGCCGTGGTCGGAGGTTCAGGCATAACGTCTTGCCTGATCCCCTATCCCTTTGACCACGCAGCCCTGGTGTGTGTCATGGTGACCCTCTAGTTGAGGAGAGATGGAGATGTTCCTAATTGTGGCTTGCCTCGGTCAGATACCTTCATGGCAGAATCAGGCCGAGCAGAACCATCCTATTTTATGGTTTAAAGATCTCGGTGGTGTGACAAGGCATTGGACTTACTATCAACTAATTATATATGAAGCAGACACTTACAAACGTGCCAGTAGTATTGTTCTNAGGAACATTAATTTTCCTTGATCACCCTTGTGGTCCGGGAACATCACACAAGAAATCAAAATGGCACAAATCGCACGTGCAAAACTACAAAAAACTAAGTATTTAGAACTAAACAAATAAGCTAACTCAATACTAACCGATAAACATCAACATCTTATGTAGTTTCTGTAATTAAATTTGCTTTACCCATAACATACTTCCCGAATGGTGAAATCATAAAGCAATTTCCCCTTATATCTCGTCCAGCGTTGGCATTCCAACCAAATCGATCAAAAATTAACTGCTTCTACTGACTCGAAGTTCTTTCAGCCCTCTTTCTAATAATAGGGGTTCCATTAACTCGGAGACTGTCACGCCCCGTCAGTAGCCTGCGGGTAGTAACAGTCGGCCGTGGTCGGAGGTTCAGGCATAACGTCTTGCCTGATCCCCTATCCCTTTGACCACGCAGCCCTGGTGTGTGTCATGGTGACCCTCTAGTTGAGGAGAGATGGAGATGTTCCTAATTGTGGCTTGCCTCGGTCAGATTCCTTCATGGCAGAATCAGGCCGAGCAGAACCATCCTATTTTATGGTTTAAAGATCTCGGTGGTGTGACAAGGCATTGGACTTACTATCAACTAATTATATATGAAGCAGACACTTACAAACGTGCCAGTAGTATTGTTCTTTTAGCATAAAACCTTCTGGTTCGTGTTTTCACAAGCAAAAGACACAAAAGGAAACAGAAGACCAGCTACGGGGTGGAAGAAAAACGTTCCTACTGTACTCCCATACTACCCATCCCGATTCCTTGTTTCACCACGATTCAGCCCCTTTTTCCTTGCCCATACGGATCTCGTCAGCACTCCACATCAGGGTCGGCCTCTGGAATCTCGCAACCTACATGTAATGCATAAAAAAAAATATAAGATTTTCAATCTCAGTAAGGCAACCCCTGCTTGGAAGTTTAAACATGCAGAACAAGCCATGAAAGAGTCATGTTGCCGTGCTGAACCATAATTAATCATTCTCATGAACCCTTACCTTGCTAAAAACATACACCTAACATGCTTACACATAACATATACTCGTCACAGCGAGTGGGGTGGCGATCCTCGTATTTCAGGACCATTGATTCCGTGATCAACTCACGTTGCCATTGGGGATAAACCCTCGGCCGAAGGGGCCCAATCCCGCCCCCGTAAGTCGGAGCTCGTCATGCAATGTGATACGAAAGATAAATCAAGCCTAAGGTTAAAAATCATGCTGGACTCATCCTCTCCGCTGTTACGGATCATTGGAAGGTTTTTAAATACTTCCCAGGAATAAACATGAAATGCTTGTAATGATAATGGAAATGGCAGCGAGGGAATGCAACACGCTTAGTGACTCGCTGCTGTGCCGTGTTCTTATTACAGGTGCCTTACACTTCTTCTTCTTCGTTCCGCTGTCACTCTCCCCTGTTCTTCCTTACCCTCCTCTCCCTTCTTCTCCTACGCCTAAGTGTTTTATTTGGATAAGGATACATAGTTTGATTGTAGTCTCCTAGTGCCTAGTTAGTCAACTTAGGATGTAGGCTTTGATCAAGTAGGATAATTCTCTCTTGAGTGTCAGCCCCTTTTTATACGTTTTCTATTTCACATACACCTATGAAACAGTATTGTTATTGTCCTTAGTGTTTGGCGCCTTGTGGCTGCAACGCCTGATCGGTTCGTTCATGTCATCCTTCGGCATTGATCAGGCGTCCCTAGTTTAAGTGACGGTTTGTCACTATCACTCTCGGAGGTTCCCGGCCGAGGTTGTGTTGGTGACTATTGCTCCTAATCTTTGACATTCTGATCGGTAACTTATTGACCGGGATAGTTCCTAATTTCCTTTCCACTCCCCATGATGTTCGGGGTCTCACAGAGATGTGTCGGATCAAAGGCTAGTTCTGGTGCGGCGATTGGAACACCGTGGTCTGGTGATTCAATTGGAGTAGGTGTCAGATCAGGGGTGTAAGTATCAGTAGCTGGACCAGGATCAGGAAATAGTGGGGTGTGAGAATCAGGGAGTGGTGGTTGTAGAGCAGTGGAGATATCAGGACTGTGAAAAGGAAAGATGTGTTCATAGAAGTGTATGTCTCGGGTGACGAAGGTATGATGGTCCTTGAGATCAAGGACTTTGTATCCTTTTACACCGGATACATATCCAAGGAAGACACACTTGCGAGATCTAGGCGAAAATTTGTCGAGATGTGGTGTGGCATCTTTAGCGAAACAAAGGCAACCGAAAGTTCGAAGGAGTGAGTAATCTGGTTTTCGATGAAACAGTTTAAAAAATGGTGTATCCCAGTTAAGGACTGATGAAGGAATGCGGTTAATGATGTAGGTGGCCGTAAGAATGCAATCCCCCCAAAATTGTAAGGGAATGGAGGACTGAAACATGAGGGCTCTGGCTGTCTCGAGCAAGTGTTTGTGCTTACATTCCACTACTCCGTTTTGTTGGGGAGTGTAGGGACATGAAAGATGATGAGTGTAACGACCCTAATTTGGGCCTAGCTGTTTTGTTAAAATATGATAATTAAACGGAAATATTCGAATGTAAACTTAAAACATAGTTCGAAAACATCAAAGTTCGACATCATAATTTAGAGTATTCTCCAAAGGACCGAACTCTATCACAGGACAACCGACGACCTCCTTCTCATGCCCCTCTCATACCTCGTCTACGTCACCTACAAAATCTGTAAAGCGGTCACAATCTATTAAATGAAACTTCACAAACGTTACACATTATCTTTACATTTCTTAATTACACCGTATACACACACATGAATCATTCCTTTTAACCGTTTTCTTATTTCCCTCTTCTATTACCCTTATCATTCCCATCATACTTTAACTTTACTGTTGCCGAGAGTAACATGCTTGGTGCATGTCCCGCCCAAGCCAACCGTTAGCTGTTGGATGACTCGACGGGCCATATGCTTCCCTTCCCCGGGTGGTTACTTAGGCGCTACCCCATTTTCCACCCGGATCCGTTATGCCCTTTTCGTACGTATCTTTTCCTCTTTGGAACTTATCGTTCCCTTCATCAAGCATGTCATTCCTTTGGCGAATCGTGTACTAGGCACGATGCCGGGTTCGGTCGGACAGTCCATCCTCCCTCACCCCGAGTCTTATTAACATTTATCTCGTTCATTCGTGTCTTTTCCTTTCTTCCTTATTAACCCAATCATGTTCCCTAAGTCTGAACCTTCCCTTGCTATATTGTGCTCACTTCGCTTACCGTTTGCTTTCGCTTGCTATAGTCTTTCCGCGCTTCCGTAGACCCTACGTGTTCTTTTCCTCCCACAATCCGACGTCGAGACGCGACGAAAACACTTAAACTTAGTATTTCCGCGATAATTTACTTATTTCCTCGAAATTCGCAACAATTCTATGCTGGAAATCCGAATTCGCGACAATTTCACTTTAGAACCAAAATCCGCGATAATATTACACTTCAAGGATTTTTCGCGACAATTTGTTCTTGTTCCTTTTCCGCGACAATTTCTCTTCACCGAAAATCAGCGATAATTCCCTTCATCATCCAAATCCGCGACAATAATGCTTCTTCAAAAAATCCACGACAATAATCACTTCAGCAAAAATCCACGACAATACTTGCTTACACGAAATCCGCGATAATAATGGCTTATGGAGAAATCCGCGATAATTTTCCTTCTTCGGGACAATTTTCGGATTTTCGTGTCTTAATGATGATTAACCCGTTTTTGGGCCTCCCCACCCTTATTTATAGACATCCTAACTTTTCTAATTCACACTTTAACCCCTTCTTCCTTTGATTTTGATCTCTACTCTATCTTTTACTTTACTTTTCCATTTTTTTCGTTTCCTTTTACGTTCTTTCGTTCCCGTATCTCTCGTTATCCATTGTTTAGACTTTATCGCTACATTCCCTACTATTTGTTCCATCATACCTTTTTCCTGGCTATTACAATGAGAGATACCACGAGCAGCAAAAAGAAGTTTGCTTTGCCGACAGATAAACTCCGAGCCATTATCGGAACGAACTGATTTCACAAGGACGTTGTGCTGGGTGAAAACCTGGTTAAAAAATGACTCAAGAAGAGTTGGAGTTTGGGATTTATGATGCATCAAATACGTCCAGGTGGAACGACTAAAATCATCTACCAATGTTAGGATATATCGAGCTCCGATTAGAGTGGATGTATTGTAAGGTTCCCAAATGTCTAAATGCAGCAAATCAAATGGGGCAGTGGTATGAATTGAAGATCTATGAAATGGTAAGCGGATTTGTTTCGATAGATGGCAAATGTCACATGAGTAGATGAGTGGGTTGTTAAGTCATATGAACTCGTGAGTCCCAGAGTTTTAAGGACTTTATAGGATGTATGATCAAGTCGAAAATGCCACAAACTATTATTAAAAGAAGGCAAGACAGTAGTAGACAAACCAGCGAAGTTTAGCGAAGGAATCAGTGAGTTGAAATGCCAAAGCAATAGATCATCAAATGAGGACTCATCAAGGATGTAGAGATTACCTAACACGTGTCCAACCGCCACCACATTTCTAGTCCTCTGGTCTTGAAAGATGCAATGAGATGCAGTAAAGAGAGTGTTGATATCGGATAATAAAGCCAGCTTATGTATTGAGAGGAGATTGAACTGAAACGAGGGTAGATATAGCACATCAGTAAGGTTCAGGTTTGTGTCGAGTTGGATGTTGCCGGATTCTGAAACAAGGCATATGGTTCCATTGGGTAATTTTACTGGATTAGGAGACTTGAGTGGTGTGAGGCTGTTAAAGAGGTCGCGGTTATGGCAGATATGGGTTGAGGCCCCTGTATCCACAATCCAAAATTTTGAGCATGAATTATACGGAGTTTTGCTGGAAGAAATGGTACCTGCAAAGTCGGTTTGTGCGAAATGCACTTGCTGTGATCCTTTGCCACTTCCATTCTGCAGCAGCTGCTGAATCCCATGTAGTAAGTTCAGTAAGGATGCTTGGTTTGAGGCACCAGCAATGTCCTCGATTGTCGATTCCTTTTGATATATAGGTTGATCTTCATTTGTCGTATCAGATGCTAAATGCGCATATTCCTTAGGAATTCCCCTCCCCTGTGTGTTCCTCAAGGCCTTATACCAATCTGGAACCCCAGTGATCAGAAAGCACCCTTCCTTCGTGTGGCCTGGCCTTTTGCAGTGTGTGCAAACTCGCTCCCCAGAGTTATCAGCAGTTACGAATCTGGAGGATTGAGCCTTGAAGGGTGGTTTCTTTATGGCACTGCGAGATAGCAGTGCGATATCAGTATTGATCGCCTGGTGTGTGCCAACAATTGCTCTTTCTCGTTCAACCTGGACAATAACAGCATATGCTCGATTGAGTGAGGGGAGTGGGTCCATCATCAATATTTGGCTCCTCGTTGCGGCATATTCTTTCTTAAGTCCCATGAGAAATTTCAGCAACCTAGAATTCGTTTGGTACGTAAGTAAATTTGTCATCAGATTGCACTTGCAGCCTTGTATTGCACCGCATGCGCAATTAGGAAGAGGTAAGGCTCTGTTAATGTTTTCCCAAAGTTCTGAGAGCTTCGTATAGTATTATGCTACACTCGAGGAGCCTTGATGCAGAGTCCGAACATCGCGCTCCAACTGATATAGCAGAACACCGTTGGATTCTCCAAAGCGCTCCTCAAGATCGGTCCAGAGTCGTCTGGAGGTAGGCACATAGATGAAGGCACCGTGAATTTCGTTGTTTAGTGTGTTCAGGATCCACGATCGAACGACTGAGTCAATCCGCTCCCAATGTGGATAAACGATAGATCCTATTACTGGTATTTTGATAGATCCATCAATATAGCAGAGTTTAAACCTTCCTATTAGCGCCAATCGCATTGATTCCTTCCATGTTGCGTAGTTAGTGCTTTCGGATAGTGGAGTCGTTACCAGGAGAAGTCCTGAATGATCAGATCATGGGAGGAAGAAAGGTGAATCAACTGTGTAGCCTGTATTTGCAATTCGCCTAATCTGCTGATGATCGTCGTTGTGGATTGAAATGCTGCTCTTGTCTTCCATGGATTCAGAAGTGTTGTTGCAGTTAGATGTCTAGGTTACTGGGTAACAATGGCGGAAATAACGGTTAGGCTCCGATACCATGTGGAGAAAGCGAGAATCGCATGTTGGAGCGGAGGTTACGATGGAAAAGAGAAGGAATAAAATAATTCTGTTGTATTGATAAACTTAAACTGTACATCTTGTTTATATGCAATCTGAAACTAAAGCTAACTGTAATCTACGTAAGCTAATACACATTACTAATCTACGTAAACTTAACAGTATCAAAGGCCCCGTCAACGCAGCTTTGGTCACCATTGGGGATGACGTTCACCGATCTGTTTATTACGTGAGTCACTCCCTGGTATCAGCCAAAACCAGATACACTACCTTGGAAAGGTTCATGCTGGCGTCGCAGAAAGCTATATCCAAGCTAAAGAATTATTTTGAAGGCCGAAAGGTTTATGTGTATACTGATCAGCCTCTAAAGGCAATTCTAAGTTAGGTGAATTCCAAAGAAAGGTTGGCCAAGTGGAAAATCAAAATCAGTTCCATGTATTTGGAGTTCGTTCCCCGAAGGGCGATCAAGGCTCAGGTTCTCGTGGATTTCGTGGTCGAAATGACCCGTTCATCCATATTTCTGAACCAAGAGGACGATCGATGGGTCATCTATGTTGACGAGTCAACCTTCGAGGGAAAAGGGGCGGGCATCACCCTTACCACGCTGCAATGTGACGTTATCCATTCCGCGGTTAAGTTCTTATTCTCTGGGACGAATAACGTGGTGGAGTACGAGGCCGTGCTGTCGGGGATGACTCTAACCCGAAAGATGGGAGTTGATAAAGTGCGGATGTTCTCAAACTCTAAGTTGATGGTAGAGCAATTCGCATGAAGATTTGAAACACATCAGCCAACGATGAAGCTGTATCATGCAAATGTCATGGAGTTGTTAATGAAGTTCAGTGAGTTCTCACTTGATCATGTGCCTAGAGAACAAAATAAATTGGTGGATGCATTAGCTAGAATGGCTGCAGGCCTACCAGATATTGGACCAGACACCGTATCGGTCCACATTCAGGATCAACCTTCGGTCGAGATATCCGTGACCGAATAGTCAATTGAAGAAGTTGGGGCTTTATGCCATGAACTCCAAGGTTTGAATATCGACGCTATTGACTCTCCAGGTGATCTCACGTGGATGGACCCCTTGATCAAATATTTGACCAATGGTCATCTGCCTGAAAATGCATCTAAGGCCAGAAAAATTGAGACCCGGGCTAAGCGATATGTTTTAAATGATGGGCGATTATTTAAGAAGAGTTTTGAAGGACCGCTCTTGCGATGTTTATCCTCTGTCAAGGCTGAGGCCGTCATGATTTATGTTCATGAGGGGATATGCGGAATATACTCTGGGGCCTGATCTTTATATCATCGCGCTATCAAGGCCGGGTATTTTTGGCCAACACTCCTCGAGGATGCTAAGATGTACACTAGACGTTGCATCGCCTGCCAACACCATGCTCCGGTCCCCCAACTGCCAAGAGCACCCCTATCAATGACTCAACTTCCTTGTCCATTCGACAGATGGGGAATGGATAACTTGGGACCGTTCCCCCGATAGGTAAAGCATCGAAAGTTCTGTATTGTGGCAGTTGAATACTATACAAAATAGATCGAAGCGAAAGCAGTGGCTATTATTTCCGAAAAGGTGGTAAAACACTTCCTGTGGAAGAACATTATAAGCCGCTTTGGAGTGCCCCGAGCTTTTGTATCGGATAATGGACTTCAATTCTGCGGAAAATCCATTTGGGATCTTTTCATCAAATTGAGTATCGCTCATCATTTTTCGTCAGTGGCTCACCCCCAAACTAACGGATTGACGGAGGTTTCCAACAAAGTTATACCGAAGGGATTGAAAACTAAGTTGGAAGATTTGGGGGGAAAGTGGCCGATCATATCTACGAGGTTTTATGGGCTTATAGGACCACACCCCGCTCTACGACCTAGGAATCTCCATTTACTATGGTGTATGGGTCTGAAGCGGTCAGTCCAGTGGAAGTTGCCATACGATCACCTCGGATAACTCAATATGAAGAGCATCTGAACGATGAAAGAATATCCTTAGACCTTGAAATGATTGAAGAAAAGAGGAACGTCATCTATGCACGCATGTGTTCTTATCAGCGAACTATGGAGCGGACTCATAATAAGCATATCCTACCGAGAGAATTTTCAGAATGCGACATCGTTCTCAGGAATGTGAGAGTTCATAGAAACATTGGAAAGCTAGACAAGAACTCGGAAGGGCCCTACCGAGTTTTGAGAAACTTAGGAGCTGAAGCTTATTAGTTAGAAACTGTGGATGGGAACGAGATCCTCCGAACCTGGAATGTTATGAACTTAAGGCGATATTTTATATAAAACATTTGACATTATTTGGCAATTCTGAACCATAAAATGTTTCTCATATATGAACAAGATACAACAGATGCAATACAAAATATTTCTAGCTAGGTGAGTGACCGATCTTGAAGTCAGATTTTCTGGACGAGTTTGGACTGGTGACCGTAGCGTTCCATCCATAAGGCTTTCAAGTAGTGTGACCGCTCTGACGAGTCAGATGCTTCCACGTTTGCTGAGTACTTAGATGGATTGCAAAACTCCCAGAACTCACTGCAAACTTAATCTCCCATTCGAAGGCACCCACCATCCGGAAACAGCTCTTGCTTCTTTGTACTTAGCCATAAACAAGATAACAGGTACATAATTAGTCAGTCAAAGCTCAAGCCGAAGCTTGACATGAGACTGTTCTCAGAACTGGGGCTTCGATAAAGCTTGCCATGGGACTCATAAAAGAACCAAGGCAACTCCGCCAGGGTCATAATGTTTTATATGGACGAATTCAAGAGTGGTATGTTAACGCAATTAAAATCTCCTAACTTATTAAGCCCAACAAGATTCTAAGTTAAGTTAAGAGGACCGAACGGTTTAGGTTCGGCATGAACCCCGATCTTACCCTTAGCAGAAAATTTCATTTAAATAGACAAAGTTTACAAAAAAAACAAAATACATAAAGGAAGTGACTTAAGATTTGAAATATAGTCTACTTGTCCTTCCTCCTTATATGCATCACCGGACTTCTATGTGATCAATGTCTTAAGATCCTCCAGTTTCTTCCCCTTCTCTTCAACTATCTTATTGACTGATCTCTCCATCAGGTCAAAAAGAGGAAAGTTGAGATCATTTTCCAGTGGGGGTTCGTTTAGCTCGGGGATCTCTTGTAAGCTTTCATCCTTGGTTAGAGGGTCGATCGTCTCCCAACGCGCATTTTCGGGATCCAGACCAAACTTGTTAATTATTTGGTCATTTATATTGTCCATGTACTGGGAGACGTTTGGTCCATAAACGTTTGCCGCCAAGGCAAACATCAGCGGTGAGCGGGCAAAACCCAGAAGAGCTTCCGGACTGCTCTCTCAGTTGCTTCTTTGCCCCTAACCAACTCATCCTTCAAGGCATCCTTTTCCTCTTGAGACCGAAGAAGAAGTATGTTGCTCTCGTCAGATAGTTCCTGAATCTGACGCTCCAATTCCAAAACTCGGGCTATTGTGGAGTTAGCAGCTGCTTGGGCTTCTCCCGCTTTGGAGGTAGCTATCGAAAGCTCCATGCCTGCCCCTAGCAGCTCTCCTTTCAAAAGGTCCAACTCGGCCCGAACCGATTCCAACTCTTGTTGTTTAATTTCAACTTGCTGCTGAGCTAAGACAAGTCGACTCTCTACGTCCTCAGAAGCCGAAGCGATGTTTCAGCTGAGCTGGACTACAGGGGCGAGGTCCAAGACCCTTCTGTGTGTCTGAAAGAAGCAATCTTAATCAGAACAAAAACTCAACTAGATGGCAAAAATTCGAAGTTAACTTACCACGGCCTGAGATTCCATATAGGCTAACACCAGACCGGGGATCGCGCTGTCAATACTGGGTGGGTTCTTTCTCCCCAAAAGTCGATATTCCTCTAGCGC
Source organism: Utricularia reniformis (assembly GCA_009725065.1). NCBI lineage: Eukaryota > Viridiplantae > Streptophyta > Magnoliopsida > Lamiales > Lentibulariaceae > Utricularia > Utricularia reniformis. Next base: position 252,360 of record RWGZ01000958.1, read on the forward strand.
GGAGTCTTTCAAAGAAGTTGGGGTCCTATTCGGCCCCCGAGACTTCGAAACGGAGGATACCATCTCTTGGATAGCCTCCAGAACAAATTCCGGGCTCGATGATGTGGGGACCGATCTCTCCCCAATGGTGACCCCTTTCGTTGGGATCGCGGTTGTGGGCCTGCTTACTGGGGATCGCAGCCTTTTGTACTGCTTCGGGGCATCGTCTTCAGGTCCCCTCTTGCTCTTAGTCGGAGGAAGAGGGGGCCTCGACACATAGTCACCCAAGCTGGAGGATGGAGGGACATCCTCCACCCGAATCGACCCCTGCAGCAACAACCGCACGACGTTAAGATCCAAAGGAGAGTTATTTGCAATTCTGTACATGGCGGAAAGGCCTAACGAGCGAATTCTTTTTGAAATTACCTCGTCCACCTCCTCTATTTAGGGACCGGGCCTCTGGCTATTGGAACTTCCCACCGATCGAGAAGACCCAGCAGCGGTATTGGGTGTTGGCCTGGAGGACAGCAGCTGAGCTTCCTTCTTGGCATTTGCAGCAGCAACCATCGCAACCAGTCAATTTCCAAACATTGTTTCTGTGTAATCTGCAAAAGAAGAATAATAAGGTTCATGAGATATGAACTAAATGAAGTCAAAGTCATACTCGATCCTTCTGACCCCGATGAGTCCGAGCTAGAGAATATTCCCTTCGGGGCAGGGGCACCGATCCTGCCCTCTACCCCTATCTCTAGCAGTTTCTTCTCCCGAAGTATATCTATTCGTTTCAGACGTTTTTCAGAAGGAGGAAGCATGCCAAGATGTTGGCAATATCCTGACGGGTTGTGTTGAACCGTGTTCGATCCAACTTCCCGATATCAGGATGAGTGGTTAGGAAAGTGACCTTAAACAGGTCGTCCCTCGGAATGTCTATCCAGGCATAGCAAGACTCTCATTCATGAAGGGAGTATTCCTTGTCAACGATAATACAATCTAATGTTCAGGTCGTTATATAATGCAACCTGCGACACCCTAACAATCTATTTCCCTTTCGGGATCCTACCAAAAAAAGGTTGAAAAAATGTTGGAGGGTTGGTTTTACCCCCTGTCTATAGCAATAGAAAATAAAGACGACTATATAGACATAACTGCCCGGAAAGAGAGCGAAGGTCGGGCAGTGAATCTCCCAAAGTACGACAGCGACAAAAGGGTGAAGCGGAAATCGCAGACCAGACCTCAGGGAGGCATATCTAACGGGTAAGGCGTTAGCAAGAACGTTCATCTAAGCTAGAATGAATCAATGAACGTCTTCCTTCCCCCTCCAGATGGGGTAATGGGTAGGGATCGAGAATTTGACCCGAAGTTCTTCGATGTCAATCTCAGAGACGAGGAAATACCTAGCCCTACGGGGTGCCATGGGTGGTTACCTTAAGATTTGCAAAGAGATTAGAGTTTCAAGACAGTTGAATGGAATCGCCAGAGAGTTCAAGGGCTCGGAAATTTTTCACTCGAATAGCAACAATGATTGCAGAGTACCGAAACCCCAGCTTTTATAGTCTCACATTGGCCACTCACATGGTGACATGTCACTGCTGCAGGCGGCCGCAGTCTGACGCCATGTCCCCCTTTCGGAATCTGGAAAGGCACAGGCTACTATTAGAGCTCTGAATTCCACTTTTGCCCATAGCCGTTGCAGATTTCAATTTTGAAAATTAACGTTCTGAAATTTTCTAAGTGCAGGATAGGTCCTCAAGGATGCTGTCACAACAGGTTCGGGTACGGTCCTCCGTTGGTTCAATCGGGCACACTTGCCTCAAAAGCTCTCAATCAGATGGTCTAACTTACATCACCATCATGATGGTGATAAAGTCCGAGGGGCTAGTGATGCGACCTTCGAAACCCAGTACCCCAAACCAGGTTAGGCCCAAGCCTTGTCGGACCAGCCCAAGTGACATTAGCCGAACTTGAAGGCCCTAGATCCAACTCCCGTGAACGGGCGGCCCGACGGGAACAGACAGGCTCGAAAGCCCGTGCTTAGCGATCAGGGACCGAAGGTAAGAATCGTGCGGGTTTTCCCTCATCCGGACCGATCGGTCCAGATCACGCAGACTGCGCTTCAGGCCATCCACATTTCTCAACATGTGACGACAACCCTATCAGAGGCGTGCCTGACAGAGTCGTACGAATCTTCCTCCGGTCGGGAGAAAATCGTTTAGCAGCACCGAAAAGCCTGATGCCGCGCAACCAAATTGGGTCACGCTTGGCGGCGTTCTCACCCGACATAGGCCGACCTAGCCACATGGGACAAGCACAAAACGACACTTTAGTATTCACACAGCTGAGGAGGCGTATAAAAGGAACATTTGGGAAACGAAAAAAAAATTCATGTGGGATCTGGTTGTATTTCCTTTAGTTCTTCCTCTTTTTTGTGATTATGGTTATTAATCATCGCACCTTGTAATGAACGGTTTGATTAGTGGATCGACTAAGGGAATTTCTACTCTTAGTCAAATGGTTTTTTTCCCATCTTTCAGGGGTTTTCCACTCTAAATTTGCCATGTGCTTTTCTATTTCATTCATAATCGTTTCCCACATACTAAACAAATTAAAACCGACTTCGTATTTCAACGAATCGGACTACTGTTGATACCCTCAGTTTTTAGACAACAACAATCATAATATCTACGAGTTTAAGTTTTACGAAAATTGAACTATATTTAATCGTAAAATTAGGTTTGAAAACACAACTCAAGAAAAGAAAATACGAAATAGGTTAATTAAAAATTGGAATAAAAAACATTTTTTAAAATATATCAACAGAATAGGGCCCACTAATACGTGATGGTTATGAACTCTCTATTATAAAATAGTTGACTTGACATTCTCTGAAGCGATGAAGTACCGACGGAGAGAATGACGATCGGCGTTGAAGGTGCTGCCGGGACGGAGGCTGAGACACCGCTGCTGAAAGACGGCGTAGAGGTGCGAGGCTCCGTTGATTTTAAGTGTCGTCCATCTCTGCGATCCAAGTCAGGGATATGGAAATCGGCTTCCTTCATTACATGTGAGCTTGAGGGCTTTAGGTTTGGATTTTGAATCTTTGATGGATTCTTTTTTTAATGACTGTTTTTTGAGTTTCAGGGGCCGGTGTTGCGGAGAGATTTGCGTATTTCGGAATAAGTATGAATTTGGTGAGCTATTTAAATCATAATTTGGGACAACCTACCGCTTACGCCGCCGCGAACTTGAATGCATGGTATGGAGTTTCCTCACTTTTGCCTATATTTGGTGCATTTATTGCTGATTCCTTCACCGGCCGGTTTCGGATGATTATTGTCTCCTCCTTGCTTTATATATCGGTCAGTTAACAGTTTCATTATGCAAACTCTGTGTTTGATAATTTGCCTATTACTTATCATTCTATTGAGACAATCATGATAACCCTAGGGTAAATTTGTGCATTTTTCGATAAAATTGTATCTGAGAAGTGTTGAAAATGTTGCTTCTGCGACTTGTAATTGTTACTGAGTTTTCTGTTATCTTTGATTACGTGCAGGGACTGTGTTTGTTAGCTCTCTCAACTACTTTATCAAACGTTTCTTCTCAGTGCAATCCCCATAGAAATGATCCTTGTTCTCCAAGTAAATTTCAGATAAGTTTCTTCTTCTTTTCCATATACGTTGTTTCATTAGCTCAAGGAGGATTCACTCCATGCATTCAAGCATTTGAGCTGATCAGTTTGATGATGAAGATGAAAAAGAATGTAAAGCAAAAAGTTCATTCTTTAATTGGTGGTATTGTCTATGCGTTGGAGGTATTCTAGTACCATTACTAGGGATAACTTATATACAAGAAAATGTGAGCTGGGAACTTGGATTTGGAATCCCTGCTGCTGTTATGTTCATTGCTATGATTGCCTTCTTGATCGGGACAATGTCTTATAGATTTCGTGTAAATTCTGATCGAAGGAACCCTTTTGTCAGGATCTTTCGTGTTTTCATTACAGCAGCAAGAAATTGTCGTGCTCCCACTCCCAGTTTTGCAGCCTCTCTTGAGCAACAAGGCCACCAAGATTCTCAGTTCAAGTAAGTAAACTCAAACGACTCAAATCTCTCCCTTTCGAAATCGAAATGTTTTAGTTTATAAAGAGATTGATATCATAACTCATTGATTTGACCTAATTTCTTTTCGTTATAATTCACTTTTCTTATGGGTTGAATCAGGGATACTCTCTCGGCCTATTGAATTTATAGTTTTTATGTGGTATTAGAGATGAATGGTGGGCTTGGGATTGGGATTGGTCCGTATCGATTTAGATAAAAAACAATAATTATGTTAGAAAAGCGTAATAGGTTTAAGCGACAAAATTAGATCGATCTATGATGCAAGTACTATTCAACTTGAGGGGGAGTGTTGAAATACGGTTGGACAAGGCAATGGGGTGATTGATAAGGAAGCCCCAGGCAGCTGTGGGATCGAATCATGGTACTGACATATGGCGTAACGTTTAATATATTTCTTGGTATCTGCAAGCAACGTTGGCCAAAAATATCCAACTCTGATGATGCAGTGGTATAAAGATCGAGCCCCTGAATGAATGTCGCATATCCTTTCATAAACATAAATCATAACGGCTTCAGCCTCAATAGGGGATAAGCAACGCAGAAACGGGCCCTCAAAACTCTTTTTAAACAATCATCTGTCAATCATGATAAATTTCTTAGCCCAGACTTTTATTTTTCTGGCTTAGGACTTGTCTTCAGGAAGATAGCCGTTTGAAAGATATTTAATAAATGGATCCATCAAATTGGGTTCCCTAGGAGATTCAGTAGCGTTAATATTCAAGCCCTGGAGTTCATGACATAGAACCCCGATTTCTTCAATAGACTGTTCGGTCACTGATATCTCGACCGAAGGTCGGTTCTGGATATGGACCGAAATAGTGCTCGGCTCTATGTCAGGTATGCCCGCGGCCAATCTGGCAAGTGCGTCGGCAATCTTATTCTGTTCTCGTGGCACGTGGTCAAGAGAAAACTCACTGAACTTTTTGGATAGTTCTAGGACATTAGCACAATATAATTTCATCATCGGATCATGAGTTTCATATCTCCCTGCGAACTGTTCCACTACTAACTTTGAGTTTGAAAACATTCATACTCTGCTAACTCCATCTTCCGGGCCAAGGTCATTCCCGATAATATAGCCTCATATTCTACCACATTATTTGTTCCAACAAATGAAAATTTAACTGCGGAATGAATAATGTCATCTTGTACCGTTGTCAGGGTAATGTCCGCTCCTTTTCCTCCGAAGGTCGACCCATCTACGTGAATTGTCCAACGATCATCCTCTTGGTTTAGATATATGACCGATTGGGTCATCTCAACCACAAAATCGGCTAGAATCTGAGCATTGATCGCCCTTCGGGGCAAGAATTTCAGATACATAGCGATGAGTTTGATAGCTCATTTTGCTAATCTATCATTCAAATCCTTTTGTTTAAGGCCCACTTTAAGAGGTTGATCCGTATAGACATAAACCGTTCGACCCTCAAAATAATGCTTCAGCTTATGTTTATATTATTATTAAAATAATATAAACATAAAAATTGAAGTGTCCGGATAAGGTTGTAAGAGTGAAAGGAAAGTTATGAATAAAAATATTTATTTTAAAGTTCAGGAAAGAGATAGATGATATGGAGAGATAGAAGATGATGTGGAATGATAAAGTGAACTTTCCGGGCGCCCATGTATGAGGAAGGCCTTATGACTATCGAGCTTCTCCTTATGCATTGCCGCTGTTGTTTCTCACAGTAGAGGGCATTTCAGCGTCGGGTGATCGCGGTTGTGATGCAATTCGCAATACACCCGATTGTCCTCCTTCTTCGGGGGGACATTCTTCTCAGCCACAACCGCTATTTCTCGAGGCTGTTTCTTAGGGTATGAAACCCTATGATCGGCTATGGGTTCAGAATTCCCGCTAGACTTCCGATAACCAGCTCTCAGCGCTTCGTCCACCTTGATGTACTTGTTGATATTCTGAAGGAGCTTTCCCAAGGTGGGCGGTGGGCTCTTCACAAGGCTGGTCGATAGGCCGCACGGCCCCATGACCTGTTGCAAGATGTCGATTTTGTCTCGGAGCTCCAGCTTGATATCCCGAGCGATTCGGTTGAACTTCTCCATAAAATAACGGAAACTCATCTTTGACGGGATGTATTTCAAGCTATATAGTTCATACCTACTTCATGGCAGTCCTACATTTGGACCGAATTGCTCCGAGAAAGCCAGGATGAATCCGCCATATGACTGTATGGATCGGGCTGACAAGTTCTTGAACCAGGTCCGGGCATCGCCTTGTAATCCGACAGCGAAGATGCGGCACTTCAGTGAGTCAAAGACCCGAACGGTCCCCATCCTCAGCTCAAAGTCTGCGACGTGATCGATCGGATCACTGTCACCTCGAAATATCGGCAACCCTTCCGGGTTGTGGTAATATCGATCGGGGACTGCTGCCCAGATCTCTTCAGAAAAAGGAAGCATCAAATCTCCCAATGCGGCAGAGACACCTCCAGAATGCTTGGATGATTCCTGGGCCACATGTAGATTATGCCATCAGTCATCATCCTTGCTCCGCCTGATCGGGGCATCCATGGCCCGATCAAATATACGAGGATTGCGCCCAAGATCGGGCCTGCAATCCCTCTGCGTTGGCACGGTCTCCAACTCCCTAGTTAGCTCATCGATGCGTCTTTGCATATGTTCCTGATCAGTCGCAGGAACGGGAGTTGGGGTTCTAACTGGATGAGGTGGAGTAGATTGGTATCTCTGCGACTTATAATCTCATCTTCATCGGAGTTTTGCGCATCAGGGTCGCTTTCTTACCCTCTGCTTGTTGGAATAGGGTTTGTGATAGCCGGTGGTTCTGTTCCACTATTCTCTGACGTACCTTAGATTATTACTTTCCTCACAACAGCCTCCAGATCCTACAGAGAGAACGTTGATGCTGGAAGGCTGCTGGGAAGCGTATCACTATCGTTCGTCGAAGTGTCAGTTGTCATGCCTTTGATTATTCTATCACATGTAAAGACCTCAAATGGGGATTAGAAAATCGTCCCCACGGACGGTGTCAAACTATTGTGGTCTGAAAATCGGGGGTGTCAATAGTCGTCTGGTTCGTTGTAAGACGAACTCGATTTTAATTTGTTCTATAGGAGGAAAACGATTATGAATCAAATAGAAAAATACAAGACAATTTTAGAGTGGAAAACCCCTAAAAGATAGGGAAAAAACCACTTGATTAAGAGTTAGAAATGCTCTTAGTCGATCCAATAATTAAGTTGTTCAATATAAATTTCATGTTTGTTTTAGAGATAACAAGGGAGGGAAAGCTTATCGAGAATAAAGCGATAGCCGGAGAAGAGAATTTTATTTCCGTTTCCCAAGTATCCCTTTAATACACCTTTCCTACTGTGTGAACAGTAGGGTGTCATCTTATGCCGTACCATGCAGTTAGGTCGGCTCGTGTCGGGCGGAACGGCCGCCGGGTATGGCTCTATACGGCTGCGCGGCGCCAGGCTTTTTGGCGATACTAGCCGGCTGTCTCCAGACCAAAAGGACGCACATACCACTTTATCAGGCACGCCTTTGACAGGATTGTCAAAGATTGTTGTCACATGTTGAAAAATGTGGATTGCCCGAAAACCACATCCGACCCAATAAGTATTGGATCGGATATACGTTTTCAAAAACCACATCCGACCCAATTCATTTAAATATTTGTAGTTCAAATATCTGAAAAATATGTTCAGTTACTTTGGTTGTTTGGATCACTAGATTTTAATGCACAATTTTACTATTTATAGCCTCTAAACTTTAAAAAAATTGAACAATTAATATTTTATGAGTTTTATAATTATATATTTTACTCTTGATAATATTAAATATTAATATTTTAGATATAATATTTGTTATGCTTTAAATTGAAAAATAATAGAGTGATGTATGTATTTGATTCATTGATCATAAATGATGTAAAATTTTAAATGATAGCCTTCTAACTAGTTTCAAAAATAACACCTTAATTTGTCAAAACTATATATGTAAAATAATTTATTCTTCACTCAAGAATTATTTTTGAATAATTATTATATTTTGGGTACTAAATACGTATACATGTATTTAATACTATATGTGTTATCTAATTATTATTTTTCTTTTTAAAATATCACATAAATTAATAAAAAGCATAAAATTATTTTTGTGTTATATTATTAATTAATTTACATATTTATAGTAAATAATGTAAATCTCTTTACCATTCTTTAAATAATGTTTCTTTGATAATTTTTTAAAGATTTCTAAAAGCTTATTATGAAAAGAGTTTATTGAAAATTTTTAAAATAAAATAGCTTGTAATATAAAATAGTAAGAAATGAAGGCTAATGTTTCAAATCCGAGGTTTCTTAACATTCCAAAACAATTCATTTAATTAAAAAACAGTTATAATATATTAAAAAATAATTTTAAATATAATGTTTTTTCCAATGTTTAACATAGAAGTTCAATTAAATTTAAAGTGAAATATATGCACTAAAATCAATGTTTTTATATTAACCAATACAATATTTTGTTCACTTTTGAAAGGTACAACCGATATGGTTGATGTACACTATTATCGATTAAAACTTAATTTTTATATAATTTATAATTTAATTAAATAACTGAATATATATCCCATAAAACTTAAGAGCTAGACTTAATGCTTTATATAGGACAAACACATTGGTTTGTTGAACTAAAAGGTAAATTATTTAATTTAATTGCATAAAATTATTTTTATTTATATTTTACGTAATTAAAACAAATTTATTAAGCGTGAATAATTTGATATTATACGTGGTTGTATTTCTAATTTTAATATTTGTGAAGTTTATCATTTTTAATACTTTATTAAAAATATATGATAATAATATAAGTGTTAAATGATTAAAGAAAGAAGTGATTTAATTAATATTACATTAAAATATATAAAAAAAAAAAGATGATCTGAAAAACGAATCCTTATCAACTCGAAGAGAAATGACGAAATAGGTTAATTTAAAATTGGAAATAAAACACATTTTTTAAATAAATATCAACAGAACAGGGCCCACTAATACGTGATGAGTTGATTCTCTGTTATAAAATAGCTGAATTTCTGAAGCGATGAAGTACAGACGGGGAGAATGACGATCGGCGTTGGAAGTGCTGCCGGGACTGAAGCTGAGATACCGCTGCTGAAAGACGGCGTACAGGTGCCGGGCTCTGTTGATTTTAAGGGTCGTCCATCTCTGCGATCCAAGTCAGGGATATGGAAATCGGCTTCCTTCATTACATGTGAGCTTGAGGGCTTTAGGTTTGGATTTTGAATCTTTAATGGATTCTTTTTTTAATGACTGTTTTTTGAGTTTCAGGTGCCGGTGTTGCGGAGAGATTTGCGTATTTCGGAATAAGTGTGAATTTGGTGAGCTATTTAAATCATAATTTGGGACAACCTACCGCTTCCGCCGCCGCGAACTTGAATGCGTGGTATGGAGTTTCCTCACTTTTGCCTATATTTGGTGCTTTTATTGCTGATTCCTTCACTGGCCGGTTTCGGATGATTATCGTCTCCTCCTTGCTTTATATATCGGTCAGTTAACAGTTTCATTATGCAAACTCTGTGTTTGATAATTTGCCTATTAGTTATCATTCTATTGAGACAATCATGATAACCCTAGGTAAATTTGTGCATTTTTCGATAAAATTGTATCTGAGAAGTGTTGAAAATGTTGCTTCTGCGACTTGTAATTGTTACTGAGTTTTCTGTTATCTTTGATTACGTGCAGGGACTGTGTTTGTTAGCTCTCTCAACTACTTTATCAAACGTTTCTTCTCAGTGCAATCCCCATAGAAATGATCCTTGTTCTCCAAGTAAATTTCAGATAAGTTTCTTCTTCTTTTCCATATACGTTGTTTCATTAGCTCAAGGAGGATTCACTCCATGCATTCAAGCATTTGGAGCTGATCAGTTTGATGATGAAGATGAAAAAGAATGTAAAGCAAAAAGTTCATTCTTTAATTGGTGGTATTGTTTAAGCGTTGGAGGTATTCTTGTACCATTACTAGGGATAACTTATATACAAGAAAATGTGAGCTGGGAACTTGGATTTGGAATCCCTGCTGCTGTTATGTTCATTGCTATGATTGCCTTCTTGATCGGGACAATGTCTTATAGATTTCGTGTAAATTCTGATCGAAGGAACCCTTTTGTCAGGATCTTTCGTGTTTTCATTACAGCAGCAAGAAATTGTCGTGCTCCCACTCCCAGTTTTGCAGCCTCTCTTGAGCAACAAGGCCACCAAGATTCTCAGTTCAAGTAAGTAAACTCAAACGACTCAAATCTCTTCCTTTCGAAATCGAAATGTTTTAGTTTATAAAGAGAGTGATATCATAAGTCATTGGTTTGACCTAATTTCTTTTCGTTATAATTCACTTTTCTTATGGATTGAATCACATGGATACTCTCTCAGCCCATTGAATTTATAGTTTTTATGTGGTATTAGAGATGAATGGTGGGCTTGGGATTGGGATTGGTCTGTATCGATTTAGATAAAAAACAATAATTATGTTAGAAAAGCGTAACGGGTTTAAGTGACAAAATTAGATCGATCTATGATGCGAACACTATTCAACTTGAGGGGAGTGTTGAAATATGGTTGGACGACACTCTCCAGTTCATTGAATCCTGGATTTCCAATGGTATCAGAGCTGTAATGTGAGTTTCGTGCCGGTCTAAACAAGAAAAACAAAAAGTATAATAGAAAAAGTGCATAGAGTTTAGGCACAATAAATTAGATCGACTTATGATTCAAACACTATCGAATATATTGAAGCAAGTCTGGACAAAACTCTATCAGTTTTGTAAATAGAAATATTATAGTTGGGCTTCACTTCTCTTACATTATTAACCGTTATTTACTCAATTTATTGACAGGTTCCTGGACAAAGCATTATTAGCATCAAACGGGAAACGCTGCAGCTTCACAGACGTAGAAGATGCAAAAGGAATTGTACGTTTAGCTCCAATCTGGTTCTCTTGCTTAGGCTACTCAATTATATTTGCACAGCCTGCTACTCTCTTCACCAAACAAGCAGCAACATTAGATCGTCACATAACATCAAAATTCCAAATCCCACCAGCTTCACTTCAACAATGCTTCATCACCACCGTCATAATGATCGGAATTCCCCTCTACGACCGTGTCTTTGTCCCTATCGCTAGATCCATCACTAACAAACCTTCAGGTATTTGCACCTTACACCGTATTTCATTCGGCTTATTCCTCTCGTTAATCTCCATCGTAATTGCTGCTCTCGTCGAAACAAAGCGTCTCGCAATCGCCACTGAATTAGGGTTGATTGATAACCCTAAAGCTTTGATTCCTATGAATGTTATGTGGCTTTCTCCACAGTATATTTTATCTGCATTAGGAGACATATTCGCGATGGTAGGGTTACAAGAATTCTTCTACAATCAAGTTCCTAATGATCTTAAGAGTATTGGCCTTTCTATGTTTATCAGTATTCTTGGAATTGGTAGCCTTTTGAGTAGCTTTCTGGTGTCTATAATTCAATTTGCGACGAGCGGTTACGGCGGCGATGGGTGGTTCGCCGATAACTTGAACCATGCGCATCTTGATTACTTTTATTGGTTGCTTGCCGGAATCAGCGCCGCTGGGTTGGGTATTTTCGTTTGGTATACTAAAGGTTACGTTTTTCGTAGAAGCGGAAGCTTCTACCATCCTTCTTCCTCCATTGTTGTCTCTTGAAAACTTGAAATTCCTGCACAGAGCGGACACCTGTATGAAATATGAACATTATAAAATGTATATTTAATTAGTGTATTGAAATTATATATTTCAGTCGAAATTATGATGGAAGTGTGTACAGATATAACGTTGAAGAAGAGAAGTTTATATTTTAAAATACTTGAACAATTCAATTACTATAATATTTCTTTTATCTTATAAAACATTTCAAATTATATCTCAATTCCAATTTGGGATATTTTTAACATCCCAACTTGAAATGAATCGAACCAACTCTGATATCATTTTGAAATTATAGAGTTTGACCGAAATTATGACAGGATGTGCACATATATGATGTATGAGGGGAGAAAATCACACAGTAAAAGGTTTGAACAAATCAATTACTATGGTATTCTTTCCCTTTTATAATCATTTCAAATTATATCTCGATATTTTTCAGCATTCCAATGTAGTGTAAAATCAATACCTAAAATTTAATAATTGAAAAAGTATTATAATAGATTATATTGGGATACAAATTTTTAAAGTTATTATTTATTTCTTATAAGTTTTATAATTACGTACTCTATCTTCAAAAATTCAAAATCATTCAAATTAAACTCTTAACATTCGTAAAAATTTAAAAACATTATCAATTTGTATTTAATTCCAAACAATGGGTTTGTTGGAACTTCGATTAAAACTACAGTGCATTTTCAATCGAAATATTATTGTATATCAATAAAAAGCATATTAATATAATGTATTATTGTATATTAATACATTTCGGATCGAATCAAATCAAACATGTTGAAAATCATATTCATTGTCGAAAGTGACCCGATCTAATCAAATATGCACACTTCGGATATCCGAAAATCGATTTATATACAATTAGGATACACCAAATATTCATATCAACGAGTTTTCATTCATACCCTTACCTTTTAGTTTAGTTCCATTTCCTATTTCACATTTCCTTATAATCAATGTTTTCTATATGGAATCTGTAAAAGGAAGAAAATAAATGTAAAAGAAATAGAATCAATTTCAGTTTTGTTACAATTCTATTGATAAATGCATGGTTTTACAATATCTATCTGTTCTAGATATTCTCTTTATTTTCCACAAAATCAGCAGGCAAATCTTGACCGTCAAAATAGTTTGTTTGTTGTGGATTTGATTATTACCAACTCCAACGTGAACATATTCTTCAATAGAATCTCATTCCAATTCGAATCCAAGCAACTTGCATATTTATTTTTTATATTAACAAAAAAATTAAAAATAATATTTTACTATTTTAAAAAATTCAGATTTGAAAAAACACGATATCAAGTGGTATCGGACAAAAAATCACTATCGCTCAATATTTGATGTTGAAGTTGATGATGATCACATTAGAGTTTTCGAATTGGGTTGTTATGGGCCGACTTGAAATCAATGTTTTCATACCGGTCCGAAATTACGTACCGGTCCGAAATTACGTACCGGTCCGGACCGGTATGAGCGGTACGATCGGTATACCGGTTGATATACCGACCGGTACCAAATTTTATTTTATTTTATATTTAAAAAAAATAATATTTAATTAGTTTTTTAGAATCAGACCCGAATAAACCCGGAAATCGACCCTAATACCCGATACCGGGCGATATGAAAAAAAATATCGCTATCGAGCGAAATTTGATGTATCGGGCGGTATACAGTCCGGTATGAAAACACTGCTTGAAATGGGATAAACTCAAATGTATTATTATTTATATTGTGTTATGTTGTAATGTTTGTGTGTGATTTCATTGTATTTCAAAATTGGAAAGTCATTAGCTATATTTGTTCGTGAAGTTCTTCATCTTCTTTTATCGTTGATGGTGGTCTCGTAGTTTTACAATGACTACGAGACCACCAAGCACATCGAATATATGTTACTTCTATTAGCATTTGTAATGTTGTTTTGCTTTCAATATTTTCAGACTAATCCAAAACCGAAGCTTCTAGATCTTAAAGCTACAAACTTCCTATCATTTGATACCAATAGTATACGATATATACTATTTTTTATATTGACTGATATACCGTAGTATAGAGATCGATACATCAAAAACTGGGTGACATCAATATTGTAATCGATGCTACTCAATATTGGGTTTAAGGATCAACACAAATGAACCTCAATATGATCACAACAATGAATAATGAAAAATTTGGATTGAGAAAATATAATCAGTCATAGAGGGACGCCTGATCTTCTCAAGGTTCCACAAAATTATGTTTTCACCAAAAAGTTTTAGGTTTTCATACCGGACGGTATACCATTCGATACGTCAAATTTCGTTTGGTACCGATATTTTTTTTCGTACCACCCGGTACCGGGTATTAGGGTCGATTTCCGAGTTTTATCGGGTTTGATCCTAAAAAACTAATTAAATATTAATTTTTTAAAAAATAAAATAAAATAAAAATTGATACCGGTCGTACAGCTCATACTGGTCCGGACCGATACGTAATTCCGGACCGATATGAAAACATGGCCTAAAACTCACTTATCCAATAGTCACATGCAACATTGTCCCCTTCAACGAACACGTGTATTTCTCCTTCTTTCTCCATGCTTCAAAGTTATTCATCTTATAATTTTGTGGATTTGATATGCAAATTGCAAACAAAATTATGGAATTCTTCAACACTCTTCTCAACATCTTCTTCCCACCAGCGAGCTTCTTGATGCTCGCGTTTTCATGGCCATCTTTGTTCTTCATCAACACGTGTGAGTCGATTTACAGTACATATTTCAACGAAGAAGACATGGAAGATAAGGTCGTGATCTTAACCGGTGCATCTTCTGGGATTGGAGAGGTCAGCGTTTGCCTGCACTTAATCTGTTAACAGTGCCTAAAAATTATGTAATTTTGTAAAATGACAGCAAATTGCTTACCAATATGCAAAAAGAAGAGCGAATCTGGTACTGGTGTCAAGAAGAGAGCATAGGCTGCGGGGAATTAGCGAAAACGCTTTAAGTTTAGGCGCACCGTCTGTGCTTGTGGTGGCTGCCGATGTTATGAAGGAAGATGACTGTAAAAGATTCGTTCATGAAGCAATCAACTACTTTGGCCACGGTAATTAAACAACAATTTTCTTCTTTCGTGATTTTTGTTGGGTTTAGGGTTTAGTTTTCTATCTAAGTAATTGGTATAATCCAATTTTTTCGATGTAATTCACTTCTATTATAAATTATACTGATATTATGATGATTCATCGAATCATAATTTGTACATTGTATCAAAGCCCTAGAGTGGTTTTTGGGTTGGTCGGTTTTGATTTAGGCAAAAAAAGTTTGGTAGAAAATCTGATTAGGTTTAAACGATCAAAATAGTCATGAATTTCTATATAGTATCAGAACAATATGGATTTTGGATTGTTCTGTTTCGATTTAGATAAAAAACTTTGTTAGAAAAACGTATAGTGTGTAATTCAATGTTTTCATATCGATTTGAAAAATATATCGGGTATATGTACCAAATTTTATTTTTTTATATATACTAAAAAAATATTTAATTATTTTTTAGGATCATACCCAAAAATAATTGAAATCCGATCCCAAAATTTGGCATCGGACAATACCGAAATCTAATATTTGATGTATCGGGTCAACATTGGTGTAGTGGACAAACTTATATAGATAATATTGTCTTGATTGTGGAATAGAAACATTAAATTACAAGAGGAAATATTTTCAATATGATTTACATTATCTCTCCCTGTTTTCTATGCAGTGGATCATCTGGTGAACACAGTAAGCTTAGGACATACCTTCTTCTTCGAGCAAGCCACTGATACGAATACTTTCCCCATGTTAATGGTGTGTTATAAAAATCATCAAAATCCTTCTTTATTATATCTAATTCTAAGTTAACGATTCAGGATATTAATTTCTGGGGAAATGTGTATCCAACTTACGCTGCATTGCCTTATTTACGGGAATCTAAAGGTAGGATTATAGTTAACGCATCTGTGGAAAACTGGTTGCCGTTGCCCAGAATGAGCTTGTATTCTGTAAGAACAAATTTGTTCAAAGATCGAACGGGTAAATTGGGAGTATTGATGATTTTATTGAACAGGCGGCGAGATCGGCGTTGATAAACTTTTACGAAACCTTGAGATTTGAGATGAACGATGAAGTGGGTATTACAGTGGCGACCCATGGATGGATGGGAGCTTCGTTAAAAAGAGGGAGATTCATGGTGGATGAAGGTGCTGAAATGCAATGGAAGGAAGAAAGAGAAGTAAGTTTAGATTTCATGAAACCCATGCTTTTAATGCGTAGGCGAGAAAAATGGATTTATTTATGATTAGAGTATTATCGAACATATTGAAGTAAGTTTGAATCGGATCAAGGCCACTTCGACTTGAGTTAAAGTGTTGCAAATATCTCACATTGGTTGAAGAAATCAAAATCTATAATTTATAAGGGAAATGATATCACAATTAATCAGTTTGTCAAATTTTTTCAATATGATTCACTTCTCGTATGGATTGGGCTACATCGACATTCTTTCGGTTCATTCAATTCTAAATTTTTAGATTGTGTGGATTCGGAAAATCTTGAGTGATCTTACTGGGGTTTGTCCGTTTAATGAAATTGATCGACTGTTAATCTATTGATTTGAATTGTCAAGTCCAATTTATCATGTGGTTGGACTTAAGTGTGTGTGTTGACATAATTAAATTGTCTCACATCAATTAAATGATAAATATTAAATGATTTGTTCAAATCTTTATATACTTCCGTCATAGTAAATTATGGTGTGGTCTACTCCATTTATACATCATATCTGTGTACATTCCCATCATAATTTCGTTTAGACTCTATAATTTCAACATGATAACGATACTGTTTCGATTCATTTCAAGTCAAAACATTATGTTTGGATTTGAGGGAGAGTATTGGAATTTATATATGTTAAAAAGAAATGAGGTTTATTAGGTTTATAAAAATTAAAATTTCATGATATAATGATTTAATCAAATTTTTTAAATGTTTGGTTCTTACTCTCATTACTTTAATTCATGTTCACCTGTCTTAATTTCAGTTAGATTTTATAATTCCACAAATTTTGTAATTTTTTAGGTACATGTGATCGGAGGTCCGGTGATGGAATACGCGAAGCTGATCGTTTCAGGCGCCTGCCGTCGAGATCCGTATGTGAAATACCGACAATGGTATGATATTTTCCTTGTATATCGAGTTTTTGCGCCGAGAGTTCTGTACTGGGCTCTGTCTTACTTTCTTACAAACGGCGGCGGGAGAATAACTTCTTTGATCGGAACTGGGCGTCCGCTCTTGGAAGGTTATTCGCCGAAAAGAAATGCAGCGAGTCCCGATGGATCTCCGGCGACATTAACTCCACGGCGACTGGGTAGAATACAGTGAACTTTGTTGCGTTCCTTTCAATTTTCCTTCTTTCGTCAATTAAGTAATTTGTTAATTACTAATTCACTAGCCGTTGGTGAAAGAATGAATGTAATTACTAGTTTACCCTTTGAATTTTTTATTGTAATGTAATTACTAATGTACCCTTTGTATCTTCTATAAATACTCTCACTATTGCGAAACATCGAGCCCCCACCATTTCTCCTCTGCGACAAGAACAAGAACAAGCGAAGGAAATCTCTGTTAGTTTCTTTGAGAATTTGTAATGGATAAGCTCTATCTTGGAACGACGCTTCTGATTCTCGTTGTTTTTTCGGTATCAGGTGAGAGTGTTGTTACCGATGAATTATGTAAGTAATTTTGTGATTTTTGACGCCGATTTTGATGCAGGAGTTCATTCACAAGCGAAATTTACTCTAGTGAACAAGTGTAATTTAACGGTTTGGCCGGGGATATTATCCAACGCCGGCGTAGCGCCGCTTTCCACAACCGGATTCGCCTTGCAGAGCGGGGAATCGCAAACGATTATTGCGCCAACGGGGTGGGCTGGCCGTTTTTGGGGCCGGACATATTGTACCGAGGGCACTGATGGTAAATTCTCTTGCGCTACTGGTGATTGTGGTTCCGGTCAGTTAGCCTGCGCGGGAGCTGGTGCGGTGCCTCCCGCAACACTCGCTGAATTCACACTTGATGGCTCCGGAGGGATGGATTTCTATGACATTAGCCTCGTTGACGGTTACAATTTACCGATTCTGGTAGTGCCGAAGGACGGCACGGGTGTTAATTGCACTAACGCAGGGTGCATAGCGGATCTCAACAACGCGTGTCCATCGCAGCTCCGCGTTATGAGCATAGAGGACGGTGGAAGTCCCGTCGCGTGCAAAAGCGCGTGCGAGGCGTTCGGGTCGGAGGAATTCTGTTGCAGCGGCGCGTACGCGACACCCGCGTCGTGCCAGCCGTCAAAATATTCACAGCTGTTCAAAAGCGCGTGCCCACAGGCGTACAGCTACGCGTATGATGATCGAACCAGCACGTTCACATGCACCGGCGCCGACTATACAATAACGTTCTGTCCCTCTCCGAATACCAGGTAAATTCTCTGAAATACCCTTTGGATATTTTCGTCCATTCACATCAAACGTCCGTTGTTTTTTCAACGTTAGCAACTTAGCATCCTCCTTCTTTCCCGTTAACCAATAAATACCGCGTCTGACGATCTGACAAAACGGCCGTTAGTATGCCGTCTAGTCTGTCACCTAGTATGCAATTATTAACACAATAATTTTCTCCATTAATGTATTCTCTTTCTTCATTAACAGCCAAAAATCCTCTTCCGACGGACAGACACCGATGCCGGACACTAGTAATATGGTATACGAAGGCGTATTAGACTCCCACGCCTCCTCGAGAAGGCCGCACGTTATCGCCGGCGCGATCACCGTCGCCGTCGCGTTATGGCGGTTTATTTAATGCATTCATTAAGACAGCGACTCCCTATCCAACTTTCGGTTAGTGGGCCCGATGTTGTGGATGACATAATGGGCCTTCAATGATCCAAACTTGTCACTACGTGGCCCATTTAGAACAATATTCTTCACATCTACCAATTCCCAATTTGGAATTATTGTATTAGTTATAGAAAGGAATGCGAAAATAGACATGTGATTAATTTGAATACAATATAAATTTGTTTGTATTTTTTTCTATTATTTTAATTTGGTGTTCGAGCATCGCATCTTGAGCGGAACCGATCGGGTTGTTTTAATCTTTCATTGGGTTTGTTTGGACAATTATTAAAAGAATAAAATGTAATGAAATTTGATTAAATAAATAGATAATAGTGAGTTTTTAAACTTTTTAAAATTATGATATTAACATTCATCTGTTTTAGAATGATTAAAACGAAACTGGATTTTAGATTTTGTTGTTTATGGAAAAAATTTGGTCGGAATGTAAGACAAAATGTTCACAATTTGTCTTGTAAAGGCGTTGATTTTGTTGTATATGGAAAATTATGGCATTGATTTTAAATGTTTAAAATATTATAAAGACGATGCCCTCAAATTTTGATCAGAATGTAAGTAAAATGGACAACTTCCAACATTTGCTGTTTTATAACGTTAGGAAATATCCAGGAAAATTATTATATAACACCACCATACGTCTTTTAAAACCTATGAAGCACTAATTTTTTGAATTTTTTCAAAATAACACTTTTTTGTTGGTATAAAACAAAAAAGTGAGTCCAATTGATTTTTATATATTATTTAAATGTCAATTTCTAAAATTTTAGAAACCTATCTCATTAATTTTATTACAGAACACTATTAGAAATTATAATGAGACAAATGTTCAGTAGGCCACGATCGGGAATGTTCATTAGACGAATACTAGGAGAGGTAGATTGCAGAACGAATTACCCGAACAACCATGCTACTATGTCAAAAAATGAATGATGCAGAGATTTGTACCATATCGAAGCTCACATTTGTGATCAAATCTAAATCTTTACCAATATTTGTAATGTATAAAGTATTAATTTAAAAGAAAAATTGGTAAACTTTTAATAAAACATATTTCTAAAAAATCACATGCAATTCAGTAGTTTTATTCTTCAGTTCACGAAGGATTTCGATGTCATTGTGTGGTATCAGATATGACTCCGCATTGTATTGCCCCTCACTCACTACCACGTGAGGTGGAGGGGCGACTACCTCGCCTTCGCCTTGAGGTCGATTGTTTCGATGCGCCCATCAGTTCCTGCAAATCTTCACGTTGTTTTTCAAGTTCACATATTCTATTTTGCATAAAATCAAGCTTTTTAGCAAGACGTTCATCATTGTTTCCCATCGATTTATTGATCTGAGCCTACAAATGAACAACATTAAAAATTAACTTAATAAAAAATCATATTACTTAATCACATAATATTTACCTTTAGTACTTCATGTTCATTCAATAACATATCCCTCTTTGCAATTAGCTCATCTACTTCGGCCACGGCTTCTGCTAAATGGCCTCTAAGCAATTCTAACTTCATCGTCTTCTCATGGAGGCTTTCTATGTTTAGCTTCATCCGACTTATAGATTTAGCAAGTTCAATACCCAAGTGATTGTAATCCTCATTCAAACGTTCAATGTCTGCTCGCATAGCAATCACCGTTGTATCTGTAGTTTTGAGTTGTATTAGGAGTTGATGGATCTGTGAATCACGTGGATCGGATTCTTCAGATATGTAGAATTGCGGTTGCCAAACATATAGGTCCGCAGCTGCACTTTCAAAATGTGTGGCCTTCAATCGATTTTATCGTGGATTTGCATGTTGGAACCGTGCATGTGAATTATACAATCTCCGGGTACCTAAACAAAATAATCAAACACTTAATATTTCCCGCATCAATTACAACATCAACAAATTTAAAAACATTACCTTGATGTATAACTAGATGCATAATAACATCTACGATATTATAATTCTTTACCCAGATCCGTGCCAGAAGATCTAATTTCTCGGATCTTGAGATGATGTGAACCCCTTCAGGTTTCCCAACACCAGTGACAACACAGAGTAATGTCGGGAACCCCCAATTCTCCAATTCTCCCTTGATGCAGGTGTCACTCATACAAAGTTTTCATACTATTTTTCAAGAGTGACAATGATGGAGCAAGCTGTTGACATCATTTTTCAAGAGTGATAATGTCGGGAACCCCCAATTCTCCAATGTTCAAGTTTCAAGTATCTTGAAACTTGAACATGTAATTCACCTTCCCGGTGAAATAATACATGTCGACATCATTATCGACTTTTTTGCAATTGCATACTGCAAAAAAGTCGGACAATGATGGAGCAAGCTGTTCTTCCTCGCAAAACTTCAAATACCCGAGAATGATCGCAATGACTTGTGGGCCACAGCACTAAGGAGTAACTTTATGCACTGCAACAAATCCCTGATGAACTTCAACATCAGAAAGCGCAAATCACAATGAAAATATTCAACCGCTACGGTGATCGAGTTAGACCCTACTCGTGACGATGGAATGCTAGATATACTTTCCAGTGAAATAATACATGTCGGCATCATTATCGACTTTTTTGTAATTGCATACTGCAAAAAAGTCGGACAATGATGGAGCAAGCTGTTCTTCCTCGCAAAACTTCAAATACCCGAGAATGATCGCAATGACTTGTGGGCCACAGCACTAAGGAGTAACTTTATGCACTGCAACAAATCCCTGATGAACTTCAACATCAGAAAGCGCAAATCACAATGAAAATATTCAACCGCTACGGTGATCGAGTTAGACCCTACTCGTGACGATGGAATGCTAGATATACTTTCCAGTGAAATAATACATGTCGGCATCATTATCGACTTTTTTGTAATTGCATACTGCAAAAAAGTCGGACAATGATGGAGCAAGCTGTTCTTCCTCGCAAAACTTCAAATACCCGAGAATGATCGCAATACCTTGCGGGCCACATCACTAAGGGGTAACTTTACGCACTATAACAAATAACTGATGAACTTCAACATCAGAAAACGCAAACCACAATGAAAATGTTCAACCGCCACGGTGATCGAGTTAGACCATACTCGTGACGATGGAATGCTAGATATACTTTCCTCCAATAGTGACTCAGTAATTATGTAATCTTTTGGAATGTTGTATTTGTTAGGAAATCGTAGTGGCGTAGCGAAATATTTTTTTTTTACTTTCTTTGTAATCAACATTACAAATGTTTGTATTATATTTATCACATAAACATAATACAAATTGGAGTTAGGATCATGCCATAATATTTAAAACAATAAATTGCAAATTTTACAAACATTTTGTAAAACATCAAGTCTCTAATCATAATGATTTGAACAATATATTTTCAATTGCCAAAAATACGACAAATCTAGTTCGTCCACTCAAACCGGAACTTTCAAATTAAATCATCTCAATTATGTCAACACATAAATTGAAACATTCAATCACACAAACTTTACAATAAAATTTAGTAAACAATTACCCATTACAAATAGGTTACTAAGTAGTTTATCATTCAACAATTGAATCGACTCAATTACGAGTTATTTGAAAAATCAAAATCCGAAACCCTTTAAATAATGAAATACGTAAACTCTTTTAAGTAAACTTCTAAAGTAGTCATAAACACACTTAGAAAAGATATAAGTAAGTTTCTTACCAATATTGAAGTGGATTTGGTTAGGTTACAAGAGTTGAGAAAATATCCCTTCTCGTAGCCACTTCTCCTCACTTCCTTATCCCATTTTCTATCTTCATATTATTTTATTCTATCCTTCAATTATTGATTAAAAGGATACAAAACCCAAATTGAATCAAAATAAAATATTGGGCTTCACAAACTCAATTAAGAAGACTATTCAATTTAGAATTGAATAGAAATTAATTTTATATTAAATGTAAAATTAAACTTGTAAGAGTGTGATTTGTAAATGAATAAAATTCTAGACATGTATGGGTATTTCCGAATTTATTTATTTGCTCACAATTTGATTTTTAGATTATATTGAGTGCCACTAGTTAGGTTCATTTCTAATTGACAATAAGATATAACATTAACATTTAATGTTATCGAAAGCTTTTTTCCGTAAACAATAGATCAATCCTCATTAATCATATTAGCTCTTATAAGACAAGAGTGAAGTCTAGCATTACATATCATGTCTATTCAATTAGAAGTGAATGATTAAATCAAAACAATGAATCATAATCATAACTTATATACATTTAAATTCTTTCATTATTTGATTCTAATTAAAACTAGAGTCATGGAAGTCAAACTATTTTTGTTTTAATTTTATAATTGTCTTGAATTAATTCTTAAACAAATATTTGAATATTGTAAACTCTTTACAATATTTATTTGAAACTGTTTTTCAAAATAATAATGAATCAATTTCCTATTCACTTAGGACAATGAATCTTTTCTTGGTAGAACACATATCTTCATATATAATTAATTAGAACATCATATGTCGGAATTTATACTATTAAGTATGGGTGTAAACATTAACAAATTCTAACTAACGACATACAAGATAACCGTGTCTCCTCAAGTCTAAGGATATTATGCACAATTATGATTTAGACGATAATATGTTGACTCGGTGAATATCATGCATATATCATCAAATGTCACGTTTAGTAATTCATCTTATGAATACCCGCATGTCTATTCAATATCTCATATAATGTAGTATGAATTTCACTATATCCATAAATAAATAATGTGACAATTATCATAATATTGATCTTCTATCAAATATATGATAATTGCAAACATATTTGAATATATGTTACCAAAGAATGTAACTCATATTTTCAACTTTTGAAAATACAATTCTTTTAACAAAATATTCTTCAAAATCATATAATAAAAGAACTCTTTCAATTTAATATATGATATATTAAAATGTCAAATTGAGGATTAAAAGTGTAAATATATCAAAACATGGCTTTTGGACATACATATATAACAGTATTTGATACGTAGATTATCAAAAAACATAGTGATGTACCTGAAATACATAACAAAATTAATTAATATCAGTATGATGATAAACTATATTGTTAAAAATATGAGAAACTAAATATTTCTAATTTTTTTAAAACTTTAAAAATGCATACAAAAAACCACACAGCAATCCAAATAAAAAATATTATATTAATGAAATATAATTATTTTATCGCAAATATAAATAATGTCCAAAAAACGCATTTTTTAAAAAATTCACCTATTGTATTCAAAAGTAATAAATTCGATCATGATTATTTATTATGTTGTTTTAAAAATTATTAACCACTTGTTCCCTAACATAAGTCTAATTGAAATGTATTTTTGAAAAGACATATCAGCTAATAAATGATATAAATTTTTTTTTTAAATTACAAAATTGAATACTATAATTAAAAATGCATACAAAAAATCGACAATCAAATAAGCAATTAAATATTACGAAAATATAATTGTTTTATCCGAAAAAATAAATTATGTCTAATATATTTCCAAAATATACGGGTTGTATTAGGGGTGGGTATGGGACAACCCAACCCGTACAAATAGGTCAATCCGTGGTTTGGCCCGCTAAATATCATTCTATGGTTGACGGATTGAAATGGGTCAATTTTGAATTTTTTTAAAAAATTTTAAGGTTAAAATTGAATGTTTTTTAATTTTNTAATATGGTATACGAAGGCGTATTAGACTCCCACGCCTCCTCGAGAAGGCCGCACGTTATCGCCGGCGCGATCACCGTCGCCGTCGCGTTATGGCGGTTTATTTAATGCATTCATTAAGACAGCGACTCCCTATCCAACTTTCGGTTAGTGGGCCCGATGTTGTGGATGACATAATGGGCCTTCAATGATCCAAACTTGTCACTACGTGGCCCATTTAGAACAATATTCTTCACATCTACCAATTCCCAATTTGGAATTATTGTATTAGTTATAGAAAGGAATGCGAAAATAGACATGTGATTAATTTGAATACAATATAAATTTGTTTGTAATTTTTTTACTATTATTTTAATTTGGTGTTCGAGCATCGCATCTTGAGCCGAACCGATCGGGTTGTTTGAATCTTTCATTGGGTTTTTTTGGACAATTATTTAAAGAATAAAATGTAATGAAATTTGATTAAATAAATAGATAATTGTGAGTTTTAAAACTTTTAAAAATTATGATATTAACATTCATCTGTTTTAGAATGATTAAAACGAAACTGGATTTTAGATTTTGTTGTATATGGAAAAAATTTGGTCGGAATGTAAGACAAAATGTTCACAATTTGTCTTGTAAAGGCGTTGATTTTGTTGTATATGGAAAATTATGGCATTGATTTTAAATGTTTAAAATATTATAAAGACGATGCCCTCAAATTTTGGTCAGAATGTAAGTAAAATGGACAACTTCCAACATTTGTTGTTTTATAACGTTAGGAAATATCCAGGAAAATTATTATATAACACCACCATACTTCTTTTAAAACCTGTGTAGCACTAATTTTTTGAATTTTTTCAAAATAACACTTTTTTGTCGGTATAAAACAAAAAAGTGAGTCCAATTGATTTTTATATATTATTTAAATGTCAATTTCTAAAATTTTAGAAACCTATCTCATTAATTTTATTACAGAATACTATTTGAGCTCAGTTTCTTGATAGAAACTGAGCTTAGAAATTATAAGGAGACAAATGTTCAGTAGGCCACGATCGGGAATATTCATTAGACGAATACTAGGAGAGGTAGATTGCAGAACGAATTACCCGAACAACCATGCTACTATGTCAAAAAATGAATGATGCAGAGATTTGTACCATATCGAAGCTCACATTTGTGATCAAATCTAAATCTTTACCAATATTTGTAATGTATGAAGTATTAATTTAAAAGAAAAATTGGTAAACTTTTAATAAAACATATTTCTAAAAAATCACATGACAATTCAGTAGTTTTATTCTTCAGTTCACGGAAGATTTCGATGTCATTGTGTGGTATCAGATATGACTCCGTATTGTATTGCCCCTCACTCACTGCCACGTGAGGTGGAGGGGAGACTACCTCACCTTCGTCTTGAGGTCAATTGTTTCGATGTGTCCATCAATTCTTGCAAATCTTCACGTTGTTTTTCAAGTTCACATATTCTATTTTGCATAAAATCAAGCTTTTTAGCAAGATGTTCATCATTGTTCCCCATCGATTTATTGATCTGAGCCTACAAATGAACAACATTAAAAAATAACTTAATAAAAAATCATATTACTTAATCACATAATATTTACCTTTAGTACTTCATGTTCATTCAATGACATATCCCTCTTTGCAATTAGCTCATCTACTTCGGCCACGGCTTCTGCTATATGGCCTCTAAGCAATTCTAACTTCATCGTCTTCTCATGGAGGCTTTCTATGTTTAGTTTCATCCGACTCATAGATTTAACAAGTTCAGTACCCAAGTGATTGTAATCCTCATTCAAACGTTCAATGTTTGCTCGCATAGCAATCACCGTTGTATATGTAGTTTTGAGTTGTATTAGGAGTCGATGGATCTGTGAATCACGTGGATCTAATTCTTCAGATATGTAGAATTGCGGTTGCCAAACATCTAGGTCCGCAGCTGCACTTGCAAAATGTGTGGCCTTCAATCGATTTTATCGTGGATTTGCATGTTGGAACCGTGCATGTGAATTATACAATCTACGGGTACCTAAACAAAATAATCAAACACTTAATATTTCCCGCATCAATTACAACATCAACAAATTTAAAAACATTACCTTGATGTATAACTAGATGCATAATAACATCTACGATATTATAATTCTTTACCCAGATCTGTGCCAGAAGATCTAATTTCTCGGATCTCGAGATGATGTGAACCCCTTTAGGTTTCCCAACACCAGTGACAACACAGAGTAATGTCGGGAACCCCCAATTCTCCCTTAATGCAGGTGTCACTCATACAAAGTTTTCATACTATTTTTCAAGAGTGAATGATGGAGCAAGCTGTTGACATCATTTTCAAGAGTGATAATGTCGGGAACCCCCAATTCTCCAATGTTCAAGTTTCAAGTATCTTGAAACTTGAACATGTAATTCACCTTCCCGGTGAAATAATACATGTCGACATCATTATCGACTTTTTTGCAATTGCATATTGCAAAAAAGTTGGACAATGATGGAGCAAGCTGTTCTTCCTCGCAAAACTTCAAATACCCGGAATGATCGCAATGTCTTGCAGGCCACATCACTAAGGGGTAACTTTATTCACTGCAACAAATCCCTGATGAACTTCAATATCAGAAAGCGCAAACCACAATGAAAATATTAAACCGCCACAGTGATCGAGTTAGACCTTACTCGTGACAATGGAATGCTAGATATACTTTCCGGTGAAATAATACATGTCGACATCAATATCGACTTTTTTGCAATTGCATACTGCAAAAAAGTCGGACAATGATGGAGCAGGCTGTTCTTCCTCGCAAAACTTCAAATACACAAGAATGATCGCAATACCTTGCGGGCCACATCACTAAGTGGTAACTTTACGCACTATAACAAATAACTGATGAACTTCAACATCAGAAAACGCAAACCACAATGAAAATGTTCAACCGCCACGGTGATCGAGTTAGACCATACTCGTGACGATGGAATGCTAGATATACTTTCCTCCAATAGTGACTCAGTAATTATGTAATCTTTTGGAATGTTGTATTTGTTAGGAAATCGCAGTGGCATAGCGAGTTATTTGAAAAATCAAAATCCGAAACCCTTTAGATAATGAAATACGTAAACTCTTTTAAGTAAACTTCTAAAGTAGTCATAAACACACTTAGAAAAGATATAAGTAAGTTTCTTACCAATATTGAAGTGGATTTGGTTAGGTTACAAGAGTTGAGAAAAAATCCCTTCTCGTAGCCACTTCTCCTCACTTCCTTATCCCATTTTCTATCTTCATATTATTTTATTATATCCATCAATTATTGATTAAAAGGATACAAAACCCAAATTGAATCAAAATAAAATATTGGGCTTCACAAACTCAATTAAGAAGATTATTCAATTTAGAATTGAATAGAAATTAATTTTACATTAAATGTAAAATTAAACTTGTAAGAGTGTGATTTGTAAATAAATAAAATTCTAGACATACATGGGTATTTCCGAATTTATTTATTTGCTCACAATTTGATTTTTAGATTATATTGAGTGTGACTAGTTAGGTTCATTTCTAATTGGCAATAAGATATAACATTAACTTTTAATGTTATCGAAAGCTTTTTTCCGTAAACAATAGATCAATCCTCATTAATCATATTAGCTCTTAAAAGACAAGAGTGAAGTCTAGCATTACATATCATGACTACTCAATTAGAAGTGAATGATTAAATCAAAACAATGAATCATAATCATAACTTATATACATTTAAATTCTTTCATTATTTGATTCTAATTAAAACTAGAGTCATGGAAGTCAAACTCTTTTTGTTTTAATTTTATAATTGTCTTGAATTAATTCTTAAACAAATATTTGAATATTGTAAACTCTTTACAATATTTATTTGAAACTGTTTTTCAAAATAATATTTCCGTCTTGGTCAAGACTTAATTTTCTTTTGAGAATAATCAAAATAATAATGAATCAATTTCATATTCACCTAGAACAATGAATCTTTTCTTGGTAGAACACATATCTTCATATATAATTAATTAGAACATCATATGTCGTAATTTATACTATTAAGCACGAGTGTAAACATTAACAAATTCTAACTAACGACATACAAGATAACCGTGTCTCTGTTGGCCTAATCAACTGGTCCTTCTGATAATTCGGTATTGCTTTTCACTTGTTGCTCCGTTAGGTGCATTAGTTTTATCTTTGGGGATACGACACCGGAGTTTTTACGTGGAAACCGGAGTAAACCCGGAGAAAAACCACGGAGGGTAAAATCCACCCTCAATTCACTATCGATAGTTTTATAGATTACAAACGAAGTTTGAAACGTAACCTAGCTACTTTCAATCTTCCCTGATCATGATCTTTCCGGTGATGATCTTGGACTGCTTGTATTCTGTGATCTTTTTCGGCTGTTGCTACTGGCTTGCTTATGTTCTTTCGACCTTTTATGTTTAACTGCCAAAACTGTCTTTTGTGTTTTTGGGCTTGCGATTTCTTTGCTGGCCCAGTCTCTTGCAGCCCAGGTTCTCAGTCAATTTGGGGTGAGCGTTATCCAGCCCCACAAATCCCCATTTGATTGATGACCTAGCCGCAATCGTCTTCCTTTACCTTTTTCCTTCCCCCTTTGAATCTAGGGTTCCTGCGTCCCTGCATCCAGCGCAAAGGTGCGGTTTCACCGTGGTTACGGCTTTGGTGAGTGGATTAGCACTCCTGCAGTCCTGCTCTTTCAGAGCAGAAGTGCAGCTTCGCCGTAGTTACGGCTTTGGTGAGCGCGTCAGCAGGGTTTAGGTTTGTGTTTATCTTTTCCAGTTTTATCTCCTTTTCGTTTATGGTGTCCCTTATCCAGTGCAGACGAACGTCTATGTGCTTCGTTCTTGCATAATAGGCTGTGTTCCTGCTGAGTTCAATCGCGCTCTGACTATCACTGTAAAGTGTTCCTTTTACTTCTTTGAATCCTAGCTCTTTTAGTGTTCTGCTTAACCAAAGCAGTTCTTTTCCTCCTTCTGTGATAGCTAAGTATTCTGCTTCCGTACTTGACAGGGCAACGCATTTCTGGAGTCTGGATTGCCAGGATACATCACCTCCGGCCAGGATAGAGATGTATCCTGTCGTCGATCTTCGGCTATCAAAATCGCCTCCCATGTCAGCATCTGCAAAGACTTCCAGGTCAAGTACTTCTTTACTGCTGTATTTTATCTCTTGTCGCATTGTTCCTCTTAGGTATCTCATTATCCATTTTACACCTTCCCAGTGTTGTTTCCATGGGTTTGACAGGAAGCGGCTGACGAGAGATACTGGATAAGCGATGTCTGGCCTGGTGCAGACTGCTAAATACATTAGGCTCCCAACGGCTTCAGCATATAGTATGTCCTGCATTTATTCTTGTTCAGCTTCATCTTTAGGGGATTGGTCTGTCGTTAGTTGCCCGCTTATGTATGGGGTACTCACGGGTTTGGCTTCAGACATGTTGAACTTAGTGAGTACCTTTTCAAGGTACCTCTGCTACGAGATCCTTAGTGTCCTAGCTTTCCTTTGTCTAGTTATCTCCATTCCTAGTATTCTCCTTGCTGGTCCTAGATCTTTCATGTCGAAATCCTTTGACAGTGCCGTCTTAAGATTCTGAATTTCCTTTTGTGTGGGGCTGATTAGCAGCATGTCGTCTACATACAAGAGTAGTATAACAAATTCATGTTCTGACTTTCTCTTGTAGTAGACACAGGGGTCATATTCTGATCTTTTGAAGTTTATCTGCCTCATGAATAAGTCAAACTTTTTGTACCACATTCTAGGGGCTTGCTTTAATCCATATAAGCTCCTTTGTAGTTTACATACTTTGTTTGGCTCTTTCTTGCTTTCAAATCCTATCGGTTGTTTCATATAGATTGTTTCTTCAAGGTCACCGTGCAAAAAGTCTGTTTTAACATCCATTTGCTCTAGCTCCAGATCTAAATGTGCAACTAGTGATAGGATCAGTCTTATTGTCATCATTTTAACCACGGGGGAGAATACTTCCTCAAAGTCAATTCCCTATTTCTGTCTGAAACCCTTGACTACGAGTCTAGCCTTGTATCTTGACGAGCCATCCTCGTTTAACTTCATCTTGTAGACTCATTTATTTTCTAGAGGTCTCTTTCCTTCAGGAAGTGATACTAGGCTGTAGGTATCATTCTGTTTAAGGTATTCTAGCTCCTCTTGCATTGCCTTTAGCCATTTTTCTCTATATTTGCAAGTTGTTGCCTCCTGATAGCTCTCGGGTTCTCCTGTTTCAGACAATAGAACAAAATCAATAGGATTATAGCGTGTGGACGGAATTCTCACTCTTGTAGATCTGCGCAATGCTGCCCCCCTTCATTTTCTAAGAAATCTCTTTGTGTTTCAGGTTGGGGAACAGGATCGGCTTCTCCAGGTGCTCCTTCTTCTTCCTGCAAAAATTCAGGGCAATTAGGTATGTGATTGTCACGAGGATTAGGTATGAAAAAATCACTCCCTGAATATGTCTGCTTTTCTGCATAGTGTTCTCTAGGACTTTCTATTAGTGTCTCTAGGTCTGCTATAGTTTTGTTCTCTTCAAACTTCGCATCCCTTGTCCTTAGCACCTTTTCTATTTTAGGGTTCCAGCACCTATATCCAAAATCTGCATCTCCATATCCCAAAAATATGCACTCCTGCGTGTGTGCGTCCAGTTTCTTTCTTAGCTCATTTGGGACATGGACCATAACTTTACATCCAAAAATCCTGAGGTGTTTGTAGCTAGGCTTGTGTCCAGACCACCTTTCTTCGGGTATCCCCTTATTAAGACTTGCTGTAGGTGATATGTTTCTGAGGTAGCAAGCAGTTTTTAAAGCTTCTGCCCAAAATGCTTTAGGCAAGTTTGAGTTCCTTAGCATACACCTCACTTTGTCTAAGAGAGTTCTATTTAACCTTTCAGCAGTCCCATTGTGCTGGGGAGTCCTTGGGACTGTTGTTTCATATTTCATTCCAAGAGATCGGCAATATTCTTCAAAGTCATAGGAGGTATACTCCCCTCCATTGTCCGTCCTTAGGTTCTTCAGTTTTCTTTCGGATTGCCTCTCTGCTTGTAGTTGCCAGATTTTAAAAAACTTCAATGTCTCATCCTTTGATTTCATGGGGTATACCCACGCCTTTCTTGAATAGTCATCGATAAAGGAAACAAAATATTTCTTCCCTCCTAGGGATTCTGTGTCTAAGCTGTAGACATCGGAGTGAACCAACTCAAGGGGTTCCTTTCTTGTTTCTAGTGCTACACTGAAACTGACTCTGTGTTGCTTTCCGTATAGACAAGTCTCACAGTGCCCTGA
The DNA here is from genome assembly GCA_009725065.1 of Utricularia reniformis. NCBI lineage: Eukaryota > Viridiplantae > Streptophyta > Magnoliopsida > Lamiales > Lentibulariaceae > Utricularia > Utricularia reniformis. The sequence goes on from RWGZ01000958.1 coordinate 284,141, forward strand.
GAGATTCTGCTGTCCGAAATCAATTGCTCCCAATTTCCTTAGCTGCTTTAGGCCATCTTCAGATAAGTGCCCGAGTCTCTTATGCCATAGATCCAGATCTTTTCCTTCTGTTACTGCATTTACAGTTTCTGGTTTAACCAGCAGCCCTGTCCTGTAGAGGGTATTCTTGAGCCCCCCTTTGATGACAACCATTGACCCTCTAGTGAGCTTCCAAATTCCACTTCCGAAAAAACTGTTAAATCCCTCCTTGTCAAACACATGTGTTGATAATAGATTTAATCTTAAGCTTGGGATGTGTCTCACTTCTTTCAGCAAAATTTCAGTCCCTGCTTCTGTCAGAACTTTGATATCTCCTATACCAACAATGTCTGCCACGTTGTCATCTCTCATTCTTACTTTTCCATAGGAGCCAGTCTTATATGTTGTGAATATGTCCTTCCTAGGAGTGCAATGATAAGAGGCTGCTGAGTCTATTATCCATTCATTGCTGGGAGGGTTCCCATATTTGTCATCTTCGGTAGAGAGAACTACTAAGGCTTCTTCCTCGTGTGCAGTGGCTGTAGAATTTTCAGGAGCGTTATTCTGCAATTTCAGCCAGTACCTGCACTCCTTTTTAAGGTGCCATACCTTCTTACAATGAAAGCAGACCATTGTTTCTTTCCTAGCTTCACCGGTTCTTTCCTGGGACTTCCTATCTTGGGATTTCTCCCTGGATTTCCCTCTCTTTTGGTTGTTATTTCTCTGCTACGGTTTTCTGTGGCTGCTGCAACAGTTTCATTCCCTTGATCAAATCCTTTCAGATCCTTTCTCCTTAGCTCTTCATTTATCAAGTAATCTTTCACTACTTCTAGCTTCTGTCCATCTTTTGTGGAGGTGAGTCTAATCATGGAGTAAGGCTCGAACGACATTACTTCTTGATTTCTTGACCGTGTGTTCTTCAGGTCTGCTTCTTGACCCTCTCCCTGGTTATTTTCTTGATTCTTATCTTGATTCTTCTCTCGCAGGTTGGTGACCTGCATGGGCCACCAGTTGTTGGCCTAATCAACTGGTCCTTCTGATAATTCGGTATTGTTTTTCACTTGTTGCTCCGTCAGGTGCATTAGTTTTATCTTTGGGGATACGACACCGGAGTTTTTACGTGGAAACCGGAGTAATCCCGGAGAAAAACCACGGAGGGTAAAATCCACCCTCAATTCACTATCGATAGTTTTACAGATTACAAACGAAGGTTGAAACGTAACCTAGCTACTTTCAATCTTCCCTGATCATGATCTTTCCGGTGATGATCTTGGACTGCTTGTATTCTGTGATCTTTTTCGGCTGTTGCTACTGGCTTGCTTCTGTTCTTTCGACCTTTTATGTTTAACTGCCAAAACTGTCTTTTGTGTTTTTGGGCTTGCGATTTTTTTTCTAGCCCAGTCTCTTGCGGCCCAGGTTCTCAGTCAATTTGGGCTGAGCGTTATCCAGCCCCACAGTCTCCTCAAGTCTAAGGATATTATACACAATTATTATTTAGACGATAATATGTTGACTCGGTGAATACCATGTATATATCATCAAATGTCACGTTTAGTAATTCATCTTATGAATACCCGCATGTCTATTCAATATCTCATATCATGTAGTATGAGTTTCACTATAACCATAAATAAATAATGTGACAATTATCATAATATTGATCTTCTATCAAATATATAATAATTGCAAACATATTAGAATATATGTTACCAAAGAATGTAACTCATATTTTCAACTTTTGAAAATACAATTCTTTTAACAAAATATTCTTCAAAATCATATAATAAAAGAACTCTTTCAATTTAATATATGATATATTAAAATGTCAAATTGAGGATTAAAAGTGTAAATATATCAAAACATGGCTTTTGGACATACATATATAACAGTATTTGATACGTAGATTATCAAAAAACATAGTGATTTACCTGAAATACATAACAAAATTAATTAATATCAATATGATGATAAACTATATTGTTAAAAATATGAGAAACTAAATATTTCTAATTTTTATAAAACTTTAAAAATGCATACAAAAAACCACACAGCAATCCAAATAAAAAATCTAATATTAATGAAATATAATTATTTTACCGCAAATATAAATCATGTCCAAAAAACGCATTTTTAAAAAAATTCACCTATTGTATACAAAAGTAATAAATTCGATCATGATTATTTATTATGTTGTTTTAAAAATTATTAACCACTTGTTCCCTAACATAAGTCTAATTAAAATGTATTTTTGAAAAGACATATCAGCTAATAAATGATATAAATATTTTTTTTTTTAAATTACAAAATTGAATACTATAATTAAAAATGCATACAAAAAATCAACAATCAAATAAGCAATTAAATATTACGAAAATATAATTGTTTTATCCGAAAAAATAAATTATGTCTAATATATTTCCAAAATATACGGGTTGTATTAGGGGTGGGCATGGGCCAGCCCAACCCGTACAAATAGGTCAATCCGTGGTTTGGCCCGCTAAATATCATTCTATGGTTGACGGATTGAAATGGGTCAATTTTGAATTTTTTTAAAAAATTTTAAGGTTAAAATGGAATGTTTTTTAATTTTGGGGTTTAGGTTTTTCAACTCGTTGACGGATTGTGCCGTACTTTCAACCTGTTGACGGGTCAAGAAAAATTCTCAACCCGTACGAATTGGCGGGTTCAACGGTTCGACCCGTAACCCGTTCCCACCCCTAGGTTGTATACTAAAATTAATAAATTGGATCATAATATGTTGTTTTAAATATTATAAACCACTTGCTTAATTCAATATAAAATATCTGAATTGTTTTCAAATATACATATCCAACAACACTATAATTAATTATATCAAAAATAGAAAATTTTTAAAAATAATTGGAAAATAACAACACTTATACTAACATTAATACCCAAATCCTAAAAATAAAATAAACAAACAACACTTTTAATCGCCTTAAAACTCCAATTGAACAAATAAACTCTCCAAAATCACGGAAGATGAAGAAATTCCACAACGGGGGTAGCTCAGTACAGCTATACGAAATTCAATTCCTCATCGAATTTAGAATTGCGGACTCAATTGGATTTTTTTGACTTGATCAATCTACACGGTAAGTATTAAAGAGACAAAGTAGAAGAATTGAAAGAAACTTCTTGTTTTTTCAGTCTGACGGTTAAAGGCCTTACCATTACATATTTATAATGAAAGAAACCTAATAGTATGGAAAGAAAGAACCTACCGATCCCCACGCATAGGCGATCGACACTTTCTAAAAACCAAAGCAACTGCCGATCGTCACATATAGACGATCAACACAGACACACACAAACTAACACGGTCAACAACCCCCCTCAAGTCGGCAGGTATAGATCATGTATCCCCGACTTGTTTATCAAATGATGAAGTCGATCAGCACCCAAGGATTTAGTCAGCATATCTGACAATTGATTTTCACTTTTCACATATCATGTTTTGATGGTACCAGCCAAGACTTGATTCCGCACATAGTGACAGTCGACTTCAATGTGTTTGGTGCGTTCATGGAAAACCGGATTAGCGGCGATTTGAATGGCCGATTGATTGTCACAAAATAGAGTCATAGCATTCAATGTGTCAATGACCCCCAAGTCGGTCAGTAAACTACGAAGCCACTGAAACTCCTGACACGCAGCCCGCATAGCCCGGTACTAGGCCTCGGTCGACGAAAGAGATAATATATTTTGTTTCTTGGTTTTCCATGACACTGGCGACGAGCCTAGAAAGATCAGGTAGCGTGTCAGCGATTTGCGTGTTGATGGACACATTGCCCAGTCCACATCGCAAAAACCATACAACTGCAAGTTGAATGTCGATCGCAACAAGATCCCTCGTCCTGGACTTCCCTTTATATATCGTACCACACGCAAGACATCATCCCAGTGTTCACAGCGAGATTGTTGCATAAATTAGGACAAGGCATGTACATGATAACACAGCTCATGACGGGTGAATAGTAAATATATCAGTCTACCGACTAGACAGCGATATGGCATGGGATTGGTCATAAACTCCCTTTCAGCTTAGAGCAGTTTATGATTATGCTCCATGAGCGTTCTTGCGGGCTTACATGCCAAGAGTCCGGCTTCATAGATAATTTTCAGAATATATTTACGCTGACAGAGGTACATGTCATCTGGCCCTTTTACCACCTCGATTCCCAAAAAATATTTCAATTTTCCCAAATCTTTCATCTGAAAGATGTTCCCAAGTATGTATTTGAAATCATCAACAACAACTTGGTTGTTTCCTGCAACAATAATATCATCGACATAAACTAAAACAAACAGCTGAGAGTCAGGGGTAGAAAGTGTAAACAAAGAGTAGTCTGCGACGGACTGGTTAAAGCCAAAGGCTTTGAGGGCTGCAGTCAATTTAGCAAACCAACAACGAGGGGCTTGCTTTAGCCCATAAAGGGATTTCCGAAGCCATCATACTTTTCCTTCAGGGGCTCCGTCGTAACCCTGAGGAATCTTCTTATAAATTTCTTTATCTAAATCCCCATGCAAAAATGCATTGTTCACATCCATCTGATTAATGCACCGGATTTTAGCAACAGCCACACTCAACAAAGTTCGGAATATAGTAGCTGTTATGGTCCCTTTTTAGGGGGTACCAACAGTTACTCGATTCGTCAGTCAACGAACTCGGTTTTGATTTGTTTTTGATGGGGAATACGATTAAAACTAGAAACAACAAAGAGATACAACGATTTACAGTGGAAACCCCAGGAATCGGGGAGAAAACCACTTGACTAAGAGCGAATTAGGCTCATAGCCTGTTCACTAATCAAATAATTCATACAAAATACAGCAGAGACTTAATGAAAATGACAAGGAATAAGAAAGCAGTAAGAACTCCGGCAAGGTAACGGCTTGTTCTTACGCGTCCAAAAGGTCCTGCTATTTCCGTCGTCGCGCTCTATATTTATAGAGATAGTGACGTGTGTAAATCACGCTCTGTAACCGCCTCTGACAAGTTTGTTAGAGGTTGTTGTCGCGCGATGTAAAACGAGGTTGGGACCGAGGCGTGGTCTGCGTGATCGGGCCCGAGGCGTGGTAAACGTGTGAAGGCCCGAAGCGTGGAAAGCGTGGGTTTGTAACCGCTTAGACCGAACCACGGAGCTAGTTACCAGAAAACGCATTATTTCGCCAAGGTTATCTTCAGTCCTCTCGCGGAGCATCGGGCCGTTTTTCGTTAAATGTGTAAATGGGCTGCACAAGTTCGCTTCCACCATACGGATCGGCCTAATCGTTATTAGGCCTCATCCGTTACAAGGTGTCCGGTCCTAGAGTTCTCATCACTAGCCCCTCGGGCTTGATTGCCGCCGTAGAGGTGATACAAGGCCGATCACATGATGTTTATACATTCGTGAGAATATGGGACCGTACCTGCAGGTAGTGAGCGTCCAGGAGACCGATCTTTCACTTACGTTTATAAGTGTAGAAATTAATTTATATTTAAAACTCAGTAGCGTATACTTGTGTTATTTTTGTTATTTTTTAAATATCAATATCCAGATTTGTGCCTCTTCACATTCGATGATTCAATAGGCGTGATGAGTATGCTTGTACTGCCACTTTCTGGGGCAGTATCACGTGGCAGCTCACTATTGGTTGGGAAATCAATATTTAAATCGGGGTTTTGGGTACTATTTCTTCTCATCGTCATTTCGCGAAGAAAGAATTGCCCCATTGAGCTCTCTGCGCCCAGAATCTTTTTCACGCTTCACCCCTTTCATTCCGATTTTCGTTAAGGTACATACTATAGCTCCTCATAAAACGAGACACCCAGCCATGTCTGAGTTAGATATTGAGGAGTTTAGGTTTAAATTTTTGATTCCGGCTCATTATTCCATCTGGAAGGGGCGGGAAGATGTTCCATGTTCCTTCTGGCGGAAATGAATGTGCTGGCATCCGCTATTCCGGTCAGTTACGCTTTTTTGAAGTGTGGCCTCCGTTTTCCGCTGCATCCTTTTGTAGCAGCCGTTCTAAACGAAATTCATTGCCCTACTTTTGCGTTATTTCCGGGTAGTTACGTGTATATAGTGGCGTTCATATTTTATTGCCACCAACAGAACAGGGCCCTGACCTTAAAACATTTTTTCAACCTGTTCTTGGTGGGGTCTCGGAAGGGTAAAGGTCTATTAGGATGCCGCAACTATAATATATAGCGGTGTGCACTAATGAGTGCGCTATAGTGGATAAAGAAGAGTCTCTCCATGCGTGGGAATCTTGTTATGTGTGGATAACAGTCCCAAAAGAAGATATGTTGAAGGTGTGGCCACGCATAACTCACCCACGCATAGGTCAGTTGGACCGAACCAGGTTCAACCCCTCTCGTCCGGATATCACAAATACACTTGCGTTGTTCCCCCCTCCCGAAGCACGCCTTAAGCGGACGGAGCTGCTTCGGGAGAGAAGACTGATAGAAATAGGTGTTGCGGGTAGGACCGGAGCCCCAGCCCTGAAGGGGATGTTCTCTAGTTCAGATCTATCAGAAGGATCGGATATGAAGTAATGTTTTATTTTATCCTTTCATGATCCTTGTGTATTTGTTTTGCAGACTCAACTGAGATGATGCCTAGCTCACGTTTTAAACGTATGGCGGTTGCTTCGGTCTGTCCTTCTGAATGACAACGCGATGCATCGGGGAGTGCTGATGAAAGTGAATCAGCAACGGGGGGTGTGTTGGTCCCATCGGGGTCCGGGAACCCCGATGGGTATGAGCATGAGATTTGATGTTGTTAGCTTGAAGGATATAGAGATTCCCAATAACCGGTGCAATTGCCAAAGGTTTATTAGTCTTCGGGTCCTGAAAAATACAATTAGAAGAATTGAAGATAAAAGTGATAAAGTTATTAAATGCTAGGCGATTGACTGACAACAAATTGAACTTAAATGTTGGGAGGTATAAGACATTAGTGAGTTTTATGTTGACTGAAAGATGTATGGTTCCACAATATTGAACAACATTGGAATTTCCATCAGGGAGTTGTACGAGAATTGGACATGACAGTGGATGAATGTTTTCAAAAAGAGTCATGGAATTGCATATATGAGTTAAGGCTCCTGTATCTACAATCCAAGAACCATAAACTATGGAAGCTAAAGTTTTAGTGACAGATGTACATGCAAAATCAGTGTGGGTGAAATTCACTTGGTGGTTGTCCGATGAAGTTGTGTTCCTCTGGAGAAGTTGTTGTATACCTTACAAAACAGCCACTAAATAGGAATCTTGAGTCATATTTAAAGGAGCAAGTGAAGCTTGATTAGCAATCTAATTCATATCATCGATAGATGCATTCTCCGAGTTTGCAAATTACCTTGGCATATGTTTCCCTTGGCTATTTCGTAAAATTTTATACCAGTCAAGAACTCTGATAATTAGAAAACATTCCTCCTTAAGGTGGCATGGCTTCTTACAATGAGTGCAGTAGCGATATGATTTATTTGTCAATTCCTTTTGTCCGTGATAATAAAATCTAGAAGCATCATTTTGTTTTGCATTAGTCTGTGTCTTTGCCCGAGCTAGCATAGCAGAAGCTTCCATAGGTTGCTCCGCTTCCGTTCCTATCGTCACATTTGCAACAACGGATTTCTCTATTTTTGCCTGGATTATCATAGCGTAAGCTTTATTAATACTTGGCATCGGATCCATCATCAATATTTGGCTTCTAATAGCAGAAAGATCTTCACGGAGCCCCATCAAGAACTGCATCAACATTCAATTTGTCTGGTAAACAAGAACAGCAGAAAAAGCTTCACATGTACATTTAGGAATTGGTGAGATTCGACTTATTTCCTCCCAAAAACATGATAATTTGTTGTAATAATCAACAACAGATAAACATCCCTGACTAAGTCTACGTGCATCACGCTCCATTTGATATAAAAGAACTCCATTAGATTCACCAAAACGTTCTTCCAATTAAAGCCATAGTTTACGAGCAGTTGGCACATATATAAATGATTCATCAATTGAAGCAGTAATTGCATTTAGAATCCAAAATTTTACAACACAATCCACTCTACGCCAGTGCGAAAAATGAATCGAAGTTTCAATAGGTGCAGTTACCTCGCCGTTGATGAATCCTAGTTTGAATCGTATGATGAGTGTGGGCTTCATAGATTTGCTCCATAAAGCATAATTGTTGCCGATGAGTAGGTGAGCAACGACGAGTCCATAATGGTCAGCTGGATGCAAGTAGTAAGGTGAGTCAAGAGTGCGGTTAGGATGAGATTCATTTCCGGGACTAGTGATGCGGTTAGGGAGGATGAGATTCGTTTCCGGTCATAGGTCTGAAATTTGAACCGTTCCTACTTGGATTTTGAGGAGGAGAAAGGGTTTCAGTTGGTCGGCAGAATGGAAGGTTTAGAATCGCTCAAATATTATGTAAAGGAGTAAATAAATATTTTTGTTATTGATCAAAACTGAATTACATAAGAGATATGTCTCTTTATTACAAGTCTCATTTCTAATCTGTTACTATATTAAAAGCTAATTTCCCTAATTGATTAATTACAATTTACGTAATGTCAACAAAGAAGTATGAATCTCCACTTGTACCAGAAAATAATGATGTCAGTAGATAACGACGATAATTAGACGATTAGTTTTTTCTTCTTTGGTGTGGACAGATCTAGGTGAAGAGGCTTATTTAAAAACCCTAGGTCGGTTTTCGGAAACCGATCTTAATATTTTAATTAAAAAAATTAAGATCGGTTTCAAACTGTGGTGATTTGCAACACGACTGACAATCTCACAAAACCGCCGTTAGTACGATGTCTCGTCTGTAGTTAGTATCCGATTATTACTGCAATATTTTTTCTCAATTAATGTATAATCTTGCTTCATTAACAGCCAGAAATCCTCTTCGGCGAACAGAACACAATTAATGTATTCACAATAATGTGTAATAAAAGGCTATGCCTAGTTGATTAAATAAGTGATGAGATAGTGAGTTTATAATATTAATATATCATTCTTGTAATTTAAATAAAAATATTCATTCAGAAACGGGATTCGCTATCTAACTTTCGGCTAGTGGGCCCGATGTTGTGGATGACATAATGGGCCTTTAATGGGCCTACATTTGAAAATTCCGATTTTGGAATTATTGTATTAGTTATGGAAAGGAATAGAAAAATAGAAATATGATTAATTTGAATACAATATAGATCTGGTTGCACTGTTTGTAAGTATTAGGTTTGTTTGGACAATTATTAAAAAAATAATGTGTAATAAAAGGCTATGCCTAGTTGATTAAATAAGTGATGAGATAGTGAGTTTATAATATTAATATATCATTCTTGTAATTTAAATAAAAATATCTTATATATAAAAAAATTAATATATCAAACCCTCAATTAAGACTATAAAGTTAGGCTAGCGCAAAATTGACACTAGTTACAGAATAATTGAAAATGAATTACCAAACCAATCAAGAATGCAATGCCCAATCAAAAATATAAATAGACAAAATTTTTAAGATTTGATACACTGTCAGTGTAAATTAAATGTGATGGCACTTATAAAATTACAAATATAATATATTATATAAACAAAATGATCAATTTAGCTAAATAACATGATTTACGAAATTATTGGGGGAATAGTCTATCTTTATATATGTGTAATAAAAATAAATAATATATATATATTAATTTAAAATATATAATAAATTAAATTATAATATATTAAACAATGTTTTTATATTGATACAAAATTTCGTACTGATTCAAAATTTCATAACGGTTCGGATTGGTATGAATTTTTTCATTTTTTCATGGTCGACCTTGAAAAAGCGGATTCCGACCTGGAAACTCGATAGCGATCAAATACCAGAGTCGCCTGATTTTCATCGTATTGACCTCAATGTTCTCAGATTCGGTTCGTTCATTGAACCATTATTTTTATTGGGTCATTAACCGTTGTCGAATCGTTGTCGAACCGTTATTAAACCGTTATTAGTTCAATTTTTTACAAATTTTAATGATATTATAACTAATATAATTGTAATGTTAAAATTTATTGTTTTTCATGTTTTATACTAAGAATCTGTAATAACAATACAACCAAAAAGTATTTCCATGTTATGGAGTATCACTAAAATATAAAATAAAACAAGTGATACAATATCTTTTAACAAAATATGATGAAGATACATACATATAACAACATCAAAGATCAAAAGTATTAAATTACTAGTCTTTTAAATGTAATTGTCGCCTTCACCATTTTCGGTACAATTTCTTATATCAAAATCATCGTCGTCACGTATGTTGAAACCATTGAAAGTTGTATCTTCAATATCCAAATCAGTTAAATCATTTGTCATATCTTCACCTGAAATAATAAAAATCAATAATTAAATATCCATTTATATGTAAAAATATGATATCTCATAGCATAGCATACCAACCTTCCTTGGGCTGAGGACATTGTCTAACCATTTTTGGAGGATTCAATTCATCAAACAACATATTCTCGATATCATCGTAGTTAAGTAATTGTTCTTCCTCATCATCACGAACCCAAATATAAACATCATCTATACTTTCAATATCAATAAGATCAAAACACTCCAACTTTTGAGTCCATCTAAAAGTTTTAGGGAAATAAAAGCAACAGTATAAAATATATCATATATGTTAAGCAAGAATAACAATAATTACCTCTCTTTCAACTTTAAATTGTAATGAACATAAACCAATGCATCAAGCCTTTGATGTTCCAATCGATTTCGCTTTTATGTATGTATACGTTCAAATACACTCCAATTTCTTTAGCCAACCGGATGATGTGCTCGTTTGTCCAAAAATTTTAATGGCCAATTTTTGAAGATTAGGAGCACTTTGACCAAACAATCTCCAACACTCATATATATATATATATATATAATGTAAGAAAAAGTATATAAACAATATTATATGTACTAAAAATAAATCATCTAACCAAGTTGAGTATTCTTGCTCGCGTTTAGAGAAAGTTCTTGACCAAAACTTCCCATACGGTCTCGAAATACTCTGAGTTCATCTATAATCTTACACTTATTATTACCCCCTTTGAACTAATTACTTGAAGAGCTCCATTCATTACTTCCTCATTACGACAAAATGACTCCGTCTCATACTGAAATCTTGGATTCAACCAATAAGCCGTAGCATGTAAGTTTTTCTTGAGTTGTGTATCCCATCGTCTCTTAATGATATTGATGTACGGCTTATATGATTCTTTTTTATTTTTAAAAACAGATTTGATTCCATTCCGTGCTCTACGAATCCCTTCATATATGTAAGCGATTGATGGCTTTTTATCACCATCAACAATCTTCAACAAACGAATCAAAGGTTCCATCATTTTAATGATGCTCAAACAATCAACCCAAAAATTATTATTCATCACAATTACTACCCATTCTTTAGATTTTTTTTCTTTTGCTAACTTTGACATTCCAAACTCTTGAGATGTAGCTAAAGCTTGCAAATCATGTTTATGTTTATAAACATTTTGCAATGCAATGAAATTAGTAGCAAATCTAGTGTCACCTGGTCGAATTATTTCAGTCCAGTTTTTGCGTTTTCTCAACCAAGCTAACCAATGAAGATGATTGTAGACAAACCGACTAACTTGAGATGCTTTGTTAACGGTAAAATCAATAAGATCCATTTTCCCCATGTCCTTGAAAATTAAGTTCAAACAATGTGCTACACAAGGTGACTAATTAATAGTTTCATATTTTTCTTCTATCAATCTACCAACCGCCACATAATTTGAACCATTATCAGTAACCATATGCACTACATTTTCTGATCCAACCCATTCTATAACTTCTTGAAACAAATAAAACATAGCATTTGCATCTTTAACAATGTCCGAGGCATCAACGGATTTCCAAAATATAGTTCCTCTTTGACAATATATTAAAAAATTAATAAGAGTATGCCCGGTGATATTTGTCCAACCATCACCCATTATTATACATCCACTCTCTTTCCAAACATTTTTAATATCATCCACCCACAACATCATTTCTTTCTTCATTTCTTTTAAAAGAGAAAGACGAAGCTCATGGTAAGAAGAAACTTTAAATCCAGGATCAATTATAGCCACTGCATCAAACATTGATTGAAAATACCTTGAATTACAAGCATTTATAGGAATGCATGTATCATAGAAAGATTTAGCAATCTCAATCTTTGCTCTTGTAATAATCTCTTTACTTGCAAAAACACTATTTAACGTAGGTTGTACTCCACATATTGTTCTTGGTGCAAAATAATCACAAATTCTGTTCAACTTTCCTTTACTTATTTCACTGTCCAATTTCATTTTTCCTTTTCTTATATCAAACTCATGTTTCTGTTTTTTTCTTTGATCATCCATATATATTTCTTCACTCTCTTCACCGTGAATATTGTTATCAATATCCCAATTAACAAACTTCTTTGCTCTACGTTTCTCTTGAGAGTCCTTTCGATTTGCATCATTTGCTTGAAGCAATTGATTTATCTGATATCTAATATCTGCAGACACTTTCAAACATGGTTTAATCTCTCACAACCTACCTGCAAGATGTTGTTTCATTCTATTTATTCCACCACCGGTTGCTATCTTTTCACAAAATACACAACAAAAATGTTTTTTCTCATCTTTTCTTCTTTCAACTATGTTATGGTCCCCTTTTAGGGGGTACCAACAGTCGTCCGGTTCGCTTAGCAAACAAACTGGATTTTGATTTGTTTTAGATGTGGGAGATGATCAAAAGCTGGAAATAAATAAATGCACAGCGATGTATAGTGGAAACCCCAGGAATTGGGGTGAAAACCACTCGACTAAGAGCATATTATGCTCTTAGCCCATTCACTAATAAAATAACTCATAGTCAATACAAGAGAGGCTAATGAAAATGACAAGATAAAGAAAGCGATAAGAATTCCGGNTCGGCTAGAACCTGAGCTTTGATCGCCCTTCGGGGCAGGAATTCCAGATACATAGCGCTGAGTTTGATAGCCCATTTTGCCAATCTCTCATTCAAGTCCTTCTGTTTAAGGAGTATCTTCAGAGGCTGATCCGTATAAACATAGACCGTTCGGTCTTCGAAATAATGCTTCAACTTGGATACAACTTTCTTCAAAGCTAGCATGAATTTCTCCAAGGTGGAATACCTGGTTTCAGCAGATACTAGAGAATGACTGACATAATAAACATGTCTATGAATGTCATCTCGTATGGTCACTAGAGCTGCGCTGACGGCAACTTCGGACACCGCAAGATATAACCCCAAAGGTTCATTACAAGTTGGAATTATCATCACCGGGGGAGTGCTTAAATAAGTCTTTAGCTCATAGAAGGTCCGATCGCATTCTTCGGTCCAATCCATATGGCTTGCTTTTCTTAGCACTCTTAAAAAAGGTAAGGCCCGGTATGTGGACTTTGAAATAAACCTGCTCAGTGTGGCTAGTCGGCCAGTAAGCCTTTGAAATTCTCTTTTGTTTCTAGGAGGTTACATATCAATGATAGCTTGCACATTCTCAGGGTTCACCTCTATGCCTTTCTCTGAAACATAATATACTAAGAATTTTCCACTTCGGATCCCGAAGCAGCACTTGTTTGTATTTAGTTTGAGCTTATATTTTCGGCATACTTCGAAACAACGAGACAAATAAGAAAGATGGTCTTCATCATTCATAGATTTTACAATCATATCGTCAACATACACTTCCATCATATGGCCAATCCACTCTCTAAAGATCTTGTTGACCAACCTTAGGTATGTTGCTCCAGCATTTTTGAGACCGAATGGCATAACCACATAACAGAAAACCCCATCTTCGGTCATGAATGATGATTTCTTCTGATCTTCCTCAGCTAAGAAGATCTAGTGATAACCAGAATAAGCATCCATGGTACTCATCATGGTGCTACCAGAAACAGCATCTACCAGTCGGTCGATGTGCGGCAACGGGAAAGGGTCTGACTCACAGCTTTTGTTCACATCGGTAAAATCGATGCACATTCGCCATTTCCCGTCTGGTTTGGAAACCACCACTGGGTTTGCAATCCATTCAGTATAGTGGATTTCTCTGATAAATCCCGACCGTAGCAGCTTATTCACTTCAGCCCGGATGATCTCGATCTTCTCAGGAGAATAGCGTCTCCTTTTCTGCCTAACAGGCTTCGTTCCAGGCTCAGTATTGATCCGATGTTCACTATCGGATCGGTCAATCCCCGGAACATCATCCGGGGTCCAAGCAAATATATCCACGTGGCTTCTCAGCAGGTGGATCAGTTCTTTTTCAAAGTCACGGGCTAGATGAGCCCCGATACGAGTTGTCTTGGTTGAGTCATCCTCAACCAGATTAATCAATTTGAACCCTACGGGTTCCATTGCTTGCCTCGGGTGCGGCAGCTCTTCCAGCAGATCCACCCGGGCCCTCTTAATTGGTGCCAACGTTCGGCACGACCTCATGTAGCATTGTCTAGCTACCTTCTGATCCCCCTTAACAGAAATAACTCCATGAATGGAGGGGAACTTGAGCATCATGTGATAAGTAGAAGGGACCGCCTCAAACTTACTCAGGCCGGTCCGTCCAATAATAGCTTTGTAAGCCAAGTCGACTTCAACGATAATGAATTCGAGGTCTTCAGATCGGTCCTTGGATGGCTCTCCAAGGGTAACGGGGAATAACATCTTCCCACACGGAATAACACTTATTTTGTCGAACGACCAAAGAGTTATGTTGGCGATCTGCAGATCGTGAGCAGCTGCTCCCAACATTTCGAGGAGGCCCCAGTGTCCACCATGATTGCACGAGGCCCCAGTGTCCACCATGATTCTGTGGACAAGGCGATTCCCGATGACCCCTGTAATGGTGAGGGGGTCGTCACAGGGATCAATGATCCATTCCCGATCAGCCGGGGTGAAAGTGATGTCCTCTCTGAAGAAGAAGGACCGATCCATGGGATCATATTTTACCAGCGCCACAGATTCGGAGCTCTCAACAGAGTCTCCGCGCGCTGTTCTCTTTCGGTCCCGGACCGATTCATTTATTCTTAATCCACCGGAGATAACATAAATATCTCCGGCCACTTCTCTCGGTGCCGCCTCATTTCGAGGAGGTTGGCACCAGTTTCAGCAGGTGGGAAGGAGCTTGCTCTTGTCTCCCACCCTCATTCTGCGGGGCTCTGCCGCCACGGCCCCACCATCTTCGTCTTCGGCCCTGACCACGGTTCTCACGACCGTGTTGGCCTCCTTCTTGCTCTGGCGGAGGAGACCTTCGGTCCTCCGTCCGATCGTTATAGTTTCGGGACTGTCCCCGATTATCTCTTCCCCGCAGCTTGTGACGCTCGTCACCTTGATGGCCTCTTCGGGGGGATTCCGCTCGCTTGCCCTTCTGACCATTTCGGTCGGGCTTCTCTTTACTCATTGCCTCTACTGTCTATTTCAACAGCGGGCACTTCAAGGTTGGGTAATCGCGATTATGATGGAGCTCGCAATACACACGATTGTCCTCCTGCTTCGAGGGGACGTCTTTTTCATTCACAGCCGCTACTTCTCGCGACTGTTTCTTCAGGTATGAAACCCTATGATCAACTGCGGGCTCAGAATTCCCGCTAGGCTTCCGATAACCAAGCCCCAACGCTTCATCTACCTTAATATACTTGTTGATTTTCTGAATCAGTTTTCCCAATGTAGATGGTGGGCTCTTCACCAAACTGGCCGAAAGGCCGCACGGTCCTAAGACCTGCTGTAGAATATCGATTTTATCCCGGAGCTCGAGTTTGATACTTGTTGATTTTCTGAAGCAGTTTTCCCAATGTAGATGGTGGGCTCTTCACCAAACTGGCCGAAAGGCCGCACGGTCCTAAGACCTGCTGTAGAATATCGATTTTATCCCGGAGCTCGAGTTTGATGCCGCGGGCGGTCCTGTTGAATTTCTCCATAAAGGACCGAAGACTCATTTTCGCCGGGATATATTTTAGCTGATATAGTTCCTGCCTGCTTCGAGGCGGTCCTACATTTGGAGCGAATTGCTCTGAAAATGCCAAAATAAACCAGCCATACGGCTGTATGGACCGGGCCGGCAGATTTTTGAACCATGTTCGGGCATCGCCTTGTAATCCTGCCGCGAAGATGCGGCACTTTAATGAAATAGAGGCCCGAACCGTTCCCATACGTAACACGAAATCAGCGACATGATCGATCGGATCACCATCGCCACGAATTGTTGGCAACCCCTCGGGGTTGCGATAATGCCGGTCTAGGACTACTGCCCAGATTTCCTCATAAAAGGGGAGTATCAAATCTCCCAAGGCGGCTGATACGCCTTCAGATTGCTGGGATGACGTTTGGACAGCACGTAAATTATGCCACCAATCGTCATCCTTACTTCGCCTAATAGAAGCCTCCATGGCCCTGTTAAATAAACCAGGAGTGCGTCCTAGATTCGGTTCGCAATCCTTCAATGCACGCATATTCTCTAACTCCCTGGTGAGCTCATCTATTCGTCGCTGCATCTGCTCCTGGTCATTTCCAGGATAGGGAGTTAGAGCTCTGGCTGGAGGGGGAGGAGTAGATCGATATCTAGGCCTCCTCGTTGTGACGCCACGCCTGATGATTTCCTCTTCATCAGTATTGCGTTCGTCAGGATCACTCTCATAACCTCTGCTTCTTGGAACAGGGNGTCGGGTGATCGCGATTATGATGAAGCTCGCAATACACCCGATTGTCCTCCTGCTTCGGGGGGACGTCTTTTTCACTCACAGCCGCTACTTCTCGCGACTGTTTCTTCGGGTATGAAACCCTATGATCACCTGCGGGCTCAGAATTCCCGCTAGCCTTCCGATAACCAAGCCCCAGCGCCTCATCTACCTTAATATACTTGTTGATTTTCTGAAGAAGTTTTCCCAATGAAGATGGTGGGCTCTTCACCAAACTGGCCGAAAAGCCGCACGGTCCTAAGACCTGCTGTAGAATATCGATTTTATCCCGAAGCTCGAGTTTAATGCCCCGGGCGATCCTGTTGAATTTCTCCATAAAGGACTGAAGACTCATTTTCGCCGGGATATATTTTAGCTGATATAGTTCCTGCCTACTTCGAGGCGGTCCTACATTTGGAGCGAATTGCTCTCAGAAAGCCAAAATAAACCCGCCATACGACTGTATGGATCGGGCCGGCAGATTTTTGAACCATGTTCGGGCATCGCCTTGTAATCCTGCCGCGAAGATACGTCACTTTAATGAATCAGAGGCCCGAACCGTTCCTATTCGTAACTCGAAATCAGCGACATGATCGATCGGATCACCATGGCCACGAAACGTCGACAACCCCTCGGGGTTGCGATAATGCCGATCTGGGATTGCTGCCCAGATTTCCTCAGAAAAGGGGAGCATCAAATCTCCCAAGGCTGCTGATACGCCTTCAGATTGCTGGGATGACGTTTGAATAGCATGTAAATTATGCCACCAATCGTCATCCTTACTTCGCCTGATAGGAGCCTCCATGGCCCTGTTAAATAAACCATGATTGCGTCCCAGATTCGGTTCGCAATCCTTCAATGCACGCATACTTTCCAACTCCCTGGTGAGCTCATCTATTCGTCGCTGCATCTGCTCCTGGTCATTTTCAGGAGCGGGAGTTGGAGCTCTGGCTGGAGGGGGAGGAGTAGATCGATATCTAGGCCTCCTCGTTATGACGCCAGGTCTGATGATTTCCTCTTCATCAGTGCTGCGTTCGTCAGGATCACTCTCACAACCTCTGCTTTTTGGAACATGGCTGGATACAGCCGGTGGTTCTGTTCCACTTTTCTCCGATGTAATTTCCAGTACCACCTTCCTAACGACAACTTCCAGATCCTGCAAAGTGAATGTTGGTGCTGGGAGACTCTCGGGAAGCACGTCACTATTATTTGTCGGAGTTCCAGTCGTCATGCCTTTGATTATCCTATCCCTGGTAGAAAACTCAAATGGGATTAGAGAATCGTCCCCACGGACGGCGCCAAACTGTTATGGTCCCCTTTTAGGGGGTACCAACAGTCGTCCGGTTCGCTTAGCAAACGAACTGGATTTTGATTTGTTTTAGATGTGGGAGACGATCAAAAGCTGGAAATAAATAAATGCACAGCGATGTATAGTGGAAACCCCAGGAATTGGGGTGAAAACCACTCGACTAAGAGCAGATTATGCTCTTAGCTCATTCACTAATGAAATAACTCATAGTCAATACAAGAGAGGCTAATGAAAATGACAAGATAAAGAAAGCGGTAAGAATTCCGGCAGGGTAACGGCCTGTTCTTCCGCGTCCAAAGGGTCCTGCTATTTCCGTCGTCTTGCCCTATATTTATAGAGTTCATAGCGTGTGTAGATCACGCTCCGTAACGGCCTCTGACAGGTTTGTTAGAGGTTGTTATCGCGGGATGTAAAACGAGGTTGGGACCGTGGCGTGGTCTGCGTGATCGGACCCGAAGCGTGGTAAACGTGGGAAGGCCCAAAGCGTGGAAAACGTGAGTTGTAACCGTTCTGTAACCGCTCGGACCGAACCCAGGTGCCAGATGGCAGAAAACGCTTTATTTCATTAAGGTCAGTTTCGGTCCTCTAGTTGAACATCGGGCCGCTCTTCTTTAGAAGTGTAAGTGGGTTGTAGGAATTCATTTTTGCCATTTGAATTGACCCAACCGTTACTGGGCCTTACCCATCACAAGGTACCTGATCCTAGAGTTCTCATCAAACTACATGACATATAAAAATATTTTCATGTCATAATTTAATATATTTAAACAAATTCTTACGATTTATTGAACGAATTTAATTATTTTTACGTAAATATTTTGAACCGATACGACGAAAACCGGGTGACTCCGGTATTTGGATCGCTATCAAGTTTTCGGGTCGGAACCCGAGTTTTCGAGGTCGACCTGGAAAAAATGAAACAAAAAATTAATATTTCATAGTGATTCGAACCAATACGAAATTTTGGATTAGTACAAAATTTCAAAATAATATAAAAACCTTATTAAATATATTATAATTTAATTTATTATATATTTTAAATTAATATATATATTATTTATTTTATTACACATATATAAAATAGGCTATTTAGCCAATAGTTTCGTAAAATAGGTCATTTCACAAACTATTTTTCAACACATGTCATTTAACAAATAAAACTTTGTCAGAAATGTCATTTACCAAATTTTCCCCAAAATATGCATATGCAATCCACAAATTTAAATTATGTATGTAAATCACCTCAAGTTACAAATATTTTTTATCATTGACCATCAATGACGTTAATGTTAAAAAAATGTATGCTCAATTCTCGAATTTTAAGAGTTAATTTTGTATAGTTTTCAAATTATAAGTATTTTATTTATATATTTTTTGAACTTTGAATGTCAATCATGTTATGAAAATTGTTTGACAACTTAACAGAAAATCAGTGCTATAATGTCAAGGAAAATAAACGATATTGATAACTATATGTATTATTTTTATAATTTTGTAAGTTGGTCATTTATTATAAAACTTTGGAAACTAATTAATATATTTTAAAAAATTATTATTTCGCCATTTAAAAATATTAATATTGTATTGCATGTGGGCTTTTATAAAACAAGATTAATGCTTATTAGTTGTAACCCAATACGTGGAGATGAGTTTTCATAATACAAAATAAGAAAAGTAAACTTAGCAGTGAAGATATTATGTAATAAATAAATCTTTTTTCCTTTCCCATTTTTAATAAATAAATTAATTAATAAATACCATATTTTTTACTTATTAATTGAAGTTATATGTTTGTATCGTGTATTTTTTATTTCAAACTAGTTAGATATTGTATTATTTATTTTTAATAAATAATGTTTGTCTAAGATAGCTCATCACCTCGAGCGCGCTTACATCTACCTTTTATTAACAGACTCAATCTTATCATTAAGATTTACCACACGCATCGACTATAAATCTAGCTTCTCATTTGTTACATTTCCAACTATTACAATATTTCCCGACCATAGAGTTCACAAGTAGGGCTGTTACACGATCCGAACAGTTCGTGAACAATATGTGTTCGGACGTATGAGATCGTGTTCACTCGTTCGAATAAAACATGAACATTGTTCGAACATTATTTTTTATTCGTTTATAATTTAAACGAACACGAACATTTTCGTGAACAAATATAATTATTTAAATTAATTTTTATTTTAATAAATTATTATATTATAGTATTTAAATTAATTTTTATTTTAAATAATTTTTTTACAAAATCTCAATTTTCACTCATTAACTCTAGTCGCAGCTGTGAATCACTTCTCAATTCTTCATTGAATTCAAGAAGTTGAAAAGAGGACATTTGATATTATACAAAACTCTCAAAATATCAAATATGGAGCAAGACGAATGTTCATCACCGTTAGTGAACTTTTTAGATGAAATTATTGTTTTGATGAAGAACCAATTTCTACAAAAATGTGGATGAGTTAGAACATGAAGAACCATTTGGATGAATTTCGCACCAATAGTACAAACATGTTCGAACAAGCTATTCGAACGAATATGAACATTTACTTAATAATTTGAACAATGTTCGAACATATTTTCACGTTCGAATAAAATATGAACGAACATGAACACGTTCGAATAAAAATATGAACGAACATGAACACATCGCGTTCGGTTCATTCGGATCGAGGAACATCCCTATTCACAAGGCACTCCTCATTGTTCTAATTACTGGTTTCCATAGAATTTGGACCATTCTTGTTAAAAAAATTCTCATATTAATTTTCAGTGAATTTTCGACTTAAGATGTTATTATTCCCAATCTATGACCGATAATATAATTTGTGTGAGTTGGTTCGCTAGCTCTTACACTTACATTAGTTAGGGATGTTCTTCGTTCCGAACGAATCGAATTCTCTACGCTCATGTTCGTTCATATTTTTATTAGAATATTATCCATGTCCATTCGTATTTTATTCGAACGGTAATCCATGAAAAACATTGTTCAAATACTTATATTAATGTTTATGTTCGTTCGAATAATTTGTTCAAATTATCGGTTCAATTTATTTCGAATTTAATATTAAAATTTAATATAATGATTTTTTAAATTTAAAATTTAAAATTTTTAAAAATATAATTTCATATTTAGAAGAAAATAAGAGAAAAACATTTCAAGGTTTATAATTTAAAAAATAGAAAAATATTAAAGAGATCAAGTTTAATATGAGATATTAAACTTTTTAAAATTTAATATATATATTAAATATAAATAAAATAATATATTGTTAATTAATGTTCATATTTGTTCACAAAATAACATACTTTAAATTATAAACTAATATAAAAATGATAGAATAAAGTTTATATTTATATTTGAAAGAATGAATATGGTTATATACTAATTAAAAAACAATTTTTAAAAAATGATAGAATAAAGTTCATATTTATATTTATAGAATAGTAGATATTTGGGTCTCAAAATAGCTCTACTATAGATTGTGAAATAGGTCTGGACCCCAGTTTGATCGGTTCAACTGTGAACCGGTAACACATCCGATTTGATCAAATACGGTTTAATGTTTAATTTCATAACCGTGCCACATCATATATGAACTGGTTTAATCCGATCGAACCAGTGAAAATATGGTGAGCCGGAAATTTTTTAGCACATTTAATAAAAAAAAGTTTGAGCTTCTTATTACTTTTCATATTCTTTGCTATATTTAAAGTTTTGTTGCGGAATTCTTATTTTATTTTCTTTTTAGTATTAATAACTGAGAATTTGATAGGATCTCTTTGATAATTAATATCATTTATAAGTGTATGTATTTATCACAGCATATAAGATATGTTTCAATTTCTTTTTTATAGATTGTTAGATAGTTGTTTGTTTTAGTTATCTTTTTAATTTAAAGTTTCATTATTTATATGAAATATGTTTGATTTGACTTTTGAATTTAAAATTTAAACTCTCATTTGGATAATGATTTAGAAACTTAGATATATTTCATTTGTTTACATCTTAATGGGCGACGCGCAAATTTGGTACTCGTAATTTCCTATTTTGGAAACTTTGGTCTTTTTACTTTGCCACATTTGGCAAATTAGATCCTTCAAATTTGATGTATATAGCAAATATGGTACTCAAAGTTTGTATTTTGTAATTTTCATTTTTAATAATACATAGACTAATTTTGCCACTACGATCAAACTACAGGAATCGGTTTTGTTCGATTTCATTTGGAGGACTAAATATGAAATTTGAGGACCGATTTTATCAAATGTTACAAAATAGGTGGACCTATTTTGCAAAATGTCAAAAATTCGAGGACTGAAAATGCCAAAATAAATTTGGATGACTAAATTTGCCAAAATGATCAAACTACGAGGACCAAAGATGCCATTTTCTTCATCTTAATTCATGTTTAAGGAATATTTTTTGGATTTCCTATTTTGAATTATATACGTTTATCTTAATCTTTTAATTTAAATAAATAATTCTAAAAACCGATTTGAACCGATCCGACCATCCAGTTCGACCAATATAAGACATTTCTGGTTTACCTGTCTAACCGATTTCAAAAACTATGAGCTCTAAATTCAATATATTCATGTTGTGTATTTCAAATCCCATATTCCAAAACTGGTAAAAATAATTGATAAAAAATAAAAAAAACCAACGGATAATTCAAAAGTCCTTTATTTTCCCAATCTCTTTGTATGACAACATTTCCCCATATTCGATAGCCTATCATAAAAAGCATACTCATAAAATATGACAACTTTGTCTTTTTTAAATATTTCATTTACATTATCTTTTAAATATTTACCATGGTAGTGATACCGGTGGTATACCATCCGGTATACCGGTCGTACAGGTAAATATCGGTTATGACCGGTACACCGATATTCCGATATATCACCGGTATACCACCGATATATAGAAAAAATCGTTCGTATCGATCATAACCGGTACGAACGGTACCAACCGATTTAACTTCCTTGATATTTACTATACAAATATCACTATACTTACATTGTTACATCAATTTCCATCTTTAAAGACACTAATTAAAAACTTAATAGTTTTTACTTGAAAAACCCCAACAAAAAGCTAAGAATAACGTTTCACCTACCGAAACGTCAATGACGAAGATATTTACTTTACGTGTCTTTTATAACTTCACCCCTATTGTTTTCTCGAAGAAAACCCTAAACCCCAATTCTTCTTTTATCAAGTCAAATTTTTTAAAATTGTAGTTTGTGCTCATAAAACAATAATTTATTGTTTATTATATTACAAATGAAAAAAATAAGTAACTTCAGAATATAAAATTAACTCAAGATTGTAGGATGGTTGAAAAGAAGTTTATTAAGGAAAGAAAATGATCGCATCTTTTGATGTGGAAAGATAAAATGAAATTTTTAATGGTATAGCAATGTAATATCTAGGAAAAATCCATTTTTAACCATCAATTTTGTTGGTATTTGTATTTTTAGTCATCATTTTTTTATACTTTTGATCACTAATTTCAAATTGCATTTCTGTGATTTACGATTGAATTAATCGTTGGTTTGTAGCCTAAACCCTAAACCCGAACTCGAACCAAACTTCATCCATTAAAAAACTCAAATTCAGTTTGATTCGTAGTAGTAATAAAAGAAAATAAGAATAATATTATAATATTTATATTATTTCAACAATCTATACAAAAAATAGAACTTCAAATTCTCGTTGTCTTAGTTTTCGACTTGAACCAAACCTCATCCATTAAAAACACTAAAATTTAGTTAAGTTAAAATAAAAGAAAATAAAAATAATGTAATCTAATTACTTTACACGACATATGGACATGGCAATCTAATCATCTCTTTCCCTAACGTATCTTCTAATGAAACCACAGCCAAGTATTTGATACGAACACCACGTGCTTCCCACGTCGAAACAATCAACCAATCACATGCATTCTTCATTTTTAACCAATCACGAAATGACACATATCTCGAACACTTTTCTCCGTTATCAAATATGATTTCATACATTGAAATCGAATTTTTACAATATTATCATCATTAATGAATTTTTGTTGAATGGATATCGAATCTCAATTTCATTAACGTAACTTATTCTTCAAATAAATTAGTATTATTATTATTTAAAATATATTTTTAAAAAAACCAACAAATCCAATAACACCAACTGATAGATCAATCTTCGAAACAAAGACGAACTTAGATGGATTTTAAAACTTCAATCCATTTAAATACAATCAATCTCAATCCTCTTGTTTATTTTATTTGTATATACACATAAATTGACTTTAAAAATTTGATACAAATGTAGATTTTGTATAATAGCAAAGTCAATTACTCATGATATAATGAGACACAACACATTAACTTTTTAACAATATATATAATTAGATTATCACTTTAGTGGTGAAAATTATGTTAAGGAGATTGACGGATAGTTGAAGGGCTCGGTCGGTGGGTATGATCGATCACGAGTAGCTAGAGGTTAATATCTATCGACGTAGAAGACCTACTAAAGAAAACCTAATATGAAGAGATGATATTAATTATCTTAATTGGTCTCATCTATCAAATTGAATTTTGATTGATTTATCTTGTTGGTTATATATATAAAATAAGATATGATTATATATTTTGTTAGCTATTGATATTTATCGTCTTAATTGGTCTCATCGATCAAATTAGACTTTGATTGATTTATCTTGTTGATTACATATATAAAAGAAGATATGATTATATATCTTATTAACTAACTATATATATCGAAGACACAGTCAAATATATAGTAAAAGAATATTGTAAAATATTTAATATTTCCTATATTAGATTATAGTAAAAAATAAGTATATGAAGTTAACTTATTGTTTTTATATTCTTCTCATCGATCACGTAATTTTTTTCGGTTTTGGGTTTCTACAATAAATCTTATGCCTCTTATTTTTTCTTCGTTTACGTTTAATTATTGTATGAATTTTGCCAACAAAGTGATCTAATTTCATAAGGAAACATGAAGTTGGTAAGGGGGATATATAATTTCTCATTTTCAATTCCTTTTGCTTTTTTTATTTCGTCATTTGGTCACCTTTTGACATCTAATTCTTCTTCGTCTTCTTATCATCATCATCCATGAAAACAAAGCAAAGAAAGCGCAAGTGGCTGTAGACTGTAGACTGTAGCCTGTAGAGTTTGGTTTATTTATACCAACATTTGCCTAAATATTCTCATCCAATCTCTCTCTCCCTTTCTCCAGAAGCTTCTTCTTCTTCTTCTTCACAGCAATGCTTAATTACTACTATCTTCTTCTCGCCTTCTTCTTCATGCATAAGGGTAAGCTTTTGAAGTTACTGTTTATCAGTTTCAGATTTGTATTGACGGGTTTTGGTATTTTGTTTTCTTGTGTTTTGGTGATTCAGAGGGATTTGCAAGCACATTCACTGTAGTTAATAGATGCGGGTACAGAGTTTGGCCGGGGATACTCTCAAGCTCCGGTAGTCTCCCTATGGAAAATACTGGATTCGAGCTTTTACCTGGTGGTTCGAGGACTTTCCACGCGCCGCCTGGCTGGTCAGGAAGGTTTTGGGGTCGAACTGGTTGTGTATTTGATTCAATCACAGGTCAAGGAAGCTGTGTAACCGGAGATTGTGGTTCTAACCAAATTGAATGCAATGGAGCTGGGGCTGCGCCGCCGGCAACATTAGCTGAGTTCACAATCGGAGTAAACGGTGCTCAAGATTTCTACGATGTTAGCCTTGTCGACGGTTACAATTTACCGATGAACGTAGATTCCGTTGGCGGTTCAGGTGACTGCCGTACCACCGGCTGCGCCGTTGATCTGAACAGAATATGCCCAACTGAGCTCAGTGGCAGTGATCGACAAGCATGCAGAAGCGCGTGCCAGGCGTTCGGGTACCCGGAATATTGCTGCAGCGGCGCGTATGGATCACCTGCTTCTTGTCACCCGTCTGTTTACTCGGAAACTTTTAAAAACGCTTGCCCCACTGCGTATAGCTACGCTTACGATGATGCCACAAGTACCTTTACATGTACCGGAGCTGATTATACCATCACATTTTGTCCTCTTGTAACAAGCCAAAAATCATCGCGAGATTCCATGAGTTTTTCGGCTCCGACAATGTCCGGTGGTGCAAGAGAGATCGATGCTCGGACACAAGATGACTTGCCATGGCTACCAGGATTTTTTACCTCATCGGATTCGGTATTGAATCCGAATCCGAATCGGATCATTGTATTAATGTTTTTTGTCGTTTTATTGTACATCGAAATCATTTTGATACTCTAATCTTACTTTTATATGTTTAATGTGTCATATTGTAATTTTATAAATTCTAATTGGCCCACGTCATCACCCACCCATGGTTTTGTCCAAGGATGACCAAAAAATCATTTTTATTATTTTGATATTTGATTTGATTTTATGATGATTAACTTGAATGTTTGTTAAATGAATTATATTTTTTGTACCAAAATATAAAAACATTATAGGGACCCGCAAATAGATGATCGCTACCGTGTAAACTGTAACGACTCGTTTTCCATTAACTTTCGAGTGTGTCACTTATTCTAACTCTATTCCAAGGTAAACATACTTAATTTTATGATTGCATTGAGATCATTGTCAATTTGTTAGGAAAAATATTTTGTACAAATAATTGACATATCATTATAATTAACATTACATCATTCACAGTATATAGTCAATGTTTGGATTTGCTCAAGATGTCTCGTCACCCTGAGGAGTCTTGCATCATGGACCCATGATAGACTCGTGAGTTTAGACCCATGGTTTTGGATAACAAGGATATAAACAGGTTTGAGTGTAGGTCCGGACCCGATCCATTGCAATCTCTTAATTTAAATGAAAAAAATGTTAATGCAAGATATTTACACGAGTTTTGGGACTACTCGACATTTGTTATAAATAAATCATAAAGTGGTGAATGATAAATAAATTATTATTATAATTTATATACGTGAATATTATATTACAATATTATTGTATGACTGAAATCACATTGGGCCAGCCCAATTAGAAGTAGATTTCTAAGAGCCTCAATTACAATATTGAGCCGCGGAACCTAACGTCTAAACCCTGCCTGCTCTTCGTGCTTACCCATCAATGGCTGCAGAATTCTACTTCGAGCCTCAGAGCGATGAGGAGTTACGGCAGGAAACTGAAAGCGAATCTGATGAAGGAGTTGAGGATGTAGATGAGGAAGATGAGATTAAAGTGGAAAAAGTGAGAACAAAGAAGAAAGCGCAGTCCCCTTGGGATTTCTCCTCCTATTCGGAATCAGTCGCCGCTGAGCACTCGAGGCGAAGTACGACTTCTATTGATGATAAAATTTCCCGTGCTCGACTGCAGCAGCCAGTAGCCTTGGTGCCTGATGGTGATTCGGATGGAGATTTTGAGCCAGAACCGAATCACCAAGTACTTATCATTCTTTTTGTATATATTGGAAGCAAATTTTCGTATTTCTATGGTTCCTGATTTTACTTATGATTGCTTGATGTAGGTGGATTACAAGCCTGAAGAGGAAGATGATGTGCCCACTACAAGTGCAAACGACCCGAAGTCCTTCTTTGCATCCGTGGACGGTGTATCTTATAAAGCAAATGCATTTCTTGATCTACATCTTTCTAGGCCGTTACTCAGGGCTTGTGAAGCTTTGGGTTATAGGAAACCCACACCTATTCAGGTTTTCAATAAAAATGGATTTTGTATTTTTTCCCTCCTCTTTACTATCTATGTAAGTTAAAATCATGGTCTAATGTTATTTCTCCTCTACTTGTTTGCAGGCTGCCTGTATTCCATTGGCTTTAACTGGCCGTGATATTTGTGGAAGTGCTATTACTGGTTCTGGAAAGGTACATCTATTCCATTGTTCGAAGTCATTGCTTTTGCTCGATCTCTTTGAGTTACATTGGTACACTTTTAGGCTCAATGTTAATTCATAGAAATGGAAACTATGTATTTTCCATAGGATTAACAATTTTTTTTGGTTACTCAGACAGCTGCATTTGCTCTTCCAACACTGGAGAGGCTGCTATACAAGCCAAAAAACAGGCCAGCAATAAGGGTTCTAATTCTTACTCCAACGAGAGAATTAGCTGTGCAGTAAGTTCTGCATTTCTCTTTTATGCTAATTAATGCTCCTCTGTATTCAAATTTTGGTAGCGTTTAAGTTGGTTCTTGTTGTTTAGCAGTGTGACAAATTTCTCGATTCTTGTCATCCCTGTAAAAATCTTGCTGGGGTGCTTCTGTTTTAGAATTATATTTTGTATTCTTTAAATTCTACTTATTTCCCAGGATTCACAGTATGATTGGAAAGCTTGGTCAGTTTATAACTGAAATTCGATGTTGTCTGGTGGTTGGTGGACTTTCAACCAAGGTTTGCTTCCTAACAAGATTCATATTTTACTGGTGGCACAATGTTTTCTTGGTTTCTTCTTTCAATGCTTAAGTGGATCATCATCTTAGGTACAAGAAGTAGCTCTAAGATCGCAACCGGATATAGTTGTTGCTACTCCAGGCCGAATGATAGATCATCTGCGGAACTCATTGTCCGTGCATTTGGATGAACTTGCTGTTTTAATTCTTGATGAAGCTGATCGGCTTCTTGAGCTTGGATTCAGTGCTGAAATTCGTGAACTTGTATGTGTCAAATAGTTTCATCGCAATCCTAAAGCATGCTGTTATATTAGTATTAAGAGAACACTGGCTTAGCATTTAAAAACCAAGAATGCTTCTTTATACAATTTCTTCAGAAAACTGTGAAAGTTTTTGTGTTATTTTCTTTATTCATCTTTATCATTAATATCATAAGAAGTTATAATTCATTTCAGGTTAAGTTGTGCCCTAAAAGAAGGCAGACCATGCTATTTTCTGCAACAATGACTGAAAAAGTTGATGAGCTTATCAAGCTCTCATTGAATAAACCATTACGTTTATCAGCTGATCCATCAGCAAAGAGACCAGCAACATTGACTGAAGAGTACGGAATTGGAGTTATCTTGTTATTGATGTATCATGCTACGAGTATTCACTTTTGTTTATAAATTTTCTGAAGGAACTTCATAAACTTGTATTTCAGAGTGGTTCGTATACGCAGGACACTTGAAGGAAATCAAGAAGCAGTTCTTCTTGCATTATGCTCCAAGACTTTTACCTCCAGAACAATGATTTTCAGGTGATTTTCTGCAGACACCAAATGAATATTTTAGCACTAATTTTGGTATGAAATATTTGATTGCCTAAATTGACATTCATTTCGCTTTTGCATTCTTCAGTGGAACTAAGAAGGCAGCACATAGATTGAAAATTTTATTCTTCAGTGGAACTAAGAAGGCAGCACATAGATTGAAAATTTTATTTGGGCTGGCGGGCTTCAAAGCAGCTGAGCTTCATGGAGATCTCACCCAGGCTCAGCGCCTAGATGTAAGTGTATTTTACTCAAAACAAATTCAGAGTTTAGAAGTCATGCTTTTCTCCTGAATCATGGTTTACAATTTATCAAATAGGCTTTGGAGCTTTTCAGAAAGCAGGAAGTTGATTTTCTAATTGCTACCGATGTTGCTGCTCGAGTAAGCATTCACTCTATTATGCTTACTTTTTTGTGTAATATTGGCTTGTAAAGTTTATCAATTTCAGTGATAATTGTTATCTTTAGTGTTTCTGTTGTTATATCATTCTTATTTTCTTCAAGGGTCTTGATATTATCGGTGTTCAGACTGTCATTAATTTTGCCTGTCCCCGTGATCTTACTAGGTATTTATTCAAATCATTTGATTTCTTTTATTGTTCTCACTGAAATATGAAACATACATTAAACTGAATTAACTGAACATTTTCATTCGGCAGCTATGTCCATCGAGTTGGCCGTACTGCTAGAGCAGGCAGAGAAGGATATGCTGTAACCTTCGTTACAGATAACGATCGGTCTCTTTTAAAAGCTATAGTAAGTATTCGTATTTTGTGTGAGCTATATCACTCCATTGAGTTTCTCTTATTTACAATCCATATTTATTTCAGCTAAAAAGAGCCGGTGCAAGGTTAAAAAGCCGCATTGTAGCTGAGCTCTCTATTGTGAAATGGTCTCAAATAATTGATCAAATGGATCCTCAAGTAGCATCAATATTTCAGGAAGAAAGGTGATATTTTCATCTATTCATTCTCGTTTTACGTCTGTTTATACAGAAAGTATCATGTTTTTATAAGCTTGTATAATTTGTTTCTTTAGAGAAGAAATGGCTCTTAGAAAAGCTGAGATGGAAGCCACAAAGGTTATTCATCCATTTATTTTGAAAGTTATGATGTTTTGCTACAAAATTATTCCGTGTTTAACTTCGAATAAATGAATGTTTTAGGCTGAGAACATGATTGCTCACAGGGATGAGATTTTTTCACGCCCAAAAAGAACTTGGTTTGTCTCAGAGAAGGAAAAGAAGCTTGTTGCCAAAGCCGCAAAGGTAATCAATCGGGCTTATGGTATTTAACGTCCCTAAAGTTTGTTTGATTTGGTAAATTTATCTCCAAAGTTTCTTAATTTTGGCAAATTTAATCCACAAAGTTTTTCGATAGCAAAATTAGTGCTCAAACTTGGCTTTTTTGTTAAAATTAGTCTTCGTACTTCGTAAATTTGGCCATTTTGGAGACCATGGGGACTATTTTTACCAAAACTATCAAAGTATGGGGATTAAAATGTCAAATTAAAGTTTGATGATCAAATTTAAAAAAAATCACGAAATTTAAGGACTTACAACGCCACGTTCTCATTATATACTATGCAATGAATTTGTGCATGGAATCAAAGTAGCACATTGCGATTTCTGTTATTGCAGCAGTTGTGTTATATCTGTCACTGAGTATTTGCACTTGTCTTTTAACATTACACCAGGAAGCTTTAGTAAATGGTGAAGTTACCACAAAAGAAGTGGTAAGTGTTGAACAAGCAGAAGAATTAAAGAAAAAAGAAAAGCGAAAGAAAGAGCGTGAGGTATCTATTCTTATTCGCTGCATCTATCCTTCTTCGCTTTCAACTCACACGATATTGTTCCTTGTACATAGAAAAATTTACCAAGGAAAAAACGTAGAAAGCTGGAGGCAGCTAGAGAGATGTTAGAAGACGAAGATGAAAACAAGGTAATCAAGCCAGTTTCTTCTTGCTTTTTATATGTTTTATGAATCCTTGTGGAATCATTTAGTGTTCGTAATCGATCGAACAGGGACAAGTGTCGAATAAGAAAGAAAAAAGCGGGATTTCTCTTGTCGACGTTGCGTACCGTAGAGCTAAAGCAGTTAAGGCTGCTAATAAGGCCGTTGATGCCGGTAAGATTGTGAGAAAGTTGCAGAAAAAGCGAACTCCGAACAAAAAGCCGAGAATGGAAGAAGAGAAGCATGATGAAGTAGCATTCCATAAAGACGACGATAGTCGGAGAAAACGGAAGAGCGGAGGAGAACGCAAGTCATCGTCGTTTAAGAGCAAATCACGGTATGTTTCGATCTCATTTTGCGTTTATTCGGACTTCTGATCTTTTCTTCCGGAACAGTTACAAGCGAAGGTAGTTATTGTTGATGGAGTTATGTCATCAAAGGGACGATGGATAAGTTGAATGAGGCAAACTAAAGGCTCGGTGAGTATTTTGTTGTGCGCATTTCTTTTTACTGATGTTTTTTTTCTAATTAATTTAATGTGACTTAAAGAAACTTAATCTTGAAATTTGAATAGTTTTTTTATATTAGCATGTAATATTTTAGATATGTTTAGGATTTAATAATAAGGTTATAAATTTTGGCGAATTTTTTATTTTTCATGAAATTTCAATTCGGATAAATTTATATTTACTGAAATTTGAAAATATTGCAAATACAATTTCTTAAGATATCAATGTTATATAAATATCAAAGTTGATATAATATGTATTGTTGATTTTTCAATTTTTTAAAATTGTAAATATCATAATTTCGATATTATGAATTATGTGGTGGATTTTTAAAATTTAAAATCGTTTATATTTAATTTTAATATTTAGATGCATCTATTGTTATATTCTATGTTTTCAAACCGCTGCTGAACCGCCCGGTTGAACCGGTTTGACCGTGAACCGTGTATTTCACGGTTCGAACTGAATTGCTCTAGTTTTGTATTTTTTATTTTTGAATTGATACGATATTTAAATATTATTTTATTATATATTTTTCAATATTTTTTCTCTATTTCAATTTTTATTATTTACGTATATTCGTAATATATAAAATAATATCAATTATTTCTTACAAAATTCGTATAAATTTGTTTCATTTTTCATATATTGTTAAAATTATATCTTATATTTACATTATAAAGTAACACAATAATTTATTAATCTTATGAAAATTATGATATAATTAAATCTTTTCAAAGTTTTTGCGGTTCAAACTGATTCGAACCACGGTTTGAACCGGTTCTTAGTGAACCAGACATTTTCCGGTTAGATAAAAATGACCGGTTTAAAAACATAGGTTATATTAAATTTCTTAGCTTTAAAAAGTTGCAATTCCATCTAAAAATTTTAAAAATATATTATAAATTGTCAAAATGTTGAATGTTTCAAAACTTCGATGTGCTAAATTCACGTATCGTGTACTATTTTAAACATTCTGCCGTAATTCTCTAAAATTTCAAATAAGTAAGTTTTAATTTAATTTTGATTTTTTTTTATTTGTAACAAGATATATAATACAATTTTGACATAGTCATTTCGAAATTTTATTTTTCATGTAAAATAACAAACCAACATTTTTTCCCAATTTTAATAAACAAAATTCAGAAGGGTACAGTGTAAGGCCAATCTCTTGCAACAATTGTGCACAAGGCCATGATACTGAGCTTCTTCCTGATTCAAGCAGCGTTTCGGTTACCCGATTCGTTGTCCCGAACAGCCAGTCCACATAATCACCCTACGCAACAAAAGGATCAAGCAGCGAAGGTGGAACTTGGTTCTCAATAAGATCTTTAAATTGCAGATAAGCTATCGAGGATGCTGATTTTCTATCTACCGTCTGTTTTCCTTCCGTTTTCATGATCCAGAAAAGCTCGACTATGAAACGTTTCTGTTGTTCTTCCGGATATCGAACATGCCTCGGGCTCATTCTTCTTCGAAGGAAGCCGTATTGTGAAAATATTCCCTGTTATAAAACACAAAGATGAATCAACAAGAGCATTACACCTTTTCGAAAGGTTCTTACCATTAGCCTGCGGGCGCTCAATAGATGACAAGGGATTTTTCCTCTTGTGATTATTCTCAGAAGATGAACTCGTTCCCCATGTTCCTCTGTAACACTACTTCTTTCTTCAACTTCTTTCTCTTTTCTATCCCTTTTCTTATCCTTCTTTCTCTGTGCCTTCTCCCTTTCATTTTGGAGCTTTATTGCACCGAAACAACATATTTAGATCAAAGGCCATTGAAGAACAAAATCATGTGGCCTGGGAACTGACCTAATCTTAACATCACTCATCACTACAGAAACCATTCATTCATTAAACTTCACAAACTAACCCTAGAAGTCATGAAAAATGGTAAGCAACAAGGCATCATCACACTGGTTGACAAATGGCATTTCATTTTAGGACTAAAAGCATGATAATGCCACAAATTTAATCTCAATGAGATTCAAAAACTGGCAAAAATCAGAGAGGTTGGTGAAGATGGTCCATTTAAACAAGAATCCAGATTATGGATCAACAAAATTTGGGTCACAATTGATGTCATTTTGTCGTTCTAGTTTAGACACCTCTAACTACACAGGCTTGAAGGGGGAAAATAAGAAAATAGACACTCCAATAACAAAGATCCTAATGAAAGACCGTCAAGTCAAATATTATGACTCATCTCATTCCAAAATTGTCACTCATGCTCGTGAATAAACGAAACATGCAACTCTGTTAAACCAACCTTAATCGATTCGATCAAAGCGGCTTCGCTTTTTATGCTCAACGTATACCCAGGAGGTGGGTATGGAAAGCACCGAGACATCTCCAAAATCGACTTGGGGAAAATCGAGTAACTATTAACGCCTAATTTAGGGTTTCTCTTACAAGGATCACAAGACTGTTAACGTACTCCGACGAGGATCTAAGTTCTTCTGTGGCCGCGGCGCTAGGGATCGGAGAGACGCAAGAGTTCTTAAATCCCTAAACGTCACAAAAAAGTGCTAGCTTTGGAGACAGATGGGGCTATATATAGAGGAGTATCGATGGCTCTAGGCGTAGGCGATCATCATGTTTACATTTCTACCCTTTCAGTACCATAATATCAACAATACCTAAATGGCCCTTTGGCCGAAAACGCAAAAATTCAATGTTTTAAAAGACGGTACCGGTCGGTATATCGGATAAGTTCATTGGATCGATATCTCGGATATACATTAGGTATATCAGATATATACCAAATCTGTACCGAAATATTAAAATAAATTAAATTATAAAATATTTATATTTTATTTTTTTAAAACAAAACCTAACCCGCAAAAAACACGTACGGCCAAATACCAGCCGAAACCGATACGACCGAAATTCTCGATATACCGGAAATTTAAAACATTGCAAAAATTCAAGTTTTCATTTTTTATTTTGGCACAATCTTATTAGAAAATAATGTTTTTCGTGATATTAACAAATTGACATTTAAATTTTAATTACAAATTTCACCCACAATAAATTTTATGTTCACATGGTATGACTCGATACATGAACGACACAACGATATATCGTAGAAATAACTATAAATTATGAAACAAATACTATTAAAGTAACAATCAATCAAAACATTAACTAAATAATACACAAATTTTCAGTATCATAAACCATATTTTACTTCTAATTATGTAATAATAACATAATAAACAATTAAAGATACAAACTTTGAAACACATAAGAACAAATAACGTATATATCGAACAAATGGAACGAAAATAAATATATTCAAAAAACACAATTTTTGGAAAATACCAAAAAAACAGAACAAATTGTACGTACAAAAGTAACGAAGGAGAGGCTGAGCCAAACAGCCTTCAAAATTGCACCAATTAATCCAAAACAACCAAAATGAACCGTTCCAATTTTTGCTTTCAAGTGCTGTTTCAAGCAATATTATTATCCTCTTCTTCTTCCTCAGCTGCAAACTCCCATGTTCGTATCGAAAATACGACAAAAACATGGTCCAGAGTTCATCGGAGTCAGCTATTCCGATGAACTACTACCAAAACTCCATTTGTTCCAATCATTACGGCGCCTCACTCTGTCGCCCTGTAAATTAAATCGTCACAGCATCGTAAATAATGCAAAACACAGTTCACGGTCGAAATGAAAACACACCTGTAATTCCACAACATTTGAGTTTTTCAAGGAGTCTAGTATCAATGAAATATCCCTAGTCAAGTTTTGAACCTGAAATCGTAAAGCAAAGCACAAATTTCACGTATTTCGACCTCATGATGTATAACCAAAGTGTATCTAGTGACAATGAAGAATATAAACATTTTTGCGTAAATGAGAAAATAGTACATTCAATCCTACAATTTTCATAGTTTTGACAAATTTGTTCCTCACCGTTTGTAAGGATATATTTAGTCCCAAACTTTAAGGTTTTGGCAAATTAGATTCCAAAAGTGGAAAACCGTTTCCCAAAATTTGGTATTGGTCGAGGATCTCAATTGCCAAAATTAAAAACTTTGGGGATCAGATCAATTATGTCATACATACTAAACTTTACATAGCATGTGTACCGATTTTGTCATCTTAATGCTTTAAGAATCACAATTGTCAGACAAAAATTGCCAAAACTATGACACTATGGGAACCAAATTTGCTTGTCGACCCCATTAGTAAACAAAAGTGCATCCGATCTTGAATATCTACACAAAGTCTACGAAGAAAATTTTCGAGAACATGAATCTAAAACATGATGAAATTCAGCTCATTAGTAACTCGTTATCTTTGCTGTTCAATAAGTGGTTTTTGAAGTCATTTGTAGAAATGCAAAAGAACATGATGCGGCTTGATCGATTAATACTTTACGATAATCATAACTTCAAAGAAATAACACTTGATGCGAAGAGTGAGCCGAAACTTACACGGTGAAAGGAAGCAATTAAGGTAATTGGAACCCAGCCATTATCATCCATCTTTGACCTCAAATAGTTATCCTTGATCAAATTACCATCGCTGGATGAGAAGCATTCAGTACGAGATTATAACGAAAAAATATAGTGAACCGAAACTCAATAAAGACTTACCTGAAATAGTACTCTATTTGATTAAGAATCACATTTGCTAAAGAATTCTCATTTGAAGAAAACACAGCGGATGTAGTGAATGGTGCCGCGGGTGTCATATTTTCCGGAGAATACATGACAGGCTTCATATCTGGATCAAAAAATATCAGTTAAGTTAAGTAGTAAAACGTTTATGAAGCAAAAAAACTCACCAGAATTAACAAACCCCATTTGCGGGAAGGTTGAAACGGGGAATGGTGGAGCAGGAGGAAAATACGGAGCTCCAGCAAACATAAAACCGGACGCAGGATAAAAGTATACCGGAAGAGCATGGACATCTCTACGATCATCATACAAACCTTCACCAAGAGATTGTGGTGGATAGTTAAACCTTCTTACAGAACTTCCGTTCGAAGAATGGTCATTAACAATATGAGGTTGAAGGCCTCCGACTCCCCGTATCGGTCTAGAACCGGTTAATGAAGCATCAGGAGCAGATTGGATAAGCTGATTTGGTACCCCAAATATGGGAAATGGAGGTGGTGCTTGGGGCGAGGATCGATTAAGGATATTTCCTGTCGAAATGGCACTAACACGGTTCCTTGACCTCTGCCTCGGATGGTTGGATCCAGAATTTGCATAGCTGTTGCTATTAAACCTTCGCTGTGATGATTGAGATACTACAGGAGCCTGCAACATAACAAAAGATCACTGGTAATATCCATTTCAAATGCCAGAAAACAGACATAACCGCTGAAAGCATAAATTCAGACAAAAAAAGCATTCTTTCAGAGACTTTGTCTGGTTTCAGGCACAATAGATTGTTAAGACTAAAAATACAGTTTATGGGAATCAATCTTTGCGTGAAATGCACAGATAAAGAAACTACAAACTAAAGAGTAATGAATGAGTCATTTTAGGTTTTAGCGATAACCTGCGAAGAAGGGGAAGATGACCCGTCGGCAATTGGTCCAGGAGAAGACGTCGATGATCTCGGAACAGGTTTAGTCGACTCAGATAGAGCGGGCCAAGAGGAAGCTTCACCAATCACCGAACCCGCCTCAAATACCCCATTCGACGGCCGGGTCCACGCACTTCTAGGAGGATCCGCATTCATATCGCCGTTAACATCGACTCCGAAGCTTCCATTAACCAAATCCTCCGAAGCGACGGCTCCGCCCGGAGGAAGAGACATCGATATTCAGTGAGAGAAGGGTAAAAAATAGGTCTCACCTCAGAGAAACAACCCTAATAACAAAAACCAATCTCCCCGTCGAGGCGATTCATCACTTCCACCTCAAGCCGCCTTCTTTCTCGGCGGCGAATCCAAGTGATATCTAGAGAAATTAGGTTTCTAAACCATCTTCGTCAGATATATGCCGCTTCACAATAGCAGAATCGCCCAAGAAGAAATCCGCGATCAAAGACTTGTCATCTACCAAATAATGACGCTTTTGTCCCTTACCCTGCAAATTTCATCCGCTAAGCCAAATTTAACACTATTCAGACAACTTCCATGAAAATCTGTAAGATTTCTACAGAAAAGAGAAAACTAAAGCATCAAAGAAAGTAATGAAGTTGCAGATACATAAATGTTAATGATAAATGAATACAGTTTTCACTTAAAAACTCTCATCAGTTAACTGGAGTTAAAAGTGATCTCAGATTTCTATAATCCTTCTCTTCTAACAAAGTGCCCTTTGTCTTGAGCCAATCAGCCGGTTTTGGCATGATGATTGCAATGTATCCCTCTCTCTCTGGCTACAAACACAGAAAAACAATTCAGCAACACTGTGGGATTGTAAATGTTTGCAAGAACATGTTGTAATTATAAAGTTTGACCGAAATTACAATGGGAGAACATGAAGAAAAGGGATTAAAGGTAGAAAATCACATATTTAAAAACTTGATCAAACCATTATGTGATCACATTTCACCCCTTTATAAACGGGTGATGTTTGCCCACGGCCCCCAACTTACGGGTTGTGTCAAAGGCATGCTCTCTAAGTTACGAAATTACAAATATAATACAACTTTTAAGCAAAAATATGCATTTCTAGCCTCAACTTCAATTAAATGCACATAAGACACCCCAAGTTTTTAATACCGTTTATCATTGACACTTTAATTACCTCGTAAATTTTTAGTATTTCATGCACAATTGTCGAACATCAATGGTAAATTTTGTATATTTTTCAAACGTGTCTTATTTGCGTACTTTGTGAGGAGTTTTCAAACGGTTTTCAACTTACAGAAAACCGAGTGTCCGAGTATCAGGGGTAAAAAACAAACGGTATTGATAACTTTAGGTGTCATTCTTGCAATTTTGTAAGTTGGAGGGCATGCCCTTTACACAATTCGTAAGTTGGGGACTAATTATGCAATTTTCTCCTTTATAAATCTAATCAATCCCACTTCTATAACCAATGTGTGACAAATTCAACATTCTCACTCAAGTCCAACCAAAAGGTTTGACTTGCGAATTGAAATGAACCGAACTAGCTCTTATACCATGTTGAAATGATATAGTTTGGTCGAAATTATAACGGAAGTGTGCACGGATATAATGTATAAGAGGGATAAAATTTGAATTGGTTTATAAGATGTAAGAGATACCATAGCAAATGACTTGTTCAAGTCTTTTACAATGTGGTCTTCTCCCTCTTATACGTTATATTCGTGCACACTCCCGTCATAATTTCGGCCATAGTCTATAATTTCAACCGAACAAAAGATCAAATAAGCATGAACATCAGCTCGCTTACCATTTCACGAAGCAATTCTGGTTGTTTGATTAGCCTTTCATTGACTTCAAGAAGCGAGCCTTTAACACAACATCTGGTACATAAATTGGCATATGTCATATAAGAGAATGCATATAGGAACATAAGGAAAAAAAAGAAGAAAGTCCACACCTCACTATGAAAGAAGAATCACCACTGCATACTTTACACAGAGCAGTATTGGCTTCAAAATGATGTGCATTCTGCAATATACCCAAATTATGAAACAATAGAGAAACAGGCAACTCAAAAGATAAAGGCATCTGCTTCTTAATTCTATGCCCTTTAAGCCATAAACAATACAAGAAGCAACTGTAATGTAATCTTCTAGAAGATGACTCAAGAAAGAGGAAAAAAACTCACCCTTTTACGTTTACCAGTAACTTTGATCCCAACTCGATCAGACTTTCCCACATTAAAATCAACTATTAATTCACTCTTTTCCTTAAAGGCTACATGAGTAGAAGCCAAACCAATGATACACAACCTGTATGTTCTCAAAAGAACGCTAAATCAATTAAATTGGTATATTTCAGAATTCGGATGGAGTATAATACCCATTGGGATGACGATGAACATATTGATCATGTCCAGGCTTCATAAAATCTACAAATAATGAAAAACACAGGTTAAAGGGAATAATCACAAATGAACTTCATATAACTTATTCAAGAATTACTATAAAATAAAATTCAATCACAGTACCCGGGGCAAAATACGTTGTAAAATTCCTTTCAACAGCAGAAGGAGGAGTTTCCGGTAAATCATCAACAATGGGAAGCAACAGCTTCGTCAAATTATCCTCCCCATCGTCCTCTAATTTATTGACCTGATCGTGTTCACTCGTGAAAGTTTGAGATTCGCTCGGGGACGAGGAACGAGGACGTTGAATTTCGTCACCGTTTTCGGGATTGGGTTCCAGCATTGAAACTGATCAAATGCTCTGTACTCAGAGAAACTTCGAACTGTTTGATTCTTCGCTTAACGGCTCCAATTTAAACTCATCTAACCCAGACAAATACCCTAAACCCTAAATGAGACGAATAGCCCAAAACCTCAACTTCTCGGAATATCTTAAAAGTATATTTAACATAATTCATCATATAATTTTAGTAAAATTAATCAATATTTACATAATCATAGGACGTATATTATATATAAGAAACGAATAAGTACACTTATAGTTTAATGATTATAATTAAGGATACATTAATCACTTAACAAACACAATTATCACGATTATGGCTGTTATTTGATCTGAACGAACGAAACTCTTCGTGTTCATGTTCGTTCATATTTTTATTCGAACGTGTTCATGTTCGTTCAGATTTTATTCGAACGCTAAAATATGTTCGAACATTGTTCAAATTATTAAGTTAATGTTCATGTTCGTTCAAATAGCTTGTTCCAACTTTGTTCGTACGATTTATTCGAATATATTTGTACTATTTGTGTGAACTTCACCAAAAAAATAATTTTTTTTATTTTACAAACAAAATTACAAAAAATAAATGTATTAAAGAAATAATCAAACAATTATCTTTAATAAAACAAAAAAACATAAGGTTGTTTTGTAAATGTTTTTAAACTTATATATTATAATAATATATTAGTATAAATATTAATTAAAATAATATATTTGTTTACGAACGTTCAAATTTGTTCACATAAATGTTATTGTTTGTTCAAATTATAAACGAACAAAAAATAATGTTCGAACAATGTTCAGATTTTTATTCGAACGAGTGAACACGATCACATACGAGCCGAACGCATATTGTTCACGAATTGTTCGGTTCGTGTAACAGCCCTGTTGAGAACCCTTAAACCGGGTACCAAGGATGAGTTCTTGTTGAGGACCATTAAACCGGGACAAAGGATGAGTTCTAAACAAAGATGAATGTGGTCAGGCTCAAGCAAAGATTCGACAACTAAAATTACCAAGTATATGATAAGGCCCGGCAGACTAGATGTTGACCCATCAGCATGTGTTCCACGCTTCGGGCTCAACCACGTTTTCCAGCATGTGAAAACAACCTCCAACAACTTTGTTAGAGGTGGTTACAGAGCGTAGATTATACGCATCTCTCCCTCTATAAATACAGGGCTAAAAGATAAACTCAAGAGGACCCTTTGGAGGGCAATTTCGACGAACCCTAGCCGCTGTAATTTCATTTTCGTTGTTCTTATTTCTTTTGTACATTTTCGCTTCATTTATTAATGAATTTGCCGTAAAGGTTCTCCTCTCGACAACGTGGTTTTTTCCCAATTTCTTAAGGGTTTTTCCACGTTAAAATCGTTTGTGTTCTTTCCATTTATATATTTCAAGTTGTCTGCACAAACAACAAATAAAACCGGTTTTCAGAATCCGGTGACTGTTGGTACCCCTAAAAAGGAACCACAACAGTTAGGCGTCTTCCGTGGGGAACGATTTGTGGATTTACCCATTGAGGTCTCTATCCCGACGAGGAATACGCAGGCGAAAAATCTCATATTCTGTAACGAATTCTCAACAGATAATGGCGTATGCTTTTATATGAACTATATTCTTTCACACAGGGATATGAGTTAGTCTTGGACATGCTGAGAAAAGGGAATAGTGATAGCTCTGACTAAGTCGAGAAAGTCCTAGAACTTACCAATAACTTAATTCCCCGCAAGAACTCGCTGGCCAAATCGAAAGTGTAAGAAATGTTATTTTCCGAGGTATTCGTTCTATCGACATGCTGAGAAAATGGAATATAAATGAGAAGCTCATCCAAAAAAATGAGGAGTATATATTGCGACTTATAAAAGAACCGGGGCTCCCAAAACCGCAGCCNATGGATCATTACAAAATATGATTCTCATCATACTTGTTTCATTAGCAGTAGCGCATCTACTTCTCATAAGAATATTCGTTGCGATGTTGTAGCGAGAGAGATTTCGAGTTTTGTTATAGATGATCCGATTATTAAGCCAAAATTTGTTCAACGCTTGATAAAGAAAAATTATGGATTTGATATCAGCTATAAGATTGTTTATAATGGTTGGAAACATGCGATAAATAAGATTTATGGAAAATGAGAAGATTCGGTGAATCAATTACCTTATTATTTACGTGCTGTTCAAAAGTCTAACCCCGGATCTATTATTGAGTGGCGACATTTAGATGATGGTTCAAGAAGAAAAGTATTAAAATTTGTGTTTTGGGCATTCAAGCCATGTATTGATGCATATATGCATTGTAGACCAGTTATTTGTGTTGATGTCACACATCTATACATTAAATATCGACATAAGTTGCTTATTGCTATTACGGTTGATCCGGAGAATAAGGTAATACCTCTTGCATTTGCACTAATTGAT
The DNA here is from genome assembly GCA_009725065.1 of Utricularia reniformis. NCBI lineage: Eukaryota > Viridiplantae > Streptophyta > Magnoliopsida > Lamiales > Lentibulariaceae > Utricularia > Utricularia reniformis. The sequence goes on from RWGZ01000958.1 coordinate 326,650, forward strand.
GAGGAAAGTTACGAGTCTTGGCGTTGGTTCATGGAGTATGTTGCTACTCATATTATAAACGCGGAACGATTTACATGTGTTATATCTGATAGACATTCAGGGCTACTATAAGCAGTGGAGCACATCTCATCATTCAATCTACCTTATGAATGTCATCGGTGTGTGTTAGACATTTGGCTGTAAACTTTTCCGATCATTTTAAAAATTCTCATTTGAACAATTTGTTTTGGACTGTTTGTTAAGTGATTGATGCGCAAAAAGTTTGATAACATCATGCAAAATATCAAGCAGATTAATCCCAAGGCATATCGTTGGCTTTTGAATGTTGAAACTGAAAAATGAACATTGGCACATGATGGTGGTACAAGGTAACATTTATTTTTTATTTTATTACTTTGAGTATCCCATCTAAATAACATTTTCATTTTTGTAGGTTAAAACACTAACAACGAACCACGTAGAAGGCTTCAATGGTGTACTTAAGGTATTCATCGTATTCCCATTACAGCTATTGTAAAGGCTATATTCTTGCGTTGCACACAATATTTTTCAACACGATGGTTGGCTGCAAAGAAACAAGAGAATAAAATAGAGATGTTCACACAAGTTGCAACTACAATGTTCTTACATTGGGATGCTAGAACAATAAATCATCGAGTTCAATTATATGATAGACGTGAACTAAAAGCTACAGTTTTCACAAATTCTAAAAATGGAAGGGGTGAAAGAGAACATATTGTATGTCTAAGCCAAAAGTCATGCACATGTGGAAAATTTTCGACACATAAAATCCCGTGTTCTCATGCGATTCAGGTATGTAATTTCCAATGTTGATAAATACCATTTTAATTAACTTGGGGGTGTCTTATTTCATATGTTTAATTGTGATTTACTTTGTTTATTTATCGATAGGTTTGTAAAACATTTGGATATGATCCTCGTGAATTCATGAGTCCAGATTTAACCATCGTTGCACAACTTGAAACTTATGCTTCACAGTTTCAACCACTCGAACAAGTTGATTTTAATACATGTGCTGGTTTTGAATTGGTTCACAATATTGAGCGTCGTATTAAAAGATCAGGGGCCGGAAGAGATAAACTACTTGTTTTCATGGAAGTATGGATTATAGAAAAAAACGAAAGAGACCAGCAAGTGATTAGGTGAAGTATTATGGCATGATGATCTCTATTGATGTATTATTTTGATAAGTTTTATTTGTTGATCACTTCATTAAATTATATATGGTTCTTGATGTTATGAATTGATTTATGTTTTTCAACTGTGGCCGTGTTGAAAATCAAATGATTGATGATGATGTTGAAGGAGGATATGTTGTTTTAATTTTGTTTTTGTGGAGAATTGAATTAGATATTATGCTTTTTATGATACTTCTTAGCAAACATTTAATCTTTTTTGCTTTTTGTTAAGATTGTTGTGTATTTGGATATGTTGTGATGAATTACTTTCAATCGTGACAGGGTTCAAAATCAAATGAATGATGATGATATTGAAGATGACATGTTTTTAGTTTTGGTTTTGTAGATAATTGAATTATATATTATGTTTTTTATGATAGTTTTCCGCAAATCGAATTAATATGTATTTGTTTTTTTTTATAAGATGTGTTGTGTGTTTGGATATGTAGTGGTCTTATATCACAACATTAATGTAGAATTACAACAAGAACTCTATTATCAACTAATAGTTCAGATTTATCGTAATTTCTAAACTTTATTCTTTCGTATTGATTTTCACCTTCATATCCAACTATATCTCTTTACAATCAACTCAATTCATTAAATCCGATAGAGATATCTTGGTGCTACATGACTACAACATGTTACCTATATAATAGGTTGTAAGTAGGTTATTTTGGGGTATTAATTTGGAAGTGGGTTATTTTGGTAAATGATTTTTGGAAGTGAGTTATTACAGGAAAAAACCCTAATTTTTGTGTGTGTAAATAATGATTTAATATCGCAATAAAGTTTTAAATGTAATTTAATTACAAGAAAACCCAAATATATCATCTCCGATAAATATATTAACCATATTAACAATAAATTAATAAAAATATGTGTTAATTACCAACCAAAGGATCTAGTAAATCCTTCCACTGTGTGTAATTCTGCGGCGAACCTCCGTCGTCTAAAGGAAACCCGTTAACGAAGAAGGAGGGCGTTCCATAAACTCCACGTAAGCACGCAACCTTGAAAGAGATCCTCGTTGCTTGATTCGATTTCGAGTCAAGGAAGCCTTCTTCTACAGCTAACTTGTATGAATCACCCAGTTTCTTCCCCACGAACTTAGCTATTTTACTCATACAACCCTCTTTAGAAACCTTCAAATTCGCGTTATTGTAGAATAATTCCTGTTTCAAAACACCAGTTGAGTTTTTCATTACAATTCAGGATTTAAGGGGTATAAATGTAATTATTTATTGTATCATATAATTTATAAACTAAAACGTTTTATATTTCCATAACTCATGTGGAACCCTGTTTTAAATTTCCATTACTAGAAATTTCGGTCAAATCGGATTTGACCGGTATTTTAACAAAATACCGATTGGTACGAGTTTTTAAAAGGGTCAATTTGGATATAACTTATTTGATTTTTAGAAAAAAATAAAAAATAAAAATTTTATAATTTAATTTAATATTGCAGTACAAATCCGGTATATATCCGATATATCGATTCAATGAACTTGTCTGGTATATCGGTTTTTAAAACCTTGTGTGGAACAATATTTCAACTTCCCCCTAAAGTCGAATTGTCATTGGTTCGATTCATACTTATTTCAATATATTTGATAGTGCTCGATTCATAGATCAATTTATTTTTGTCGCTATGTTCGATACATTTTTCTATTAGAATTTTTTTTGCTGTCTAAATCGGTACGGACTAACTCGAAACTTACCCCATAACTCTGATATCATATAGAAATTCAAAAATCAATGGATAAGAAAGTGTTCATAATCAATAAGAGGATAAGTGAGTCAATTTGAAAATGTTAAATCAAACCAATTATTTAGATATCTATATCCTTATCAAATAAAAATTTCTATTTTCATTTATTTGAAACAATATTTCTAAAATACAATGGGTTTGTTTGGTATAACTTTTTAAAATTGAGGTGCGGTGAGCTGTGGTGAGATATTATAATCGTGAATTTATAAATATATTTGGTAAAATTATGATATTATGATCATGATTTACGTAAAAATACTAATATACCTTTATATATATAAAATAATAAATATAATTATATTATAATTAATAGAATTAAAGGTAAATTAGTCTTTTCTAAACCCTAAGCCACAGCTGGTTTTAACACCTGTGTTGATACTGTGATTTTTTAACGATTATCACATCGCAATTAACCTTGTGTTTTGTGTAACATAAGAAAATTACGATTTAAACATCACACCTCATCTCACCGTAGTTTTAATTTGATTACCACATAAACTAAATGTCACCTGATTGTTGTAGAAAGCTTCGAGTAGATTGAAGGTCTCTGAAGTATTTAACCCGTTAACGATATGCAGTGCTCGAGAAATCGCAAACGCATTGTCATGATACCTGCAACGCAACGCAAAAACTCAGAAGGATTTGCTTCAATTGCGAAATGAGAAAGGGGGCTTACGGTAAAGGGAAAGTGTGAACGATTAGGCGAACAGAAGATTTGTAATGGTGAAGGGCTTTCTTCAGAGAAGGCCATGAATCTCGACTGTCAGGGCAAACGGGGTCGATGAAAGACTCAATAAGAACCGATTTCTCCTTAAGAACACTCCCCTTGTACCAAAACCCGTCTTGTTTCGCCGGTACGGCTGAGCATATTGCCGGCGAAAGCAGTAATAGAAACCCAGTAACGATTGGGTTCAAATTCAAACCCATTAGTGGTAATTGATCTTTTCTTTGTTCTTATTGTGATCTTGAGCTGTTTTTATAGCTGTGTCTTTGAAGCCTGATCAACCCCTGTATCTATTATTCCCCTGGAATGAAGGAAATTTACAAAGTTTGTTTCTTTTTGAGGGAGATCCGGCGAATGAGTAGAAGGGTGGAATTTGACTTCAGATTAAGAATGTATATCTCCCATTTTATCGTCTAGGTGCAATAATGAATACATTGAAAAGGCCTTAAACTTGAGGAAATCCGGCGAATGAGTAGAAGGGTGGAATTTGACTTCAGATTAAGAATGTATATCTCCCTTTTTATCGTCTAGGTGCAATAATGCATACATTGAAAAGGCCTTAAACTTGAGGTTTAAGGCTACTGGCAACATCGATAACAAAGCGATACTTAACGTCGCCTTTCTGGAGTCGTTCCATGGCCTGATTAACGTAACTCATCGGAATAACCTCAACGTCGGCTGTCACATTATGCGCCGCCGCGAAATCAATCATTTCCTGCGTTTCTTTAAGTCCTCCGATTAAGCTCCCACCCAAAGTCTTCCGTCCCGCCACCAGAGGAAACACCGGCAACTCTATCTTCTCCGGCACCCCAACCACCACCATCTTCCCATGAAGCTTCAACATGTTTATTAAATCCTTCACCGGATGAATAGCAGAGATGGTGTCAATAATCCCGTCCATTGTTCCGGCAGCCGCTTTAACCTCCTCCGCTTCACTACTCAAGATAAACCCGTCGGCACCAAGTATCCCGATGGCTTCCTTCTTCTTGCCGACAGAAGAGCTGATCACCGTCACTTTTGACCCAAATGCTTTGGCGAACTTCACCGCCACGTGACCAAGTCCTCCTAGCCCAGCAACTCCGATATGGAGACCTGGTTTATCCAGTCCATAGTATTTCATCGCGCTGTACGTCGTCGTTCCGGCGCAGAGCAACGGCGCACCTCGATCAAGAGGAAGCTTTTCCGGCCACCGAATGATGAAATGTTCGTCCGCCACCATGAAATCCGAGTAACCACCGTACGTCATCGTCCCATCTGTATCTACACTGTTGTAAGTATACACCTGCAACAGAAGAAAATCCAGAATTCTATCAAACAACAAACTAAACAACAAATTGTATTGAATTTGTTCCACATTTTTAGAGCAGTGGATTGATTGGTTTACGAGGGAGAAATTTTATAAAATAAGTAGATTCATACATTAATCTCATTTGTTCATGCTCTCTCTTTTTAATTTCGATCAAATTTTATAATTCAATTCGTGTAATCATATAATGGTGGAAATTATATCACATAATAGTTTACTCAATTCTTTTAAATATGTAGATTCATACCCTTAATCTCATTCGTTCACACTCTCCGGTCGTAATTTCAGCTATACTCTATAATTACAACATAATATCGAAATTGATTCGATTCATTTTAATTTCGCTGAAATTACGACGGGAAAGCGTAAACTAATGGGATTAAGGATAGGAACACACACGTTTAAAAGATTTGATAAAGACATGAAATTTACACCCTTAAAAATCTAATCAATCAAACTTCTCTAACAAATATGGACAAATTCAACATTCCCCTCAAGCTCAACCATAAGTTTTGTACTTCTGGAATTTAAATGTATCGAATCAACTTCGATACCTTATTAAAATTATAAAATCTTGATGAAATTAATATGTGAGAACGTGAACGAACGAAATTAAAAAGAGAAAACCACACATTTAAAAAATTATATATCAAACAATTATGTGATAGAATTTCCACACTTATAAACCTAATCAATTTACTCATCCAAACTGGAATAAGAATTTATGGATTACTCACCGGACAAAAACAATAATTCTCCAAATCATCAACACATTGATCGCATCTTCTACATGATCCAACCATGCATCCAACTCCAACCTTATCACCAACCTTCACTTTTTTAACATCCGACCCGACTTCAATCACAACACCAACAATCTCATGACCCGGAACAAGCGGGTACTTCGAGATACCCAACTCGTTCTTGAGAAGATGAAGATCCGAATGACAAATCCCACAGTAAAGAATCTTAAGCTTCACGTCATGTTCACGAGTAACTCGCCTTGAGAATTTGAACGGCGAGAGTAAACCCGATGAATCTCGGGCTGCCCACCCGAAAGCCTTAACTGGGTGAATTGTAATTTCTGATTCATCAGAAATATTGCTGTTTTTCAAAAGAAGTGAAGAAAGGAGATTGTATACGTTATAGGGTAGAGATATTAATGCTTTACAAACATTGCAGATGATCGTCATTGGGACAGAAATGGAAATATGTGTTTCTTTCGGGGTGTTTACGAATATATAGATTTTTTGAGGGCAGAGAAAATATTATTAATTTGCTTGTAACTTGTAAGAGAGGAGACGGAATGTGTGTGTTATCAGTTATGTGCTTCTCTTTTGAAAGATTCTTTCTTCCGCAGGTACGGTGAAGAAATGAATCCAATAAAAAAATTATTCATTTCTTTTAAAACTTGATATTTCTAATTTTAATAATGTATATTATTAGGTGGATACAATAATGGTTAATCCAAAACTCAAACACGATTCTGTTATAATATCGATTCTAATTATGTGCACTTAATATCATGGGGTTGTTTGGTTTCACGGTGGTCGTACTGTGATTTTATTTTACACTACCAAACAATTGAATCAATTGCGGTGATCGTACCGGAGTTTTTGGCGGTCATGTGACCATGACTTGATACGTATGGCCAATCTTCTGTGATTTTGTAAATTCTAAAATTGATCTTCAAAGTTTAATTAATTACTTTAAAATCAAACCCTAACCCTAACCAATTTTATTCTTATTTCACAAATCTTACACCATTTTTACCAAGTTGTAATTATACATTTTTAGGTTTTTTTTGCAAGGTACGTATTCGATTGTATGGATTTCTTCTCGGTTTTTTTGCGGTTTTTTTCTTTTCGGTTGTTCTTCCGATTGTTTATATTGGTTTAAATATTCAGAGTTGAGTTGTTTTTTATTTCTCCGGATTTGATATGCCACTTTTAAAAATATTTTGACTTGTTTTTGTATTTCTAACGTATGAATATGCTGTTAGAGTTGTTACTGAAAGTGTATTTTGGCGAACAATAGAACAAATGGTCAATTTAGACGGTAACACCAAAAAAATTAAAAATGTAGCAACTTGGGATAGACGATTAACAAAAGCATTTGTTCGATTATGTGCTGCTGAAGTTATTAAAGAGAATAGACATTTTATTAATATATAATAAATATATTAATATAAAGGTTAAAATAGATATTTTATTAAAATCACGGTACGATCACCGTAGTTTTTGCAAACAGTTTTCTAAATCCCGATCATAATTATCATGGTCATCTCAACGCACGGTACGATCACCGCATCTCACCGTCATTTTGAAAAACTAAACCAAACAACCTCATATATTGTCTTTTTGGAAATACTATTAATTATTTAGCGCACATTTAATTCTTAGGGATTCATTGTAATTTATTGATGTGTGGTTTTTTGTTTTTTATTTTTTATTGTATTATATTACTTTATTTTTAAGAAAAAAATTTGGGTTTATAATTTGAGTTATTTTTAGCTATTATTTTGTGTTCAATTTGATTTACTATTAATTTGACACAACTTGCACTATTATACTATCTCCAATGACAGGACACCCCATTCCTCAAAAAAAAAAAGTAATTAATTTTTTTTAAAAAAAATATATCATTGTTTCCATAGAGAACGTAGTTTTCTTTGAGAAGATAGAGTTTCCAAATCTCTCTTATCAGATATTAGGTCAATTATTATTTTTTATATATTTTTAAATTTCTACAGTTCTATCTCCTTAAAAATTAGGTCAATTTTCTTATTTTTTATGTATTTTTAAGTTTCTATTTATCTCTTGAGAGTGAAGAACGCTTCCATCTATTCAAGTTTTTTAACCCTAATTTCTTTCATCCTAAATTATTGTTGAATCAAGACGATTTTATTCGTAAGGTAAAAATTCTCGAGTTGAAATGAATGTTTATTTCAATGTTTTGACATCAATGTTTATCTAAAACATATTGTTTTACTAATAATTAAATTAAGTTACCAACAACAATGTAAATGAACTAAAATTTAAAAATAAATATTATCTCTAAAATAATGTAAATAATTAAAAAAATTAAAATTAAAATTGTAAGTTTCCAAATATTGTTGTAAGGATGAAATGAAAGTTATTATTTTAAAATATTTATATTAGTATTAAGAAAAGAGAAAGATGATGTGTACAAAAAGAAAACTGATCTATAAAGAGATAAATAAGTTTTCGGACACCCACCGTTGGAGATAGCCTTAACTCCCTTATATTTAAAGTCATTAATTACTCATGTAATTTTGAACTTTGAAAACACAAAACATTAAAATTTTGAGAATTAGGATATTGAAATTCATTCATTCTCCATGATCATTACAGAAGTGAATGGATCGCAACCATAATGGTTCTTGTTCGTACCCATGATCCAATCTTTTGAATACATACTACCCATATATGATTTTATTTGATTAAGAACTGTGTCTAAATTAATTGGGTTCTATTACTAAGACTGTATTCTACATGCGTTTTAAAAATTTGAATGCAATTTGAGAATGCTTTTCAGAATTTGATTATAAATCAAGAATGCATTAAATGTTCTGTAATTGATAAATCGAATTGTAGAACAAAAATAATGTTATGGATAAAATTGGATTTATTCAAATTAGACTCATCGTTGCTAGTATCTACATGACAAAAAAATTATGTATAGTTATAGTCACACGTTAAAGATACATTAGAATAGATAACTTACAAATATGTCCAACAACATTATAAATATGAGATTGTTGAAGGTGAAAGAAAATATAATTTTTTAAAAGATATATTTATAATTTAAAGAACGATAATCCATTCTAATTTTCAGATCTAATCTACTACCTCATTCTACAATAATACATTCTAATATCAAAATACAATTTGAGAATGCATACAGAACATAACCTAAATGTATCAAGTGTCATGAATATGTGTTTCTTACTATTTGATGAATCATGGTCCCAAAAAATCATACTCATTATCTATATATCTATAATAAGCATTGGTCTCAAATATGATCCGTAATTGAAGTATTAATTTATTTATTTTTTATTAAAAAATAATAATTTTTTTTAAATATAATTATAATTGAATTAACTTTAGCAAATGAGATATGGTTTTATCCCGCAATATTCTACTTTCTAAATCTTCCCCTGCAATTTGAGTGTTAAGCAGCTGCCATGTTTGGACTAGTTTTTTTCCATGATTTGTTGCTTAGTGGTGCTTTTAGTAAATACACCATCCATGTTGACCAATTGATTCTCAATAGCTACACTTTGGTTCAAGTATGGGTAGGCACGGGTCCAACCAAACGGATTGTGGATTGAACCCGTCAAACACATCAACATGTATATGTTGACCCAACGAGTTACTCAACTTTATTGATCTGTTAACGAGTTTACCCAACGAGTTAAAAGTTCGACTCAACCCGTTCACATATTGATTCAATGTAAATTTAAAATTATAATAATTTTAAATCCTAAAATAAAATAAAATAATTTTTGAATACACATATCAATCCGTTGACCCGTATGAATTGATGTTTGATTTTTGTAGCCCAACTTGTACATTAATTTTCTATGGACCGACCAACGGATTGACATATTTGTACGAATTGGGCTGGCTCTCTGACCACCATGCCAAGTTTCAAGGTCACTACTTTCGGTTCAAAATAAGTGAGAACTGTATGGAGCAATTTACCAGTTCAGAGATTCAATCAACATAGTATTTAATAATCTCTCGTGTTGTCATCTTAAAAGCTCAAATTCATCTTCGAGCTTGGTGATTTGTAGTTCCTTGGCCAACTCATCACCTCCAAACTCAAGCTTCAACATATCCCATATCTTTTGCTAGATAAAATATGGGATTTGAGCTAAAGATAGTGGTGTTGTTTGGAAACTCAATCCACCGCCCAATACAGTGAACGCATCGTTGTTGTATTCTATTTTAACCAAACATAATTAATAACTACTTTTGTACGACCGCAAAAAACAACGATGGGTTTACAGTTGGTTTAACCTAACGACCACCAGAATGCACCTAACAAATGTAAATTTTACCATTGGTAAATTATAATTTATTTTTTAAAAAAAATAATTTTAATCAATAACTCCTTATATTCTATTAATTAATGTTCAAACTATAAAAAAATATATAACAATTTAAAAATATAGGTTTAATATAGCGAACTTATTATAAAATAATATGAAATATAATTATTTAAAAATAAGGTCAAAAAAATCATTTTATGATATCAGGATCACTGCACATCTATTTCAAAAACAGTTTTTTAAATCACGATCAGTTCACCTCACAGCTCGGTACAGTCATCTCAACTCACCACTATTTATCAAATGATATTCCAAACATGCCAGCGTTTTTAAGAGTACAATTTCTCCATCATCTTCAACCATTTCCCACAATTTTAGAGCTTCAATATATACTTACATAAGAGTAGCCCATATCGTATAGTATTCTCTATTAAAACTTTCAAACTAATACATTTGAAATTTTCGATATAATAGACATTTAAAGTAGTTATACTTAACAGTTTTTTAGTGTCTTTAATGCAGTAAGGATGTAGTGTAGCACGCTACAACCTTACCTTACATAATGGAAATAAATGTTGTGAACAAAAAGTGATAGGGTAACTGTAACCCTATCATCCTTTATCTTCATTACAATTTGGAGTGAGAAAAATGATGTCTTTACTCTTTATGGGGTTTGGTCATCTATTCTCATTAATGTCTTCTCTTTTCCTTATTTAAGTTTCATNGAAAATGGTTGCACACATCAAATTTCACCTTCATTTTGAAAAAAAAAAAATTGAACCAATGAACCTTAATGAGTTCTTGATTATTGCATAACCCGTTGAGATTCGAACATCGGAAAGTTTACAGATCGGTCCATTAGAGTGCGGTTGAGGTGAGATCGGGATTTTATGATTTTGGACCATTTGTTGGAGATCAATCTGCAGGAAGGGGATGTTATCCTTCAACATTGATTGGCTATTTTCTCCTTGAAAACTGATAGAATAGTCTGAAATAAATCATATTAGATATGCAAATGAGAAAAGGTTCAAAATTAAAGAAACAAAGATTAGAACATAGAGAGAATAACAAAATTTCATTTTTATCCACATGAAGCTGCAAATCCATGATATTGAGACGACACTTGACAAAATAAGGAAATGGGACTGAAAATAACACTCTAATATGGTTTTAGCTTCTCATTTAGCTTATGACCTATGCACAGAAGGAAAATCGTAGAAATACAAAAGAACTAACCCTAAATGGAATGCAAGCCGTCTGGTGCATTTCAGAAGAAACTATACTGGATCCACGGCTAATTAAGCTCATGAAAGTTAAATTCAGATTATATCAGTCGTCCATTGATACTGGAATATGAGTAAGATTTCTACACCACCAACACAGTGGTTTTTATTAAAGAAAAAATATCTCTTAAAACTTATAACAATTATAACAATTCAGCGACATAAAACTGGCAAGAACAATAAATTAAGCATAAGCCCACAGATCAAAACATTTTCCCACTAGAAATACGATAAGCAAGATAAAGAGAAGTGCAATAGGTACAAGAAATTCAGATATTTCACAAGATTCCAGCAATGACAAATAAATCATAATATCTGAATGCTCGCGCAACATGTAGCAAATCTGGACGATCATAAAAGCAAAAGAAATGAACAAATAAATCGAAAAGAATATCTACAGAAATGACAATAACTCGAACCTTAATGAAAATGGGCAGAAATGGGCAAGAATCGCGTTGAAATAGTTGAGATCGAGACGGAAAACTAAACAAACAACAGCATAAACGTCATCAAAGTTCCTTCATTTCTTCGTTTACCAGTGAAGAGTAAGACTCCCCCGCTTTTTCAGGCGCCTGACTACTCAATAATATTAATACACGATTAGGCCTATTGGGCTTATAAAACGAATAGTCCCATTAAAAATAACTTATTCATTTCATCAACTTTCCTAATTTTGGAAAATTTGATTTCATATTTATAAAATATATTTAATTCTTAAAATTTAAAATTTTGATAAATTTGAACTTCCAAATTTACAACATTTGCTAAATAAGACCCCAAAAATAGCAAAACGGATTTTGGTCCAATACCTCAATTTCTAAGATTTAAAAATTTGAAAGAGTAAACAGAACATTTTACCCACCATAGAAGCAATGTTTTTATGTCGATCCGGAATTACGTATCGGTCTGGATCGGTATGAGTAGTACTATCGAAACACCGATCGGTACCAAATTTTATTTTATTTTATATTTAAAAATAATAATATTTAATTAGTTCTTTTAGAATCAGACCCGAAAAAACCCGAAAATCGACTCTAATACTTGGTATCGGGCGGTACAAAAAAAAATACCGATATCGAGCGAAATTTGACGTACTTGGCAGTATACCGTCCGGTATGAAAACATTGCATAGAAGTCTATAAATATGAGAAAGCAAGAGATACAAAGAGCTTCATCTTCGATTTGCATATCTAAAGCCTTGGCTACCGGATCTTTTTCTTGGATCTTAGACAACGATCTATTATTTAATTTCTCATTCCTTTAGATTCCTAAAGACAATTTGTCATTTACCCATCGTTTAGTTTGATAAATCCTTGTAACTTGATTCATATGGTGAATCTACAAAGAGAATTTTTCTCTCGAAAGTATAGTTTTTATCATTGGATTTTTCACATGACTATTTATATCACTTGGAAAAGGACAATAACATATTTTAGTGGGCAAGTGATAATTTATTGAAAAAACTCAAAAAAAGCTCGTACTACAATCTTACCTAATTAATATTTGATTTTTTTGGGTATTACTATGACCCCTACCAATAATTATCAAATGATGAAAATTATTAGAAATGAAACTACCAACCAATAATTAAATATTAGGTTTGTTTGGTATCACGATTAAAAAGCGGTGATATGTTCAAATAATGATTTTTTTAATGCACACAAAATGTGATAATCGTTAAAAATCACGATATCATCACATATATTAATAGGTTTGTTTGGTATAGTTTTTAAAAATTATGGTGTGGTGAGGTGTGGTGAGATGTCGTGAGGTATGGTGAGATGTGGTGAGATGTTGTGATTGTGATTTTTTAAATGTGTTTGGTAAAATTATGATATCATGATCGTGATTTAGGTAAAAGACTAATATGTCATTTTATGTTTAATAATAAAAACAAATAAATTATATATAATTGTAAAATGAAGGGTAATAAAGTAATTTCCAAAATCGCGACGTAGATATAACTGTTTTAATAGTGATCATCAAATCGCTATTTTTTAACGATAATAGAATCACAATTATTCTTTTGTTTTGTGCGCCTTAACAAATCACGATCTGATGATCTCACCTCACCACACCGCAATTCTTATCGGAATACCAAACAAACCCAATACCAGCTGTGACATCATCGCGATTTTAGAAAAGAATTATTTACCATTACTTCTATTAATTATAATATAATGTTGATATTACCCGGGTATATTTTCTTGTATTTGTCCTTACCCGGGGGCTCGTCCGACGTTGCTATGTAATATGTTAGGTATTTTTATATGTCTATCGCGTGGCGTTTTCGGGGGTATTCTCGTAATTCAGGCATGTCGGACCCCATATTAGGCTTCTGTAAGTGTTTTGAGATGTTTTGGGTTATTTCGGCCTCGGACGGGGACATGGGTATTTTCGTAATTTGCCACCCGAGAGCACATCGGTCGGGTGCGATGATGTTATGTGGCTGCGTATTCACTGTTTGGAGGCAAAGAACTAATATACGAGATTTTCCGGTATTTTCTCATCGCATTTCCGACTAAAATCTCGACCGGGATGGGTTCCCGAAACTTCAAGACGGTATGACATTTATTACAATATAATTAGAGGTTATTTAAGTGTTCTAGGTTAAGTGAAGTAAAACTGGGCTCAAGTAAGCGAAGTTGGGCTGGATTTCTTTATAAATACAAACCCCAGTGCACTTGGAGGGGGTGAGACCGTTATCACGCTTCCCAATGCCATTTCTTTTTCTGCACTGACCGATCCGCGAGATCTTGCAAGCATTCGCGAGATTCTGCCAGTGTCCATGAGATTTTGCACTATAACCTCCGTATTCGCGAGATTTTGCACTGAGCCGAGACGTTTTGAACTGATCTGCGAGATTTTGAACTGCAATATGGAATCGCGAGATTTTGCACTGTAACCCTGCAGTCGCGAGATTTTGCACTACAACCTGCATTTGCGAGGTTTTACAAGCAGTCGCGAGGTTTTGACAGTAACTACACAACCAAGTGTATTTGACCGTTTTACGAGCCGTTTTCGCCCAAATATCCCATATCACTTCATTGTAATTGTATTTCTCCATTATTATAGTGAAAACCAAGGTAGAGCTTTGCTCTCCCGATGACGTAAGCTCACACATTGTGGGTCCAACCTCGTATATCGCTCGTGTCCCCACAACAATTAAATTCTGAATAATTAAAAAATTGACTGATCATAAACAAACGCTCTAAAATATTTTTAGACGAGATCAGTTTGGCGCCGTCCGTGGGGACCCGAGATTTTATCTCATTGAGAGCTTTATTGCTGAGTTTGGATTTCTGTTATCATAACTACTCGGAATTCTGATGAAGATGTTTTCGATGAAGAGATTGAGGTAGACCTAATCCTTAGGCGAACGATGAGGTTGCTGCGTTACCGGGAGCTCAATCGTCAATCCCGGAGGAGCCTCCTACTCAAAATGTCACTGTTCGACCCTCCCGGAGCGGGATTTCATCCGGAAGGGAACCTAGTTTTTATCCTCCTCCGCGTCAGTGTTTATCTAAGTATTATGAATTTGCGAGAGTTGGCCGAGTCGCAGTCCGTAATAATGCCCGTCTTTCGCCACCTGCGCGCTCTAGATCTGCAGATCAAACAGAAACCGATGAAGACTTGGAAGAGCGAAGACGTACTTAAAATCGCTCAATTGGAGCAAATTGAGGCCCAAAGGAGAACCCGGAGGAACAATGTTACCCCGGATCCCGTCAATGATCAGGTGGCGGAGAAAGACAATGATCATGTTCCGGAACCGCAAGCGAACACTGCGACAACCGGAGAGCAGAATGATATTTTACAAAGAATTGGGGATTTAATAGAACTAAAGTTTAAGGAGATGAGCGGGAAGATGGAACAAAACGAGGCTATGATGAACCAATTGGAGGCCAACCTGACTATTGGCCAGGATATGAGACAAGTGTACGGGGAGCATACCCGGTATACCCATCAGACCTCAGCTTATGAGGGAGATTATATTGAGAATGAGAGGGCTAATGAGCCCACCGGAAATCGAGGAAAAGTTCTGCCGTCGATGGAAGTTTGTTGGGTTCAAAACGCCTCCCGATCGTTTCCAACAGGTGAGAAAACAGGTAAGTGTCAAGAGTTTTGGTTTTGTATATCCTTTTAATCTTGAATTGTGTGTTGCAAGGCGATGTTTACGTAGAACCGGAGAACCCCGGAGAAAACCACGAGAATCAGGCTTACACCTTGATTCTTAATCCACTAAGAGAAAAATACAGTGAACACTGGTTTTAGGATATGAAAGGGATACAGCCTTGATTCTTTTCGTATCCAGATTGTCTGTAATTTCACAGATGCGATCTTTTGGTTCCTTCTCTTGTGATGTTCATAAGAGTCTTTTCAGAATGCCGGTGAGTGCTTGCTCCCACTTCTTGAATTGCCTATTCTTGAATTGATTCAGAGATTTTCTGATTGATGCTCCTACGCCTCTGGTGTGATCCTTTTATCAAGTGATTCCAGGGCAGTGTTTTCATTCGATTTGGGCCTGTGCGAGTGGCCCAATTGAGTGTCTNTATATCGTATGTCGATTCGGAATTCCCAGGATTTTGGTATCAGATAACGGAACGCAATTCGCTGGAAAGAGGGTTAAGGAATGGTGTGAGTGTTATGGTATTGAACAGCGGTTTACTTCCGTGGCACACCCAGAAATGAACGAACTTACAGAGGTTATTAACCGTATTATCATGTCACCCCTCGGGATCCGAGTGGTGACTCCGTCTTTTATTAGTACAAAACCGGCCTGGCGCCCCATCTCGAGCCATTCCTTCACTGTAAGCATCGGGATATCCCTTATGCGGAAGGCATCGAGGAACTCGACGGTTAACCCACTTTTCTTAAGGGGTTCCACAATCTCCAAAACGGTGGGGCCATCCACCGGCCTTTTCCCCTTATCTAGATGAGCTTCTGGTTTATCACTCCCTCTGGACGGGTCTCCTGCACCACCATCGGGTCTATTGGCTGACCCCCGCTTATTTCGCCTTCCTCGTCGTCCCCGATCATGTCGACTAGCGTCTCGGCCAAATCATACATCCCATCGTCATGAGTAAATTCTCCAGCAGTAAGCTCCAATCGCCGGGACACAGGAATTAGGTCTTCGGGACTCTCGGGGGCCTCTGCAGCCGGCTCAGTCTCTACCTGCTCGAGATTTTCCATTATTGTAGCAGGTTGCGGGAGAGTGACGGGCCTGACTTCATCAGTTGGCGGCTCCGTCTCTTGTGTACTTAGGGCCAGCTCGGTCGTAGCAGTGCGGTTCCGAGCCCCCGGTGCCATCTAGAATATTAACTCATCGTCCTCCGCAACTATAGCACGGAGCGATCTCAACCTGTTGCCCAACTTCGAGTGGTCTTCAGCTGGAGCCATTGTTTTGTCTGCAAAACAAACAAGTCACGTAAGCTATACTGTGTAGGGGTTAAGAAACGAGTATGCGTTGAATTTAAAAGGTTTTTTTCTATTGAAGAAAAGCTATTGAGATGGTTCACGTATGAATGCGTGCACCAGATACCTAAAAGTTCTCTACTAAAATGGGTAGGGACTGGAAGAAGACCAAAAGCAACCCGGATCGGGGCATATAATAAGGTCTTCGCAGTCCAGCCTGCATCATCCGATCTGGCGCAATCGAAAAGTGCCTTCTTTAAAGGTCTCGAAATAGTTGCCCAAGGAATGGAATAGTAGGTTTCAGGAAAAAAATGGTTCCCCTTCGATAGGGAACCGCCAAGGAAGGCTGAGTGGAGATAGTCTCGTGGTCCCCACACCGGTTACGAAAAAGAAATGTTTTTTCCAGTCATGATTCGATTGGGGAGTACAAAACGGGAAGGGACTATTATGATGCCTCAGGCGAAAGAAAATACAACCGTGGGAACCGTAAGGGCTGGTGGTACTAATTTGGAAAATATGGAAGAAACGATCGATGGTCAAAGGAACACGACTCGTTTCCATGAAAATGATAAAGGCGATTATGAAGGAAATTGAATTTGGGTTGAGTTGGAAAAGGTGGATTCTTAAATGAGTAAGAAGTTTTACGATGAAGGGGTGAAGAGGAAAACGGAGCCCACACTCCAAGTGTTCAACGCAAATAGTGTGAGTGGCTATCGGCGGAGTTAAAATCCGATCAGTAGGTCCGTGCTGGTATAGAACGCAATCGGAAGGGAGGTTGTATTCCTCCACGACAGATTTCCACTTCCAAGCGTGCAAGCAATAAGGTTGGTCAAAAGTCCGGAGGGCTTTAACATCGAGATTCTGAGGGCCGAGAGAGTTTTCGAGCTGGGCAATTCGCTCGAAAAAGTGTGAATTGAAGTTTGAGGTGCAATGCGGAAATGGAGACATGCTGGAATTCGAACTCCCTAAGTTGGATGAGGAGTCCGAGGAATGAGACGTTGAGGTACCGGGGTTCGAAGTTCAGGCGGAATCGGAAGCCATTGGTAAATTATGTTCAAAATTATTTTTTCACAATTTTATTAAGTGTCTCGCGAGTTTTCGTACCAAAAGTAGCGAGAGTTACTGTTCAGTCAGGGTAGTCGCGACATTTTGCAAGTATCCGCGACGTTTCGCAAGCAAAGTTAGTTCAGTTACTGCTCAGTCAAGGTAGTCGCGATATTTTGCAAGTATCCGTGAAGTTTTGAAGGTAGCCGCAAGGTTTTGCAAGTAGGTTTCGTTCAACTTATGTTCAAGTGGTAGTCGCGAGGTTTTGAACGTAGTCGCGATGTTATGACAAAAAGTCGCGAGTAACTGTTCAAGGCACGTATTCGCGAGATTTTGGCAAAATGTCGCAAATGGTGTGGAGTTCACGCAAGTGAGATGGTTATGAGGACAGAACATGATATTTATAGAGGATGATATCCTGAGTCGAAAAATCACGAAATTTTCACCCAATCTCAGAATCTGGCTTTCTTAGTGTCAAAACAATCGTATTGACGAGAGGATTTCAACCGTACTAAGGATTTCTTCAGGGGGCTCCCGAATGATAATCGACTTTCGGGACGAGCTGAAGTTATATGGTTTACAACTCAGAATCTGAATCTGAAAACCAGGGGAGTATTGATATTACCCGGGTATATTTTCGGTATTTTTATATGTCTATCGCGTGGCGTTTTAGGGGTTTTCTCGTAATTCAAGCATGTCGGACCCCATATAAGGCTTCTGTAAGTGTTTTGAGATATTTTGGGTTATTTCGGCCCCGGACGGGGCCAGGGGTATTTTCGTAATTTGCCACCCGAGAGCACATCAGTCGGGTGCGACGATGTTATGTGGCTGTGTATTCACTGTTTGGAGGTAAAGAACTAATATACGAGGTTTTTCGGTATTTTCTCATCATATTTCCGACTAAAATCTCGACCGGGATGGGTTCCCGAAACTTCAAGACGGTATGACATTTATTACAATATAATTAGAGGTTATTTAAGTGTTATGGGCTAATTGAAGTAAAATTGGGCTCATTGGCTCAAGTAAGCGAAATTAGGCTAGATTTCTCTATAAATACAAGTCTGAGTGCACTTGGAGATGGTGAGACTGTTATCATGCTTCCCAAGGCCATTTCTTTTTCTGCACTGACCTATCCACGAGATCTTGCAAGCATTCGCGAGATTTTGCACTGTAACCCCGTATTCGCGAGATTTTGCACTGAGCCGAGATGTTTTGAACTGATCCTCGAGATTTTGCACTGTAACCCTGCAGTCGCGAGATTTTGCACTACAACCTGCATTCGTGAGGTTTTGCAAGCAGTCGCGAGGTTTTGACAGTAACTGCACAGCCAAGTGTATTTGATCGTTTTACGAGCCGTTTTCGCCCAGATATCCCATATATCTTCATTGTAATTGTATTTCTCCATTATTATAGTGAAAACCAAGGTAGAGCTTTGCTCTCCCGAGGACGTAAGCTCACACATTGTGGGTCCAACCTCGTATATCGCTCGTGTCCCCACAACAATTAAATTCCGAATAATTAAAAAATTGACTGATCATAAACAAACGCTCTAAAATATTTTTAGACGAGATCAAATGTATTTATTATTTTTTATATATAAGGGTATATTAGTATTTTTACATAAATCACGATCTTAATAACGCAATTTTACTAAACATACCTAAAAATTCATGATCATCATATCTCACTACACCTCACCACACTGTAATTTTAAAAAGCTAAACCAAATAAGCCTATTAATTGTTATAATTTCTTTTTAGGGTATCAATATTATCGAATTCTTAATCAATGAATCAATTAGGTAGTATATGTATATAAAAATATAATATAATTTTTTTAAAAAAATAATTTTGACAGCGACGATGGATCGGGACGGCATCAAAATCGTAAAGATTGCTGTCAACCACACGTTCTTACAAACTCATGTGATTTTCCCTTTCGAAATTCAGAGCTTCCCATGGAGAAAACTGCGGCTGCTTCTGTCGCGAATAATCGGAAGCACATAAAATGCAGAGGTAACCCTAATTTCATTCATACTCTTATTGCTCATCACTCGAAAATTGAGTCTCTTGCAGCGGCGGTAGCAAGGAACCCCGGAGAACCGCTTGTGTTGGAGGAAGTAATCGTTGCTCCTCCGGAGATCGGTGAAGTCCGTGTTAAGATCATATGCTCTTCTCTTTGTCAAAGCGATGTCACATTCATGAAACTCCAGGTTTGTATTTGTATTTCATTCCCCATTTTTGTGTTCTTTATTTTCTCAATCACTGCGTTTTATCCGTTTGAAGGATTATCCAGCAGTGTATCCCAGGATTCTTGGCCATGAATCCGTTGGGTAATCTTCTTGTTCTTGGTTAAAACTGTTGTAGTAATACAAGCTCATTTCGTGCCTTCTAAGTGTTTGATAATTTTCCTCTGTTGTAAGTGTAATAGAAAGCGTAGGTGATGGAGTAACTGAGTTTGTAGAGGGGGATATGGTGATCCCAATATTCATACCTGATTGCGGAGAATGCACAGATTGCACATCTAAGAAGAGCAATCTCTGTTCAAAGTACCCTTTCCATGTATCTCCATGGATGCATGACAAAACTAGCAGATTTACAGGCCTTAATGGGGAAACCTTGTATCATTTCCTTTTTGTCTCTAGTTTCATTGAGTACACTGTTTTGAGCATTGCTAATGTGATCAAGTTTGACCCAACAATCATCCCTCCAGAGAGAGCTTGCCTCTTAAGCTGCGGGGTCACTACTGGTACAATTTCTTCTTCATTTGTGAAGTTGTTTCGATTCATTTTTCCCTTCTTCAGGAGTTGGAGCTGCATGGAAAACTGCAAGAATTGAACCAGGATCCACTGTTGCCATATTTGGTTTGGGATCAATTGGATTAGCAGTAAGAACACTAAACTTTAAGCTCCCTTTATCTTCTATTGGAATTATACAATCTGATTGAAATTATGATGGGAGTGTAGACAGATATGACGTATAAGGGAGGAGACCACACGGTAGAAGATTTGAACAAGTCATTTACTATTGTCCACATTTTCTCTTATAAACTAATCCACACCTTTTCGATGTGGGACAATTTCATTATTTCAACACACCCCTCAGTTCAAACACGTGACAAGTTGGACTTAACAATTCAAATCGGTGGCTTACCAACCGATCAATTTCATTAAACCAAACTAACCCCCAATAAGGTCACTCATGATTTTTCGAACCTGTTCCGATACCATGTTAAATTTCTGGAGTTAGATAAATTTCATGTGGGTAGTGTGTTCAGATATAACGTATAAGAGGGAGAAGACCCCACCGTAATATACTTGTTCAAGTCTTTTAAATTTCGACTCTCTGTTGGAATTATATAGTCTGATTGAAATTATGACAGGAGTGTGTACAGATATGTCTATAAGGGGTGGATGTCATATCGTAAAAGCCTTAAACAAGTCATTTACTGTGGTCCACATTCCCTCTTATAAACTAATCCACACCACATTCAATCTCGGATGTGGGACAATTTCGTTATTTGAACACACCCCCTCAAGTCCAACCACCCAAGTTGGACTCAACAATTCAAATGAGTGGATTACCAACGACTAACCCCCTGTAAGGTCACTCAGGATTTTCCTAACCCTCTCCGATACCATGTTAAATTTCTAGAGTCAGATTAATTTTATGTGGGAATGTGTTCGAATATAACGTATAAGAAGGAGGAGAACACACCATAAAAAACTTGTTTAAGTCTTTTAAATGTATGGTATTCTCCCCTTAATCCCGTTCGCTCACGCTTCCACGACGTAATTTCAGCCAGACTCTATAATTCCAACATCTTTATCTTCCTCTTTGATACAAGCTATTCTTACAAAGGTGGCTGAAGGAGCAAGACTACAAGGAGCAGCAAGAATCATTGGCATTGACATCAACCCTGAAAAATTTGAAATCAGTAACCTGCTCTTTTTTATATACATAAAAGCTTTCACTATATGAAAATTCACATCTTTTTTCTACAGGCAAACAATTTGGAGTGACTGAATTTGTGAACTCCACAAACTGTGGAAACAAACGTCTAAGCGAGGCATGTTTTATCATCATCTTCTTATCTCATTTTCCTCTTTACATTTCAACTTTACTTATTTTCAGATCATAATTGAAATGACTGGTGAAGGAGCAGATTACTGTTTTGAATGTGTAGGAGGAAACTTCTTAGTTGAAGAAGCATTTGATTCTTGCCGCAAGGTTTGAGCTAATGAAACCTTATAAGTTAAAAGGGCGATGTTACGCAAATTTAGTTTACATAGTTTTCTGATTTAAGCAAATTTGGTCTTCAAAGTTTTATAATTGTGGTAATTTTGATCCCCAAATTTATTAAAATAACAAAATTGGTCCCCATATCTTGTAAGTTTTGGTAAAATAAGTTTCCAAAGTTTGGTCTATATAGTATAATTGGTTCTCAAAGTTTTCAATTTTGACAATTGAGATCCTCCAAAATCTAATTTTGGAGATTGATTTTGCTATTTTGGGATCTGATTTGCCAAATGTTGAGACTAAAAATGTCATTACTATAGAAATTCAATATTCAATGGGCCGGAAATGTTGTTATAGTTTAATCAATAAGAGAAGTGAGTCACGTTGAAAAGTCTTGGGCCAAACCAATTCCTTGTGATATCATTCCTCTTATAAACTATGAGTTTTGTATTTACACAACCGATGTAGGATATTTTCAACACTCCCCCGAACTGGTCTTGATCTGATAGTGCTCGAATCATAGGTCGATCTATTTTTGTCGCCTAAGTTCGATGTCATTTTTCTACCAGAGTTTTTTTTGTTTAAACCAGTACGGATCAACCCGAAATCCATCCTGCAGCTTCGATACCATATAGAAATTCAGGATTCAATGGGCAGAAAGAATGTTTGTGTAGTTCAATGCATAAGAAAAGTGAATCATATTGAAAAAGTTTGGGTCAAGCCGATTACTTGTGATATCATTCCCTTTATAAACGAGAGGTTTTGTATTTCCACAACGAATGTGGGATATTTTTATCAAATTTGTCAAAACTATGAAAGTTTAGGGGCTAAATACGTCATTTTCAAGTTAAAGACATCAATTGATCTATTTTTTGATTTTGTTTCTTCAGGGGTGGGGAAAGACAGTGATTCTTGGAGTAGACAAGGCAGGAGCACAAGTTAAGATAGCTTCAAATACCATTCTTCACAGTGGGAAAACACTTTCTGGTTCTCTTTTCGGAGGAATTAAACCGAAATCGGAGATATCAACGCTTATAAACTGGTATACGAACAAGGTAAGTGTTGAAATAGTGGCTATTGTTCCACATTGGAAAATGAAAGTCTATTGGATTGATTTATAAGAGGGAAGGTGGATTATAATAAATGATTTTTACAAGTCTTTTACGATGTGGTCTCCTCTCTTTTATACGTTGTATCCGAACACATTTCCCACGTAAATTGATTAGAATCTAGAAATTTAAAAGTAAGAAACTGAACTGAAACCATAATGGCAATGATCGTGAAGGATTTTATTTAAACGTGTGACAGGAACTGGAACTGGACAAGTTTGTTACTCATGAAGTTAGCTTTGAAGATATCAATAAAGCCATTGATTTGCTTGTTCAAGGTAAGTGCCTTAGAACTCTCATATGGATGCATAAATGATGTCATAATCATAAATAATAGCTTTTTAACATGAAATATATATGTACTGCCCGAATATTACTATTTTCACCGAATATATTGTGATGAAAAACGATAAATGGAAAATGGAAATTTAATTGATGAAAACCGACATAATAATCGTATTCAACATTATACAAAATGAAAGTCATTACATTATTTATAGAATAAAACAATATCTAAACATTTAATGTTATCTTGATTTATTCAAAATTATCTCCATCAATTTTGGTAATTCACAACATTCATTCCATGGATTGAACATCTTCCTTAATTAGTTATTTGACTCGATTCACGCTTAATTGAACGGAATCATTTCCTTTATTATTCTCTCTCAAACGAGGCCGTGGTGGAGGTGGAGTTTGCTGTTGAATAAGAGTTTCTTCATAATTATCTGGTTGATTCAAGAGTTTAAATATGATTGGTTTGAGGAAGTAATGATATTGGTGTGTGATTTGGGTTTGTGGGAGAAGTTTGATCTCTTAATTTTGTGGTTTGTGTGTTTGGTTTTGTGAGTTCGGATTTGAGATGTTTGTTTCAAGAAGATGAAACTTTGGTGTAGAATTTTGTAGAATCTCATTAGCAATTACGCAAAACGAGATTAATTTTTGTATGATTGAAAGAAAAATGTTTGGAATATGAGATATAGAGAAAAAAAATGTTTTTGCGGAAGATTGGTGAAATAGTTTGTAGGATCTCATGAGCAATTACGCAACAAGAGCTCCGATACCATGATGAAAAACGATAAATGGAAAATGGAAATTTAATTGATGAGAACCGACATAATAGTCGTATTCAACATAATACAAATGAAAGCGATTACATTATTTATAGAATAAAATAATATCTAAACATTTAATGTCCTCTTGATTTATTCAAAATCATCTCCATCAATTTTGGCAATTCATATCATTCCTTCCATGGATTGAACAGCTTTCTTGATTAATGATTTTACTCGATTCACTCTTAATTGAACGGAATCATTTCCTTTATCATCCTCCCTCAAACAAGGCCGTGGTGGAGGCGGAGTTTGTTGTTGAATAAGAGTTTCTTCATGATTACCTGTTTGATTCAAGAGTTTAAATATGATTGGTTTGAGGAAGTAGTGATATTGGTGTGCGATTTGGGTTTGTGGGAGAAGTTTGATCTCCTAATTTTGTGGTTTGTGTGTTTGGTTTTGTGAGTTCGGATTTGAGATGTTTGTTTCAAGAAGATGAAACTTTGGTGTAGAATTTTGTAGAATCTCATTAGCAATTACGCAAAACGAGATTAATTTTTGTGTGATTGAAAGAAAAAATGTTTGGAATATGAGATATAGAGAAAAAAATAGTTTTTACGAAAGATTGGTGAAATAGTTTGTAGGATCTCATGAGCAATTACGCAACAAGAGCTCCGATACCATGATGAAAAACGATAAATGGAAAATGGAAATTTAATTGATGAGAACCGACATAATAGTCGTATTCAATATAATTCAAAATGAAAGTGATTACATTATTTATAGAATAAAACAATATCTAAACATTTAATATCTTCTTGATTTATTCAAAATCATCTCCATCAATTTTTGTAATTCACAGCATTCCTTTCATGGATTGAGCATCTTCCTTGATTAGTGATTTGACTCGATTCACTCTTAATTGAATGGAATCATTTCCTTTATTATATTGCTCACGTTAATTTTTTCGAAGGAATGACGAATTTAAATTGTATTTTATTATACTTATGTATGATATTAGGATATGAGTTTAATAAAAATAAATTTAAAGTTTAATAAAATCATCTTAAAATTAATAAATAACATTACATCTAGATTTTTGAGTTATATTTCTTAAAATTTAAACTCATATTTTTAGTGATTAAACGATTAAAGAGAAATTTAAAATTTTGGGATTTTAGATATTAAAATAATTATACTATCTTATATACGATCATGACATCATATTAGTGATTAATTATACGATCGGACCAAAGAAGAAAAGCCTAAGCCAAAAGCTTGACGATTTTTGCTCTAAGTGAAGAGAGACTTGAATCGGGATTATACAGTCGAAGATAGTTTTTCTGTTTATCGATCTCATATCAAATGACAACAAGAGGATCAAATGACTTCATGGTAGTTTCTAGAGTCGCACAACCTATAGTCGAGCGATTCGGGTTAAGCAACAAGATCGCCCAAGTTGCAATCGGAGCGGCAACGAGTACATGAAAAACTTAACGCAGAAAGATTACTCGATGGCAAGAGCCGATGTCGTCGATGCCGAAGTACGAGAACTTGTCGAAAGAGAAAGCAAATAATGACTACACAAATTTCATATTCTACACAAACTAGCTTAGTTGCTTATCGATAAAGAGAAAATTGTACATTCGAAAAAAGATAGACAATCGGTACCTTATCACTGTCCTTTTACGCCTCGGTACTTCTTTTCTTCGAGCATAGCTGCTTCATTCAACATATCTGCAGCATCTTTGTGCATGTTTAATTTAGCAAGAGCCACAGCTTGCATATAAAATGCAGTCGACCAGTCGGGATATATGCATTGAGCTTGCATCGCGTCTCTCAGAGCTGCGTCCGGTTGATCACACATTAAATAACACAGGCTTCTTCGTGCATGAACAGTCGGTGAAGTCATCGTTCCCACGTCTATAAACTGTCGATACAAAAAGTTCAATGTACTATTCTGAGTCGAATATACACTAAACATGTTCGTTCTGTTTATAAGAGAGGGAATATGAACCATATTAAATGACTTGTTCAAGTTTTTTACGATGTGATCTCATCCTCTTATATGTTGTATCCGTGCACACTCCCAGATGAAATTAACCCGACTCTAGAAATTTAACACGTTCATTCATTCATACCTGAGAATAACAATCCATTGCGGTTTTAAAATCCTTATCACGGAACGCTAAATCGCCTCGTTTTCTCGCATCTAACATATCCCTCATTTGTTGAGTCCATTCTTGGAAAGACAACTATTTTTGATAAGGAATCAGTTAGTATAACTTTTCAATAAAACGAAATGACGACTTGCCTCGTTGGTACCCTCATCGTCTTTGTAGTGTTGCATAACTAAAAACTGATGGATCGCGGTTAGATCCATACGTGCACACGCATCGCCCATCGGAGAAAGTGGATTCCGAGGAGCAGAAGGTGTTTCTTCGCGCTTCGGAATTCCCAACATAACATAAGATGGAACCTGTAAATATAATAAGCAAGTAGATTCAGACAAGGTAACTGAATAAACAGACAAGATGAACTTGCATCAGGTTTGCTCTGAAGAGGTGTAAGTGTAGTGACAAGATCTTCGGTTTTTGGTCGTTCCCTCGGTTCGTACTGCAAGCATCTCGAAGCAAGATCGAAAACCACAGTAGCTTCTTCGGTTGAGAAGTTTCCTTCGAGATGAGAATCGATCAATAGAAGAATATTTCTTCCTCGTATCATATCAAGTGCCTGCGATTCACATTACTCAAAACGAACACAAACACGAGCACGAAGAATACACGATATCGATGCATAATTTACGTACGTGACTCGGGGGTATGTGCTTGCCACTAAGAAGATCCAAAAGAACAGTTCCAAAGCTGAAAATTACACTTTCTGGGGTGACTCTACCTAAAAGATATCATCACATTGAGTTCTTCAAATCCAAATACGGACTCGAAAACATCGTATCATCATATTCGAGCAACATTACAAACATATATTAAACTCGGTTCCTTCGATCATCACCGATCCACTAACGAAACTTGTGTTTTGCAAACTAATAGCATAATTTCAGCCTTTGTGCACAAAAAACATAAGTAAATGGCATTTTTTCAGTCGTTCCCTATGTTTGAACGCTACATCTGAAGATAAGAACATAGAATGAACAAGGGAGAACGAGAATTACCATTTCTCAAATACTCGGGAGGAGTATAAGCAAGGTTTGTACTATAACTTTTTCCATCCCGGCTATTCTTCATAAGCCCGAAACAAGAAAGGCGAGGATCTCCATTCTGCCGAGACACACCTTAGCATAAAAATCATAGAATTATAGCAAAAAAAGATGACAAAGAACCTCATCAAAAAGAACTCTATAAGCATTCAAGTCATGGTAAAGGGGACGCCCTTCTGAACTACAATAATCAAGTGCTTCAGCCATATACAAAGCAACTCTTAAACGTAAAGCCCACTCAGGTGTTTGATTTTCCCCTGTATAACTTACCTGTGTCAATAAAATATATAATGTGCATCAGAAGAAGAGTAAGCTTACAATGAAATAAGTGCTTAGCAAGTGTCTCGTTAGGCATAAATTCAGCAACAAGCAATCGTTCATCACCATCACAGCAATAGCCTATCAAATTAGCTAATCTTTTATGCCTCAATTTCCCCACTTCTTCTGCTTCATCCTTCACAAAAATCAAGTGAA
>RWGZ01000958.1:354648-376922 GCA_009725065.1 Utricularia reniformis
ATACAATTTATGTTTGTATGGTAAAGCATATGCCAGAATCATACCTTCTTGCGTAAGCCAACGATTCCCAAAGCTTAAAGAACGTTTATTTCTGAAGAAATATTTGCATTGAACGAGGAAAAGAGAAGCATTTTTCCCGCTTGGTAATGGAATCAATCCCATTCTCTATATATTGATTACGTTTCTGCATTCGCACTCATAAATTCAATGGAGAATTCGGCTAAGGCATTGGCGGTAATTTTTGATTTGGATGGGACACTTGTTAACACAGGTGATTTTTTAGGGTTTGTCGCTTAATTCTTGTTTATCTGTTTCTAGGTTTTTTATTTGGGTGTGTATTTGTGTTCTCAGAGCAAGTGACGAAGAATATTCTCAATGAGTTTTTGGCTAAGTATGGAAAAACGCTGGATCCTGAGAAGGAGAAGAAGAGATTGGGTATGACTCTTAAAGAATCATCTGTCGCCATTGTTGATGATTATGAACTTCCATTGACGCCAGAACAATATATTTCTGAAATAATCCCTCTTTATCATGGGAAGTAAGCCATTTTCTTCTGCATTTAGCAACCCAATTCGTGGGCAAAATCATTTATTCTAACTGTTGTTGTAAATAATCGTGTTCTTTAAGAATTTTGTGCTTCTTACAGGTGGGTACTTGCAAAAGCACTTCCTGGTGCAAATCGTCTCATGGTTCATCTTCATAAACATGGGATTCCATTTGCACTTGCTTCAAATTCTTTAAGGAAGAATATAGATGGAAAAATTTCACATCATTCTGGTATGATTTTTGAAGCTTTTTGTCACTGGGATTTATCTGTAGCATTGGAATTTGATTTATTTTTTCCGGTGACTTTGTCTATTACCTTCCAACTTACGGGTTCTATAGCATCCGTCTAAGTTATGAAATTGTAAATATGATACACTATTTGAGCAAAAATATGCATGTATAGCCAGCCCTCCAACTTCAATTAGGTGCATTTGAGACATCTCAAGTTATCAATACCGTTTATGATTGACCTTTTAACGATGTCGTTAATATTTTATATTCTTATGCACAATTATCGTTCGAAGGTCAGTTTTGTACAATTTTTCAAACTATAAGGGTCTTATTTGTGTACTTTGAGGGTCAATTATGCTAACAGAAAAACATTTGCTAACTTAATGGAAAATTGTGTGCTACAGTATTAGAGGTAGATAACTATAGGTTTCATTTGTGCGATATCGTAAGTTGGGGGCTACTTATGTTATTTTTACTGAACTTTTGCTAAATGATTCCGAAAAGTTTACTGGATGATTTATTAGGTTGGAATGAAAGATTTACTGTAATTCTTGGTAGTGATCAAGTTAAATCAGGGAAGCCCTCTCCAGACATGTATTTTTCGATCTCTTCGTTCGTTTTACGATCAGTTATCTCTTTAATGCTTTGTTCATTTGATCTTTTCTACATCCAATTTTTATGTTCAGATTTCTGGAAGCTGCAAATAGTATAGGAGTCGATCCATCTCACAGCCTCGTGATTGAAGACTCGGTGTAAGATGTTGCGTAAATGCTACATTTTAGCATGTTTTTTACTCTGAAAGGAAGTCATACCGGTCTGTATCGCTCATACTAGTCACAAGCGATACGAGTGACTTTTTCGATATACCGTTTGTATATAGGTGATATATCGAAATATGGTCTACCAGTCACGATCAATATTTACCGGTATGACTTGTCCGGTATGACTTTCGTGCTCTGAATGTTATCATGTTCCTCGTTCAACAGCATCGGCGTTAGAGCAGGAAAGGCAGCTGGAATGAAGGTTGTTGCAGTCCCGTCAATCCAATCCGAATCAAATTCGTATTCGATTGCAGATTCGAGACTTCACTCACTTTTAGAATTTGAGCCTGAAAAATGGGGTCTCCCTCCATTTGATGACTGTATGCTTTCTTCACATTTCCCTTTTTATACTCCATCTCGATACAACTCGACTCGGCTTTCGACTATGCTTGCAGGGTTGGACAATGCATTACCAATCGAACCGATCCATCTATTTGGAGGATTGAGTAAAGAGATTTTTTACCACTCTTCAGGTTTCGATCCAAATAATGTGTATTTTCGACTCGTTTTACGTCGATATTTTACGGTACATTTGCTGTTTCAGATAGTGAACTTTCACTTCCTGACCAAATTTGGGGAATTTACATTGGCTGGATCAAGTTAGATGACATGAAAGCTTTTAAATCAGTAATAAGCATTGGCTGGAGCAATAGTTGCTGCTGTGATTCTAAGAGAAAAATAGTGAGTATTCGTCGTTATTTTCCGAGATTCGAGTACGTAATTCTCCAACTTTATCTTGTTTAGAAAATCTGTGTTCTTGACGAAATCGACTTCGATGACAAGAAGATTGAAATGGTGATCACTGGCTACCTCAGGAGATCCATTATAATGGTATTCATTAACTTATACTTGCAAGTTTTTGTTTTAGTTCTTGTTATGTTTGATTTGTGCAATTTGCAAAGTGTTTTGTTAAAATAAAAATAATGGAGAAAATGATGCTTTCTGTCCTACATTTTCATAGTTTTGACAAATTTGATACTCATAATTTGTAATGGTATATTTAGTCTCCAAATTTTAAGGTTTGAAAAATTTGGTACCTAAAGTTTGCAACATTTGGCAAATCAGATCCCTGAATTAGTGAAATTGGTCTTCGAAATTTGATTTTACCGATGATTATAATTGTCAAATTTGAAAACTTTGATATCAACTATGTCATACAAATTAAATTTTGAGGATTAATTTTCTTAAAACTTATAAAGTTTGACACTGGTTGTTGACATCTTGATATTTTATGAATCACAATTCTCAAAATCATATATCTTTAGAACCATGACTGGCAAAATCATGAAATTATGGGGATCAAATTTGCTTGTCGCCTAAAAAAATATCATAATTTATAAAAAAAGTGATATTATGAGTAATATGTTGAATTTTTTTAATATGATTAATTTATTTTATGAATTGTGTTACATCAACATTGTTCCAGTTTATTGAATTATGAATTTTTACATATGTTAAGGGCAATTTGGAACAAATTCTTGGCATTGTGGATGAAGATAAATGGATAGCTGATGATGCTTTGAAATTGCCCGAGTTTTCTTACAAACACTGTAAAACCTTCTATATTCAAGAGTGATTAAGTTCGGTGCGAAAGAGAAATCATTTCCGGTACTCTATAGGTGCGGAAATTGACTGATAACCGGATTCGGGATGGTGATCACTTATTCGCGTTTTATGCTATAGTATTTGTATTTTATTATGATTAAGTATTGGAATTTTAGTATTTTGGTGTATAGTATTTGATTTGTACCCATGTTTTCATATCAATTCGGAATTTCGTACTGGTTCAGACCTGTATGATCGGTGCTAGTGGTATATCTGATGGTATCGTGCCCTACACCAAATTTATATATATATATACATTAAAAGAAATTTAAAATATATTAATTGTTTTTTAGTGTCGCACTCGAATAAACCTGAAATCCGACCCTAAAACACGGTCTCGGTCGGTACCATAAAAAATATTACTATCTAGTATTTGACGTAGCGACCAGTATACGACTAGTATGAAAATATTGATTTGTATTTAAAATAATCATTCTGGTCAATGTTTTAAATTTCTGGTATACTGGTCCGGTATACTGGTCAATATATATGGGTTTTTTCCGGGTCGGGTTTTGTTTTAAAAAAATAAAATATAAATATTTTATAATTTAATTTATTTTAATATTCCAGTACATATCTGGTATAACGATCCAATGAGCTCATCCGGTATACCGACCGGTACCAATTTTTAAAACATTGATTCTGGTTCATCAAGTTATCAACTTTAAATATGTATTTTTTATTTTAATGTTTTGGGTTAACAAACATGATTTCAATAGCATTAACTTCATTATTATTAGTAAAATGTTTAAAGCATAAAATTCAAAACTTTAATAAATTGCAATCTTCAAATCCACTCAACCAAATTACATGCAATGGAATCTACTAATTATGGTTGTTAAGAAGTGCAAATAATTTATGAATATACATTGTTCGTTTAGTCCATGTTTGTATTTGTTTCTTCAAATTAATTATTCGAAAAATAAAATCACCTCAAATAAAATTCGAACGAACACGAAAACTTTGCGAACGTTCGAATTTGGGTATTTTTATACTCTTAATGCACGAACAGATCCAAACACGAACTCGAACACAAAAATAAAAATTTTAGAATATGAATAATGTTTGAACAAGTGTTTTCCATTCGAATGATAATATAAACGAACACGAACAAACGAAACTCAACTCGTTCGAATCGAATAAAAGGTCTACTACTATTATTTGAAAGGAATATACCCTTAGAAAACAATGATTATTATTGATGATTAAAATTAGTGGTGTTTATGGTCAGATAAATTGAGTAATCAATTCAACACATTTATTTGGATTGCAATATTTAAATTTGGATTGGTTACACATTTAAAACTAGTGATTCATTTCGGATTTGAATCTAAGTATCCACCATAAGGCCATCTTTAACGTGGCATTTATTTGGGCAGGAGAAGAAAGAGTGTCCCGTCCTCTTTCATCTGTTTTTATTTTTTTAAAAAAAATTAAAATAATTATAAAATATAAATATTTATATAATAATTTTTATCGATAGTATTAAGATTATAATTTATTTGATGTGTAAAAAAATAAATTTAAAAATTATAAATGTCCGGATATGGTTGTAAGGATGAGAGAAAAATTATTTATAAATTAAAGAATCATGATGTGTACATAGAGAAAATTGATGTGGAAAAGAGAATGAAGTTTCCGGACGGAGATAATTGAGGATGGCCTAAGGGTCTTTCCTAGTTAGAACATCACCCATAAGAAATATAAAATATATAATATATATAATTGTTTTTTATTATAAATAATTAAATATTGAAATATAAATAATTAAATTCCCAAGTGGATATTGAATTTTTAAAATAGCAAAATTATTGATATAATGAAAGAAAGATAGTATCTCATAAATTAAATATTGCAAATTGTACTATCCATTAAAATTTAATAGTATATTAATTTTATTTAAGATAATTACAATATACAAATTTTAAAATCGTGAAAATCTATTATAAATTAAGTAATTAAGAAATAACTATAATTAAAGTCTTTTAAGTAATAATTAATAGTTAAAAATATATCTAATTAGTTTTAAAGTGTTTTAAGTAATTAAGAAATGACGTATGTTGTTGGTTTTTAAAGAATCAAAATTTAAAATTAATCACAACAAAAAAATGAATATTACAATATAATATTTGACCCAAAAATAATAATAATAATAATATTTGCTTTGTGACACAATACTATATTGGATCTATGTAGATATTTGCTCTTTTGATTATATAAGTTCACACAATGTGGGTACAATCTCGAAAGTTTGTGTGTCTCTCTCTAATCAACACAACTTAAATAAGTAGAAAGGAAAGTTTAATCAAATTGACTGATCTGATCTCTTATAAAATACTCTTAACTAAGGTTAGAATTGAAATGTTTTGCATTCTTATGTATAATTGTCGAACTTCAAGATAAAATGTAAATTTGGGAACTATAAGTCTTTAATTTGCATAATTTGTTAACTTCTAGGGTTATTTTTTAATCTAACTATTGGAAAAATAATTGTTCATTTAAATGAAACCATTAGATAAAGGGTACATTTGGAAAATCGTTTGATAAATAGTGGTGATGTGACATGACTGTATTGTGCTGTGAGGTGAACTAATCTTGATTTTAAAAAAACTGTTTTTGAAACAGCGATGCAATGATCGTGATTTCATAAAATGATTTTTTTGTTCTTATTTTTAAATAATTGTGTATAACTTAAAAATTATATTTATGATAAATTTGGTATGTCAAAAACTACATTTCTAAATTGTTATATATATTTTTATAGTTTGAACATGTAATTGATAGAATATAAGAAGTTATTAATCAAAATTATTTTCTTAAAAAAATTAAACTATAATTTACTAATGGTAAAATTGACATTTGACATGTGCTTTCTGGTGGCCGTTGGGTTAAACCAATTATGAACTCACCGCTATTTTTTGCGGTTGCACGAACGCAATTATTAATGATGTTTGGTTAAAATACAATATAACTACGACACGTTCAACGCATCGGGTGATAAACCATATTTCCAAACAACACCAAAGTGACAGCTTGATGGGGAAAAACAAAAATATAGATAATTTAATATGATATTTTTGTAATTTTATAAGTTGGATGACAGGAACTTAAAGAGTTATTTATGAATTTAATATTTTAAATATCAAAATGCAAATTGACTAATAGCGTAGATTAATGATTATTTTTAACGGTCAAGTTAGCAATAATAATATTAATAAAAAAGTGAAAATAATTATAAAATTGATACCTAATGTAAGTTTTGCCAATTTTAATACATTTCATCACTTAAGTATTTTGAATTTAGAAATTATCATACATTATATTTTATAAAAACNAAAACACAAATGGAATAAAATATAAAACCATAATCTAAAGGTTAGTGATTTCAAATTATCTCAAGAACAACAAAGAATAAATATTCGTTAGAATAAAAAAAAGAATCATATATGTAAATGTTTGTATGACATTCATGAAATTATCATTTCTTCATATTGTAGGTGTTAATTATTTATAATGATTTTTTACTATAGAAATCATTATTTATATATTAAATTTATAATTGTGATTCTTATGAATGTAAAATATTCTTAAATTTTGATTATTAGTTAAATATATTTTTATTGTATTTTATAAAATAAAAAGTGTAGTCGATCCCTAAACTAGTCGTTTCTCATCCTTATGTTTTGCCATTTGCATATTTTGATGACCTTAATTGCAACAATTTTGAAATTTTACTTTGAGAACTACGAACATATGTTCTTCAACGTTAATGTATGTTTGTATTCCTTGTTCTTACACAAAACCATATTTCACATTTTGTTCAGCTTAAGATTAATGTGTAAAAGTGTTACAAATACCACGAATCAAGCAAGACTTGATCAATCCACACGAACTAAGAAAAGAGATGTTACAAAATCATCAACACATATAAGCAACTGCAAAACCGAAAACATGTTATCTTGATCATAGTTTTTGAAACCGGTTCGATGAGTGAACTAGAAATATCTTCTATTGGTCGAATAAGATGAAAAAATCCAAATTTTTTCATTAATTTAATTATAAATCAACCAAAATTTCTATAGGTTAAAAATTTGGCCTAATAAGCAAATTTTAGTTGGTCTAACTGGTTTTTACTTATTTGTAGCATTTAGATCGAGATCGATCCGATCGTACCAAGCGGTCTGAACCGGTTTCCAAAACCATAAATTATTAGCTCGCTAAAACATTGAAATCCATCATCGGTCTAAGTTGCTAACGAGTGAGCAATTAGCTTCACAACTTGACCATCAAGTGTTGTTTTTGGTTCACTTGAAAATCCAATTAGGTCCTTATACATAATATGACAAAAACCAACAATCTCATATTTATGTTTCATTGCTTTCCTTTAAGGTTTTTGGATCATGGTCTTTCTCCCGAACCATTGGAGTTGCTGAAAAACGAATGGCCTCTATGTTTTAAACATGAACAAGACTATTTCGAATAAACAAAATGGAAAGATTCACTATATTTCATAACATATTATTTTTAATGTTGACATTTCAAAGGGGATCTCTGGCATTTAAGGTTGGGACATCTTTCACGTATGACTTTACCTCATATTGAAGTTTTTCTTTATCTCCAACCTTCTTACAATCCTTGTGAATCATGTTATAAGGCCAAACAAAAGAAAGACTTTTGCAAAGCATCTAAAGAACTCGGTAAAACCTTTCTCTTTAGTTCACATTGATAAATGGAGAGCATATGAAGTTGATACGATAGGCGAATTTAAGTATTTTTTGTGTATCATGGACGACTTCAGTCGAACCTATTAGGTGTATCTCAAGGACTTGTGAATCAAATTCTTGAACTGTGCACTGCCGAGAGCCTTAGTCAACATGTCTGCTAACTGATTCTGAGTGCTAACATGCTTAAGAACCACTTCTTTTCCGGTAACCATATCACGAACAAAATGACAATCATCTTCTATATGCTTGGTCTGTTCATGGAAGACTAGATTAGTCGCTATGTGAATAGCATACTTATTGTCACAAAATATCGCCATTGGTTTCGAATGTTGAATGCCAAGATCTTCTAATAAGCATTTAAGCCAACGCAACTCACATCCTATCTTCGCCATCGCCCTATAATCTGCTTCAGCTGACGAGCGTGATATTGTATTTTGTTTCTTTGCCTTCCATGATATGAGTGAAGATCCAAGAAAGATAAGGTTTCCAGTAGTCGACTTTCGAGTTATTGGACAACTAGCCCAATCTGAATCACAAAATCCATAAATCTAAAAATTTGAATGAGATCTTAATAATAAACCTTGTCCTGGGGAACCCTTCAGATATCTCACCAAACGTAGAGCCGCATCCCAATGTTCTTGTTGCGGTGTCTGCATAAATTGGGCTAGGGTTTGAACATCATAGCTGATATCAGGTCGAGTAAATATCAGATATATTAATCTTCCGACTAGTCGCCTATATTTTTCCGGATCACTGATAGGTTTGCCATTTACTTTGCAGAGGTTGTGATTTACAACAATAGGTGTCAATGCTGGTTTAGCTCCCAAAAGCCCTACTTCAGTGGCGATATCTATCGTATATTTCCTCTGATTAAGATAAAGTCCATTTGGAGTCCTTGCTACCTCGATACCAAGAAAGTACTTAAGTTTTCCCAAGTCTTTCATATGGAATTTGTGACTTAGGTCCCTTTTGAAACGGTTCACAGTTGTGATGCTATTACCTGCAATGATAAAATCATCGACATAGACTAGCACTAGTAATTCCTCTCCGTCTTGTGAGTAAGTGAATAGTGAGTAATCAGTTAACGATTGCCGAAAGCCAAGCTCAATTAGTCCAGTGGATAGCTTCTGGAAGCAACATCTTGGCGCCTGCTTAAGACCATACAATGACTTCTTTAGACGACATAGACGATTGCCCTTATCAGATGAGAAACCTGGTGGAAGCTTCATATATACTTCTTCTTGAAGATCTCTATGCAGAAAGACGTTATTGACATCCATTTGATGAATCTCCAAATTCTTTGTTGCAGCCACAGCTAGAAGGGTTCTCACTGGAGCAAATTTGGTCACTGGAGCAAAAGTTTCATTGTAGTCTATACATTTTTTTTGAGTATTTCCAAATATCACCAATCTAGCTTTGTATCTTTCTATTGTGTCATTCTCTCTATGCTTGATTCTATATACCCACTTGCATCCCAGAGATTTCTTTCCACTAAGCAAAGCCTACAGTATCCATGTGTTATTTCTTTCTAGCTCATCAATCTCGACTTTCATGGCTTCTCGCCACTTCGGATCTTTAACAGCAATAGAATATCTTGTGGGTTCTACTGGTTCTGATGATATTGTCGAGCAAAATCTCATGTGTCCTAGTGCAAACTTGTCATATATCAAAAAATTGTCAATAGCATAGAGATTCGTACCTGAGGATCCCGAATTCAGAAATGATGCGATAGGATTGACAGGGGCTAGGACATTTTCTATAATATTTCTACAAACATAGTCCCTTAATCGTGCAGATGGTTTCTTGGTTCTCAGTCCACGCCCCAATTGTTCAATAGGATGAGTTGCAATATTCTCATGATCTACTTCAAAGATTGGATCAACAGAGAGTGCAGCGGAAGATGTTATTAGGTCTGGGGATAAAGGAACAATTGGGCTTGAGCTACAAGGCTCGATGCCTTCAGAATCATGGACAGCAGGTTGGGATTTAGGGCTAACAGAAATGGTATTTGTCGTACTTCTCAGTGGTAGAGTTCGTGAGAAGCATGGGAACTAGCTCTGCTTCAGACAAGGGAATATCTTTGTTACTTAGTATTGAAGAAGCAAATGGAAATTCATGCTCAAGGAAGGAGACATTCCGGGAGACAAAAAACTCATTAGCTTGTATATCAACAACTTTCCAACCTTTTTTAGATGGATAACTGAGAAAAAGGCATTTGCGACTTCGCTCAGAAAACTTATGGTTTCCTAGGCGATGACGATAAGCATAACACATGCAACTGAAGACGCGTAAATGATCTATGGATGGGGCTTTGCCAAATAACCTCTCAAATGGGGTTTTCCCAGATAGTAACACGGTCAGTGTCCGATTGATCAAATAACATGTGGTAAAAATACACTCCCCCCAAAAATGAATGAGCAAGTTGGTTTGAAACATAAGCGCTCGTCCAACATTTAAAATGTGTTGATGCTTACGTTCAACACGACCATTTTGTTGCGGATTATGGGCAGTACAGGTTTGATGAAGAATTCTAGAATCAGCAAAAAAATGACGAAGTGAAATGAATTCCATACCATTATCCGTCCAAAAGCACTTAGGAAGAATACCGAATTGTGTCTTTGCCATAACACAAAACTTGCTAAGACGATCTGAGGCCTCACTCTTGGTGGCAATCAAACATACCCATATTACCTATGAAAAATCGTCAACCAAGGTGAGGAAGTAATGAGCTCCACAAGAGGATGTTACTTTGTAAGGGCTCCAAATATCAGCATGAATTAAACAAAAAATGGAGTCAGCAATATTTAAACTAATCGGAAATGAGTCTCGGGTAGTTTAGCCCGAAAACATACTAAACAACCATCAAAGCGACAATGAGATAAAGAGTGTTTCAGAAATGAAGGAAACAAAATAAAAATAGCATAATACTAGGCTTGGCCTAGACGATGATGCCAGATGTCTTGATCTTTCAACTGCACACTAACTTGAAACGATGCACGTTGATCTAGAAAACGGAACCTATAGACCCCATCAATCTTCTCACCCAATCCAATCAGAATTCTCGAAATTTAGTCCTGTAATAAACTAAGGTGATCCGTGATGGTTAGAACATATTGAGTTCCATGTAGAAGCTGTGATATAGAAATCAAGTTACAACACAATTCCGGTACAAATAGAACATTATGCAGTGCAAAATGTTTATTAAAAATCACACTTCCAGATTTGGTTGCAATTGAGTACCGTCCATCAGGTAGCATGACAGAGCAATGAGATGACTCACAAACATTAGTAAGTGAGTGCAAAGAACCTGTCATATGTTGATTCGCTCCCGAATCTAGTAGTCAAAAAGATTTCAAGTACATACCAGAAAGTTTATCTGAGTTGACACTTTTATTCCCAGTATGCATTATTAAGTTCCGAAGTTTGGTCCACTGCTCATCAGTTAATCCAGAGATGGCTCCACTTGGGGGTGAGACATCAACGGTTTGGATAACGTTGGCTTGAGCATTCCCGTTATTACTAAGTCGGTTTCTTCGATCGTTTCTGTTGAAATTTCCATTTTCGGATGATGATTTGAGTGTCAGTTTTTTAGACAAGAATTCCATGGCAACAATTGAGTTTTTTTTGTGGAAAACGTGGCCGATCTCCCTAGTTTTCAGGATATCCAACTACCGAGTAGCATCTATCAATGGTTCCGTGTTTGTCGCATGCCGCACACCATGGCCTCGTCGTTTTTGTAGTATGATTTCCTTGGCTTTTCATAGTGAATGCCATAGCTTCCCGACGATCATCCTTTCCTCGTGCAACTTCTCGAAGACTTTCTTCACGAATAATCTTTGAATACGCATGATTTAGAGAAAGCAAAGGATCTGAACTTAATATATGAGATATCACCGTTCTGTATAGGGAATTATGCAATCCCATTAAAAACTGATGAAGTCGAGTTTCCTCTTGACGATGATGATAGTCTTTGATTTGGGGACAATTCTCACGGCAACAACAACAATAAAATGGACTTCATATTGTAGCATTTCACTCCAAAGGCTTTTAAGACGACTGTTGACATGTAGCGATGTCACTTTGTAGTTGATGAATGCGTGGTCCATTCCCAAGAGAGAAACACTCTTCTATTTCATCCCACAAAACTTTAGAAGATTCTATGGATTCAAACGTAGAGCGATTTGTAGGCTCCATTGTGTTGAGAATCCAACCACACACCATTGAATTCAACATTATCCATTAACCAAGAAGACCGGTAGACAATTCTGGTTCTATAATTGTTCCATCAACAAAGCCAAGCTTTCTCTTGGCGATCAAGGCACGTCGCATAGCCTTCAACCATTCTATGTAGTTGTCACCTTTCAAGATAACTGGATGCAATAGCAAGCCTGTGTGATCTCCTGGTGCTAATGTTCATGCACTAGGATCCCACCCATTGTAAGACAAGGATTCCTTTCCTGATCTGGTTTCCGATTGCTTACCGGGAAACCATCCAAAATTCCGAGGAAAAGAGGGCTGTGTTGTCGAGAATTGGATACCTGCCTGAGAATTTGCATGTACGGCTGTCCGAATAGGTAAGGTTGTCAACCCTATAGAGACTGTTTCCATTATGTGTGGTTGTGTGCCAATTCCAGAATTAAATATGGTGGCTCCACGTTGCTGTTCTGAACGTGCAAGAGGTGGAAAAGAGTCTTCATCAACCTCTGTTGAGGGAATCACAGCACCACGTTCCTGCTGATTTTTGATGTTGCTCATAGTGAACGAAGGATGGAAATTTGCTCTGATGCAAAG
Organism: Utricularia reniformis; assembly: GCA_009725065.1. NCBI lineage: Eukaryota > Viridiplantae > Streptophyta > Magnoliopsida > Lamiales > Lentibulariaceae > Utricularia > Utricularia reniformis. The sequence goes on from RWGZ01000958.1 coordinate 367,367, forward strand.
TTACAATCAAATTTTGGAAAGAAATCAAAAGAAAAGGAAATTGATTGGATTTGAGAAATCACGTCAACAAAAAACATTATTCCCAAATTGATTGAAAGTTAATATTGAGAAAAAATACAGATTATCCGAATCACCCTTCCAGAGTTCAAGTTAGAGGATTACTTAGGAATTGAGATTGCTCGGTCTCGAACCTGTATTTGCAATAGCGTGTGATTGTTAGTTTTCTCAATGTTTTGGGTTTTAAATATGAGTTTAAACTACGCGACACCGACTCGATATGACACAACTCGATTCGGCAAAAATATAAGAATTGGATTTTCGATTCGACTCGAATTATTAAATAAAATACTATTAAATAAAAGCAAATTATAAAAATAATTTTTAGAATTTGTTGAAGGTGGTAGAAACTCTAAGTTTTAAACTACAAATATTTATTAATTTATTTTATAAAAAGATTTAAGTTATAGAAAATTAGTATCGTTGGTCGATTCTACAATATCTCCAACAACAAGCAACTTTCTGATTTATCATTGCTTAGACGAATAATTCACAAATAGATCAACAACATAATAAAGTCATGAAATCACATATGTTAAGTTTCTGATGATGAAAAATATCAAATTAAGGAAGAAATCAAAACAACTTTGTTTTGTGTTACGTAAAGAAGCGAGTCGGAGAGTCCGACTCGATCCGATACAGGTGAAAATGAAAAATTGAAGAGTTTGTATCGCATAGGGTTTAAATCGTGATCCAGACGCCGGTTAACTTTTGTAATGGTAATGAATTAAGTTTTTTTAGACAAATAAAAAGTCTTCTGGAATGAAGTTTTCGTTCTAAAGTGAAACGACGACGTATGGGAAAATGGGGAGACTTACCGACTAGCCGTTATGACTAACAGTTAGTTTTACTCCTCCCAATTTTCAAATTTCCGACCGTTGAAACCGAAGCGTTATTAACTTATTACCACTGTTTCTCACGCTACGTCGCTACCCCCTCTCCCAAAAGGAAGACCTTTCGACATTCCAATTCACTGTTTGTGATTTCTTGTGGATCTCACGATCCAGAATTTAATTCATCTGCTCTTGATAAATCGCTAATTGAATGGCGGTGGTGGAGGAATCTTTGGGTAATTTGTGTGTGATCGATGAGAATTACGAGTTCTCAGCTCCACGGTATTTTGATTTTGTCGTTGCAGAGACTAATGAGGATGTTCGCCGAGCGGAGATTTGGTTCGAGAAGACTATCCCTTATGCTCCTTCCCGTGGGTTCCCTTTTCTTTTATCGTTAATATCTTGAAATTTTTCATTTTCTTATAACTGTTTTGGGATTTCCAGGGTTCGATTGGAAGAGAATGTTGATTTTCCAAGTTCCTGCACTGTTATATATGCTAAAAATTGATTATACTAGTTGTATTTTGAAAATATGGTTTTGGGGCGTTTAGGTTGTCCACCACTTGCTTGATTATATTTCTAACTCATAAATGTGGGTTGGTTGAAATGACTTTGTTGATCACAGTAACATTTATGGTTAGTTTGCTTGGATTTGCAGCGTTTACGCATCGAATAAAGGCAAAAAGAGAAGTTCAACCACAAGTTCTATGTAATTTCAATGAGGACGAGCAAAAGTTGCCAGAGCCACTTGGTCATGTACCTGCTGAATCGAATTCTCAGCAAGCTTCAGCGACTAAAATGGATCAAGCAATGTTAGCTCTTAGCGTCAATACTGAATTGTAATCATTTTTCTTGCCTGATGTGAACATGATTTTTTAATGTTTTGCACATTTCAGGCCTTCAATGGAGGTGCTTCCATCGGAAGAAGCTGAAAAGCAGCAAAGAGAGAACAGGCCTCAGTTAGAGCTAAAAACAGCTGAAACAAAGGAAAATGATGAGAAAGTGACCAACTCGGAGCCGAGTTCCAGAGAAAACGATAAGTATGTTCTTGATTTCACTGTTTTAGCTCTTGTTCGATATGCAAACCATTACAATAGAAATGACTATCTTCACTGTCATGTAAATTCTCAGTACTATTGCAATTAAAGCATCATCTTCTCTTCATAAGGAAGCTGTCAAAGGTTAATTTAGTTCCTGATCTCTTACTGTGAATCTGTTCTATTTGCAATACATTTAAACTCACATATTGTTTACAAATCTTGTGCTTTTAGTTTGCACCCCAGCCCAACAAAAAGTAGAGGCTCCTGCTATAAAGATAGCCAGTCTGCTGAGAAATCCTTCAGCAATTAACTCAAGGAAGCAGATGCAAATATCACAAGCTGCCAAAACAGGGAACATTAGGAGGTTGGCTAAATATGCTTAGTTTTCTGTTCAAACTCCAAATTGCTTCTATTCTTCGGGTGCTTAACAGTTTGATTTATTCTTCAGAGATGCAAATATTAAGCAAATTTCTGGAACTACGAGCTTTGTCAATGATAACCAAGCCATTAAGAGGCAAAAGTTGGAAGGGGGGAAATCTCGCCAGGTGCTTGTCTTACTCAATTTGTATGGTTTTCATTGTATCTTGTTAAGTATCCTTTTTGTCTCAGATTCTTACAGTGAATAAACCTTCTAATCTGCCTCATAAAACAAAGTCTGGGATCATACGCAGCAGTACAAGCTTCAGCTTTTCAAATGCTAATGCCTGTAAAGAAGAAAGAAAGGTAGGATTAACCAACTGTGGCTTAATTTTGTGCTTTATTTCTTGGAAGCTAACTCCATTTCTCATGTTGAAGGTTTATGTACGAGAAACACCATCAGCACCATTTATCTCTGCTGCAGAAATCATGAGGAAGTTCCAATCAGGAACACGAGAGCTTTATTTGCCTCGCAACGGGTCTTTTTCACAGGTAATTACATTTTTATCATTCTGAGTTCATAGTAAAAAGCATGCCATATTTAATATTATGCTCAGGGCAATGGAGCAATGCAAAGAAAGCCTAAGCTTACACTGACAAGGCCAAAATCCCCTGAATTTGAGACATCACAGCGTGTTCGTTCCATTAAAATCAAGAGTACAGCTGAACTTGAAGAAGAGATGATGTCTAAGATTCCTAAGTTTAAAGCTCGCCCCATAAATAAGAAAGTACACATCTTATACATCACAGCGTTTGGACAATGCTTACTTTCATTGCTCTCTTGTCCTAGATTCTCGAGGCCCCGGCACGTGCTCCATTGACCACGAGTACTCCACATGCCCCTGAATTCAAGGTATATTTCCATGGCCAATAAAAGCTAGACAGACAATAGTTCTATTGCCCTTTTGCTCAGAAATCTCTACTGGCACAGGAATTTCATTTGGAGACAATGGCAAAGGCCCTTTCTGTAACATCTACAGTACCCTCTACAGAATCTACTGAGGTCAAGGTATATATTTTCTTATAGCGGGGGTTTTGAGCATTGGATCATATTAAATTAAACATGGAAAATACCTGCTTGCTGCTGTTGTTTAGGAGTTTTTAATGTGTTGGTATTTCAGGCTCATCAGTGGAAACCTCAACTAACGGCACCAAGACCACCTGTTCTTCAAACATCTCTCCGTGCAAGACCTCCTAAAATCAAAAGCTCTCATGAACTTGAGAATGAGGAACTTGAAAATATTCAACAGTTCAAAGCAAGACCATTAAATAGAAAGGTCGTTTTCTAAATTTACACATTTGTACTGTACCTCACTTTCTTCTTTTCAACTTATGCAGATTTTTGAAAGTAAAGGAGACATGGGAATTTTCTCCCACGTGAAGAAACAGCTTACAGTGCCTCAAGAATTTAATTTTGCAATTGATAAGAGAATCCCACTTCCAGCAGCTGTTTTTGATCAATTTGATAAGGTTTGGGAGGCAGTAATATACTTCATTGACGCATCTTTGTTGCACAATTCTGATACCTTTTTTCTGTTGTTGGTTTAGCTGTCTATAAGTTCAGAAACACAGCAAGATAAAAAGCAACTCCCAAAGAATACTACTCCGAATCCATTCCATCTTCACACAGAGGTATCAGGCTTCGAAGCTTATCTCCTAGCTATTCGCATTATCATACTTTATTCGTTTTTGTTGAATTTGTCCCACATTGCTAAGATGAATTCATCATAATTTCGACCAGACTTTATACTTTATTCGTTTTTTTCCAGGAAAGAGGAGCTGAGAAAGAGAAACATCTAGCTGAACAACTCACTCAGAAAGTACTTGAAGTGGAGAAGGTCAGAGTACCAAAAGCGCATCCATATCCTTACACAACTGATTTTCCTGAGGTATGCGCATGCATATGCCCTCTTGGAAATTTCCATTTTGGTCATATTCTCGTTCTACCATTTTGCCAGTTTCCACCTAAGCCTGAGCCAAAGCCTTGCACAAAACCAGAACCTTTTCAACTTGAAAGTCTATTAAGGCATGAAGAAGAAATCCATAGAGAAATGGAAGAAGAAAGGAGAATGGAAATAAAAGAAGCACAGATGAGGATATTTAAAGCGCAGCCTATTTTAAAGGAGTATGAGCCTGTTTCCATATAGTTATAAGAAAATAATTTCTTAATCATTTTCCCTCTAACAGTGACCCTATTCCAGTTCCTGAGAAAATACGAAAACCTCTTACAGAAGTTCAGGAGTTTAATCTACATGTTAATCACAGAGCAGTTGACAGAGCAGAATTCGAGAAGCAGGTAAACATATAGTTTTTTTACATGTTGAATTTGTCCACGTTGCCAAAAGAAGTCAGATTTATTAGATTATAATGGTAGAAATTTGTGTGGATTCTTACTCTTATTCCTGTTCGTTCATGCTCTTCCTTCGTTTTCAACCAGACTCTATAATTCCAATATAGTATCGGAGTTGGTTCCATTCATTTCAAATCGAAACCTTATGTTTTGACTTAACGAGAGTGTTGAATTTGTCCCACATTGTTAAAAAAAAGTGCATCAAATAATGATTTATTCAAGTTTTTTAAATGCATGGTTTCTTCCTTTAATTTCTTTCGTTCACATTACATGTTTTTCCGTAGAGCCTTTAATAACATTCCCATGAACAGGTTAAGGAGAAAGAAATGGTTTACAAGAGATATAGAGACGAAGCAGAATCAGCAAGAATGGTAAAAAAAACACTTACTTTAACTAAGAGAAGGGAATTTCACTCATCTTCATCTTACTTAATTATATATACTGTAGATTGAAGAGGAGAAAGCTTTGAAACAACTGCGAAGAACATTAGTTCCACATGCAAGACCAGTCCCTAACTTTGAACGTGTTTTCTTACCACAAAAGTGAGTATGATTAATTGCTGCTTAAAAGAGCCTTATTTCTCCTTTAAGAAGCATATTTTACAGCATTGTTGTATTGCTAAACAGATCTTGCAAGCAAACTACAAAAGCCAAGTCCCCTAAACTTCAAGTTGACAAAAGAAAGGAGAAGAGAAGAATGGTACAACAAGCACATTCTGTTTCTGCACCCTTTTTTATCAGGTGATTTATGTCTATGGCACTAAAATGTGAATTATGCCATGTGTCGTTGTGGGGTGTGGACACGTAGGAGACTTTTGTATCAATGTAAAATAGCGTAGGCATTTTATTTCACTATTATTAGAGTGAATTTCAAATGAAAAAACGAAAAAGCAGCAAACTTGAAAAGCCCAACAGACAGAGCTCAGATATGGGAAGCTGGCGGCGGCGCAGGAGAAGGTATGTTTATCGCCGGCTTACATGGGGGCGTGGGAGCTTCTGTAGGTGCCGGATATGATGGTGGATGAACAGGCGACATGTGTGTAGCTATAATTGTCGCCGGAGAAGGCGAAGGAGAATGTGGGTTTGCCTTCGTAGCTGGTGCCGGACTTTTCGCCGCTGCCACAGGTGGAGGAGAATCGGACGGACATCCAGTCGGAGGTGGTTTCGTTGTTGTAGCCTTCGTCGCCGGAGATGGCGATGGAGAATGATTTGGCGCCTTTACTGGAGCTTTTGCTGTCGGAGAATGAGAAGGCGCCGGCGCAAGACCTGGCCCTAATCTCGAAGGCGCCGGCGCAAAGAACTGGCCCAGCTCTAGAAACCGCCGGCGCAATGACTGGCCCTGAACTCGAAGGTGCCGGCGCATGAACTGGCCCTGATCTCGAAGGTGCCGGCGAAAGAACTGGCACCGCTCTAGAAGGTGCCGGCGCAATAACTGGCCCTGATCTCGAAGGCGCCGGTGCAAGAACTGGCAAAGCTCTAGAAGGCGCCGGCGCATGAATAGGCCCTCCTCCTGAAACCGACGGCGCGTAAACCGGCGGTACTGGTTTCCCTAAAGGAGAAGGAGACGGCGGAGGGGGGCTGCCGGCACAACCTACCGGAGAAGCCTCCTTTGGAGAAACATCAAGAACAAATTTCTGGCCTTTTTCACAATTCTCATCATGCCCACTAATAAAATAAATCTTCCCCAACATCGTAAGCTTAAATTTCGAATTCCCACTTCTCATTATCTTCATCGGATTATCTCTATTACATTTCAAGTAATCTTCTCTGCTCACAATCACCACAGAATCACTCCCTTTCTCATACTTGAAAACTGCAAATCAAAATCATAATCAAAATCATAATCATAATCATAATCATAATCAAAATCAAAATCAAAATCAAAAACAAAATCAAATCTTTATTTTGCTTAAAAACGCAGACCAAGTTGATCGTTGATCCGAAAGCGATGAGCATTAGCCCATGACTGGTAACTCCGGCAGGAATTGGGTTTCCATCCTTCTTCATCTCCGACGTTAAAAGTATGAGCTTCAGTTAAGAAAATGAAGCACATTGAAGATAATAATGCAAGGAAACAAATGCAGGGAGAATTTAGCGCCATTGTTGACTGATTAAAAGAACTCAAGATTTGTGTTTGATCGCTCAAAGGAAACAAATGGCATGTGTATATATATAATGAAGAGAGGGCGGGGCGCCTTGCCTGAGTTTGAGAGTTTTTTTACATTAAAAGAGTGTTGATTTAATGAGAATTTATGATACTTGACTAGAATTAAGATGGTTTTGCTCTTCAATGTATTTTTTGTCATAAACGGTAGGCTTATTTACTATTTTGCACCAAATAGGATGTTGGGTTATCACCAATGTTTATATAGTCGTCCGAACTTCACATCCATCCTAATAAGGGTGGGCACGAGTTCAACCCAATGGATTACAGGTTGAATCCGTAAAACCGTACGGGTTAACCCGACGGGTTAGTGAACATTCTTGATTCGATGGGTTAGAAGTTCGGTTTAATCCGTTAACGAATTGAAATAATATTAATTATAAATTAAAAATAATAATTATTATTAATTTTAAAATTAAAAATAATAAATAAAGTGAGACTCAAAACAACCGTTGACCCGTACGTGTTGATTTTTGCAGCCCAACCCATACACGTATTTTCCGCGGGCCGTCCCACTGGTTGACATGTTTGTACGGGTTGGGTCGGCCAATGTCCACCCCTACATCCTAATAGGTATTGTTGGTATACAGTTTAGTACCAAAAATTATTTTATTTTTTAAAATAATATTTAATTAATCTTTTAAGATCAACTCGAAAAAACCTGAAAACCAACTCTACTACACGGTATCAGGTAGTACCAAAAGAATTACTGGAACTTCCCGATATTTGACGTACCATATTGTTATGGTCCCTTTTTAGGGGGTACCAACAGTCGTCCGGTTTCGTTCAACAAACGAACTCGGTTCTGATTTATTTTAAGTGTGGAAGACGATCAAAAGCTGGAAACAAAGTAGATGCACGACGATATATAGTGGAAACCCCAAGAATAGGGGTGAAAACCACTCGACTAAGAGCTGATTATGCTCTTAGCCTGCTCACTAATGAAATAACTCATAGTCCAATACAAGAGAGGCTAATGAAAATGACGAGGTAAAGAAAACGACAAGAATTCCGGCAGGGTAACAGCCTGTTCCTCCGCGTCCAAAGGGTCCTGCTATTTCCGTCGTCCGGCCCTGTATTTATAGAGTCCTTAGTGAGTGTAAATCACGCTCCATAACCGCTTCTGACAGGTTTGTTAGAGGTTGTTATCGCGGGATGTAAAACGAGGTTGGGACCGAGGCGTGGCCTGCGTGATCGGGCCCAAAGCGTGGTAAACGTGGGAAGGCCCGAAGCATGGTAAATGTGAGTTGTAACTGCTCGGACCGAACCCAGGTGCCAGCTGGCAGAAAACGCTTTATTTCGTTAAGGTCAACTTCGGTCCTCCAGTTAAACATCGGGCCGCTCTTCATTGGAGATATGAAATGGGCTATAAGGATTCATTCTCGCCATTTAAATTGGTCCAATTGTTGCTGGGCGTTACCCATCACAAGGTACCCGGTCCTAGAATTCTCATCACTAGCCCATCGGGCTTGATTGCCAATCGCAGAGGTGACACAAGACCGATCACATGATGTTTGCACATTCATGAGAACAAGGGACCGTACCTGTAAGTAGTGAGAGTCCAGGGGACCGAAGTTTGCCTTAGCGTATGGATCGATCACGCTTAAGGGCTAATAACGTATATTTAAATTATACTTTTATTTTCGTTATTCTTTAAATATTAAAATCCCAACCCGCGCCTCTTCACCTTCGGTAGTTTAAGAGGCGTGATGAATGCGTTCCGTACTGTCACAGTCTTGGGCAGCAATACGTGGCGGAACGTCATTGGCTGGGAGATTAATATTTAAATCGAGATTTAGGGCACTGTTTCTCCTCATCGTCATTTTCGCGAAGAGAAAATCGCAGCAAGTTCTTGTGCCCAAAATCGCTCTCTCGTCCAACCCTCTTCCAATTCGTTTTTTCTAAGGTATATCTTCATGACTCCTCATAAAATGCGTTATCCTTCTATGTCTAAGTTGGACATTGAGGAGTTTATGTCTAAGTTTTCAATCCCGGCACATTACTCCATCTGGAAGGGACGGGAAGACATTCCCTGTTTCCTTCCGGCGGAGATGAATGTGTCGGCGTCTGCTATTCCTTTTAGCTACGCATCTTTAAAGTGCGGGCTTCGTTTTCCGCTACATCCTTTTGTAGCGGCCGTGCTTAAAGAAATCCACTGCCCCACTTTTGCGTTGTTCCCGGGCAGTTACGTATATATTATAGCGTTTATTTTTTATTGTCACCAACAGAATCGGGCCCCAACCTTAGAACATTTCTTTAACCTGTTCTTGGTTGGGTCCCGAAAGGGAAAATGTCTGTTGGGGTGTCGTAAGTTGTATTACATAGCTGTGCGCACCAAAGAGTGCGCAATTGTAGATAAAGAGGAGTCTCTTCATGCGTGGGAGGCTTGTTATGTGTGGATGACAGTTCCGAAAGGAGATCTGTTGAAAGTATGGCCTCGCATAACACACCCACGCATAGGGCAATTGGACCGAAGCAAGTTCAACCCCTCCCGCACGGACACCGCAAACACTCTTGCGTTGTTCCCCCCTCCCGAAGCACGCCTTAAGCGAATAGATCTGCTTCGGGAGAGAAGATTAATAGAGATGGGTGTTGCAGGTAGGACCGGAGCCCCAGCCCCAAAGGGGGTTGTATCTTCTAGTTCAGATTCAGATCCATCAGAAGGATCGGGTATGAAATAGTATTTATGTTTTAAT
>RWGZ01000958.1:378303-438390 GCA_009725065.1 Utricularia reniformis
CCCATTTTGCCAATCTTTCATTCAAGTCATTTTGTTTAAGGAGTATCTTCAGAGGCTGATCCGTATAAACATAGACCGTTCGGCCTTCGAAATAATGCTTCAACTTGGATACAACTTTCTTCAAAGCTAGCATGAATTTCTCCAAGGTAGAATACCTGGTCTCAGCAGATACTAGAGAATGACTGACATAATAAAAGGGTCTATGAATGTCATCTCGTATGGTCACCAGAGCTGCGCTGACGGCAACTTAGGATACCGCAAGATATAACCCCAAAGGTTCATCACAAGTTGGACTTACCATCACCGGGGGAGTGCTTAAATAAGTCTTGAGCTTAGAGAAGGCCCGATCGCATTCTTCGGTCCAATTCATATGGCTTGCTTTTCTTAGCACTCTGAAAAAAGGTAAGGCCCGGTCTGTGGATTTCGAAATAAACCTGCTCAGCGCGGCTAGTCGGCCAGTAAGCCTTTGAAATTCTCTTTTGTTTCTCGGAGGTTGCATATCAATGATAGCTTGCACCTTCTCAGGGTTAACCTCTATGCCTTTCTCTGAAACGTAATATCATAAGAATTTTCCACTTCGGATCCCGAAGAACAACTTGTTTGGATTTAGTTTGAGCTTATATTTTCGGCATATTTCGAAACAACGAGACAAATAGGAAAGATGGTCTTCATCATTCATAGATTTTACAATCATATCGTCAACATACACTTCCATCATATGGCCAATCAACTCTCTAAAGATTCTGTTGACAAACCTTTGGTATGTTGCTCCAGCATTTTTGAAACCGAAGGGCATAACCACATAACAGAAAACCCCATCTTCGGTCATGAACGATGATTTCTTCTGATCTTCTTCAGCCAAGAAGATCTGGTGATACCCAGAATAAGCATCCATGGTGCTCATTATGGTGCTACCAGAAACAGCATCTACCAGTCGGTCGATGTGCGGCAACGGGAAAGGATCTGACTCACAGCTTTTGTTTACATCGGTAAAATCGATGCACATTCGCCATTTTCCCATCCGGTTTGGAAACCACCACTGGGTTTGCGACCCATTCAGTATAGTGGATTTCTCTGATAAATCCCGACCGTAGCAGCTTATTCACTTCAGCCCGGATGATCTCGATCTTCTCAGGAGAATAGCGTCTCCTTTTCTGCCTAACAGGCTTCGTTCCAGGCTCAGTATTGATCCGATGTTCACTATCGGATCGGTCAATCCCCGGCACATCATCCGGGGTCCAATCAAATATATCCACGTGGCTTCTCAGCAGGTGGATCAGTTCTTTTTCAAAGTCAAGGCCTAGATGAGCCCCGATGCGAGTTGTCTTGGTTGAGTCTTCCTCAACCAGATTAATCAATTTAAACCCTACGGGTTCCATCGCTTGCCTCGGGTGCGGCAGATCTTCCAGCAGATCCACCCGGGCCCTCTTAATTGGTGCCAACGTTCGGCACGAGCTCAGGTAGCATTGTCTAGCTACCTTCTGATCCCCCTTAACAGAAATAACTCCATAAATGGAGGGGAACTTGAGCATCATATGATAAGTAGAAGGGACCGCCTCAAACTTACTCAGGCCGGTCCGTCCGATAATAGCGTTGTAAGCCAAGTCGACTTCAACGATAATGAATTCCAGGTCTTCAGATCGGTCCTTGGATGGCTCTCCAAGGGTAACGGGGAATAACATCTTCCCACACGGAATAACACTCCTTTGGTCGAACGACCAAAGAGTTATGTTGGCGATCGGCAGATCATGAGCAGCTGCTCCCAACATCTCAGCGACCTCGCGCTTCATCAGATTGCACGAGGCCCCAGTATCCACCAAAATTCTGTAGACACGGCTGTTCCCGATGACCCCTGTAATGGTAAGGGGGTCGTCACGGGGATCAATGATACCTTCCCGATCAGCCGGGGTGAAAGTGATGTCCTCTCTGAAAAATGAGGACCGATCCATTGGATCATATTTTACCAGCGCCACAGATTCGGAGCTCTCAGCAAAGTCTCCGCGCGCTGTTCTCTTTCGGTCCCTGACCGATTCATTTATTCTCAATCCACCGGAGATAACATAAATATCTCCGGCCACTTCTCTAGGTGCCGCCTCATTTCGAGGAGGTTGGGCACCAGTTTCAGCAGGTGGGGGAGCAGCCTGCTCCTGTCTCCCACCCTCGTTCTGCGGGGCTCTTCCGCCACGGCCCCGCCATCTTCTTCTTCGGCCCTGACCACGGTTCTCGCGACCGTGTTGGCCTCTTTCTTGCTCTGGCGGAGGAGACCTTCGGTCCTCCGTCCGATCGTTGTAGTTTCGGGGTTGTCCCCGATTATCTCTTCCCCGCGGCCTGTGACGATCGTCACCTTGGTGGCCCCTTCGGGGGGATTCCGCTCGCTTGCCCTTCTGACCATTCCGGTCGGGCTTTTCTTTACTCATTGCCTCTACTATCTCTCTCAACAGCGGGCACTTCAAGGTCGGGTGATCGCGATTATGATGAAGCTCGCAATACACCCGATTGTCCTCCTGCTTCGGGGGGACGTCTTTTTCACTTACAGCCGCTACTTCTCGCGACTGTTTCTTCGAGTATGAAACCCTATGATCACCTGTGGGCTCAGAATTCCCGCTAGGCTTCCGATAACCAAGCCCCAGCGCTTCATCTACCTTGATATACTTGTTGATTTTCTGAAGGAGTTTGCCCAAGGTTGATGGTGGGCTCTTCACCAAACTGGCTCAAAGGCCACACCGTTCTAAGACCTGTTGTAGAATATCGATTTTATCCCGGAGCTCGAGTTTGATGCCCCGGACGGTCCTATTGAACTTCTCCATAAAGGACCGAAGACTTATTTTCGCCGGGATATATTTTAGCTGATATGGTTCCTGCCTACTTCGAAGTGGTCCTACATTTGGAGCGAATTGCTCTAAGAAAGCCAAAATAAACCCGCCATACGACTGTATGGATCGGGCCGGCAGATTTTTGAACCATGTTCGGGCATCGCCTTGTAATCCTGCCACGAAGATGCGACACTTTAATGAACCAGAGGCCCAAACCGTCCCCATTCGTAACTCGAAATCAGCGACGTGATCGATCGGATCACCATCGCCACGAAACGTCGACAACCCCTCGGGGTTGCGATAATGCCGATCTGGGACTGCTGCCCAGATTTCCTCAGAAAATGAGAACATCAAATCTCCCAAGGCGGCTGATACGCCTTCAGATTGCTGGGATGACGCTTGGACATCATGTAAATTATACCACCAATCGTCATCCTTACTTCGCCTGATAGGAGCCTCCATGGCCCTGTTATATAAACCAGGATTGTGTCACAGATTCGGTTCGCAATCCTTCAATGCACGCATATTCTCTAACTCCCTGGTGAGCTCATCTATTCGTCGCTGCATATGCTCCTGGCCATTTCCAGGAGCGGGAGTTAGAGCTCTGGCCGGAGGGGGAGGAGTAGATCGATATCTAGGCCTCCTCGTTGTGACGCCACGCCTGATGATTTCTTCATCATCAGTACTGCGCTCGTCAGGATCACTCTCGTATCCTCTACTTCTGGGAACAGGGCTGGATACAGCCGGTGGTTCTGTTCCACTTTTCTCCGACGTAATTTCCAGTACCACCTTCCTTACGACAGCTTCCAAATCCTGTAAAGTGAATGTTGGTGCTGGAAGACTGTCGGGAAGCACGTCACTATTATTCGCCGGAGTTCCAGTCGCCATGCTTTGATTATCCTATCCCTGTTAGAAAACTCAAATGGGATTAGAGAATCGTCCCCACGGACGGCGCCAAACTGTTATAGTCCCTTTTTAGGGGGTACCAACAGTCGTCCGGTTCGTTCAACAAACGAACTCGGTTCTGATTTGTTTTAAATGTGGAAGACGATCAAAAGCTGGAAATAAAGTAAATGCACGGCGATATATAATGGAAACCCCAGGAATTGGGGTGAAAACCACTCGATTAAGAGCAGATTATGCTCTTAGTCTATTCACTAAAGAAATAACTCATAGTCGATACAAGAGAGGCTAATGAAAATGACAAGATAAAGAAAGCGGCAAGAATTACGGCAGGGTAACAGCCTGTTCTTCCGCGTCCAAAGGGTCCTCCTATTTCCGTCGTCTTGCCCTGTATTTATAGAGTTCATAGCGTGTGTAAATAACGCTCCGTAACCGCCTCTGACAGGTTTGTTAGAGGTTGTTATCGCGGGATGTAAAACGAGACTGGGACCGAGGCGTGGCCTGCTTGATCGGGCCCGAAGCGTGGTAAACGTGGGAAGACCCGAAGCGTGGTAAACGTGAGTTGTAACTGCTCGGACCGAACCCAGGTGCCAGCTGGCAGAAAACGCTTTATTTCGTTAAGGTCAGCTTCGGTCCTCCAGTTAAACATCGGGCCGCTCTTCATTGGAGATGTGAAATGGGCTATGAGGATTCATTTTCGTCATTACGATTGGTCCAATCGTTGCTGGGCCTTACCCATCACAAGGTATCCGGTCCTATAATTCTCATCAATCGCAGTGCATTTATTTATTTCCTGTTTTTGATCGTCTTTCACATCTAAAACAAATCAGAACCGAGTTCGTTTGTTGAACGAAGCGGACGACTATTGGTACCCCATAAAGAGATCATAACAATATATATATATATAGTTAATAAAAAAAATTTAGGGATATAAAAAATTACGTAAAACTGAACCATGATGTTACTAATAATATTATAACGTAAAGAATGAAATATATGTAATATATAATTGAATCTGTTTAACCTAAGTAATAAATTAAAGTAAATTTGTGTATTTTTCCACATTTAATCAATTAAAGGAATTTTAATTCTGTGGAAAATCTTGAGATTTTCAATGGAAAGAGAAAGTTAGACTTTATGCGGGGAAATTGGTTAAATAGCCTTTTGCAAAATATTTATTTGTTAAATAACCTAAATTCATAAACAATTCGTCAAGTAACCTATTTCATAAAAGCTTGGTTAAATAGCATGCGTACGGAAAAGAGATAAAATTCTATTTATTTGTTATATTAAAATTAAATGATACAAATTAAATTGTAATATACAAATTAATATTTTTAAATAAAAAATAAATATTTTATTTATTTAAAATAAAATAAGACGTTGAAACCATTAAACCGGTCCAATTTATAATCGTATTTTGTAATTCGGATAATGCATACCTTATTTAATTATAATTTCGTTATAGATTATACGTTATAATCGTCTTATTACGTTATAAATCACGAATAGTTTAACTTTAAATTTTGATTAATAGTTAATGACATTTGTTATTCTATTTTTCTAAACTGAGAAATGCATTCCATTAAGGAAAACCGAATAATCGACCGGTTGAAACCATTAAACCGATCCATTTTATAATTGTATTTGTAATTCCGAAAAGATATACTTTATTTGATGATTATTATGTTACATTATACCTTATAATTGTTTTATTATGTAATAAATTACTAATATTTTAACTTGCCGATTGAAGGGCACATTATTAAATTTTGATAAATAGTTAATGATATTTGATATTCTATTTTCTAAACAAAGAAATGCAATGGATCCAGAAAAACTAAATAATCGACTGGTTGAAACCACATAATATGTAGATTATTTAGTTTTCCTCAATCGAATGTGCTTCTTAATTTAGAAATAGAATATCAAATATCATTAATTATTTATAGAAATTGAAGTGCCTTCCCTCGACAAATTAAATTATTATCAATTTATTGCATAATAAAACAATTATAACGTATAATCTATAACAACATCATAATAAAATAAAATACATATTCTCTGAATTACAAAATACAATTATAAAATCGATCGGTTTAATGGTTTCAACCGGTTGATTATTCGGTTTTCCTCGACTGAATACATTTATTGGTTTAGAAAAATAGAATAACAAATGTCATTAACTATTAATCAAAAATTAAAAACCCTTTCACTTAACAAATAATTTCATAATAAAACGATTATAACGCATAATGTATAACGAAATTATAATCAAATAAAATATGCATTATCCGAATTATAAATACGATTATAAAATCGATCGGTTTAATGGTTTCAACCGGTCGATTATTCGGTTTTCCTTAATGGAATACATTTATTAGTTTAGAAAAATAGAATAACAAATATCATTAACTATCAATCAAAATTTAAAGTTAAACTATTCGTGATTTATAGCGTAATAAAACGATTATAACGCATAATTTATAACGAAATTATAATTAAATAAGGTTTGCATTATCTGAATTACAAAATACGATTATAAAGTCGATCGGCTTAGTAGTTTCAACGTATTATTTTATTTTAAATAAATAAAATATTAATTTTTTATTTAAAAATATTAATTTGTATATTACAATTTAATTTGTATCATTTAATTTTAATATAACAAATAAATATAATTTTATCTCTTTCCGTACGTATCCTATTTAACCAAACTTTTTATGAAATAAGTTAGTTGACGAATTGTCTGTTAATTGAGGTTATTTAACAAATAGATAGCTATTTAGCCAATTTCCCCGACTTTAGGCCTTCCTGCCATTTATGAATTGCGAAATCTGGAGAATTTGCCATGAAACATTTTTTCTTCAGTTTCACTGAGCACAGATTATTCTTTTCCTCCTGAATCCTTTACTCCTCTGTATTTCGATTGTAAAAATCGCTGAAGCTCGGTGTTCTAGAAGCGGAAATGTCTAAGATGGAGAGAGAGGGTTTGTCGGCGGTGGCCAGGCAGGCGGAGCAGCTTAAGTTGGAGGGTAACATCTGTTTCAAAAAAGATCGATTTGGAGCTGCAATTGATGCTTATACTGAGGTGTTCCTTTTTGTTTGTATAATTATTTGAGAGATGAATCTCGTATGTAGTTTTTTTATTCTGAAATTTCATTTTTTGTTGGTTCTGTACTATTGTTAAGGCCATCGTGCTGTGCCCTAATGTGCCTGTTTATTGGACTAATCGAGCTCTTTGCCACCGCAAGCGGAAGTATGTATGATCACCCCCTCGCTACATTTTTCAACTGCTTTTACTTTCTTTTGTTGGATAATTCTATTTGATTTTTTACTGAGGCTTAATTGATTGCCCTTGGTGGTGAATTTTTCGGATATAGTGATTGGACGAGAGTTGAGGAGGATTGTACAAGGGCTATTCAGCTTGATCATCATTCAGTCAAGGTTAGTTGTTGTAGATTTTATCGTATTTAAGTTATTTTGATTGCTTCAAATGAAAATTTCCTCCAACTGTACTTTGATATTGTTTATAAGAGGAATACAAATGTTCTAGTTTATAAGATGAGTGATATCGTAAGTAATTGGCTTGGTTCAAGCTTTTTCATTGTGATTCACTTCTTTCATGGACTGGGNAAGATCAAAGGTTTTCACTTGTAAATATGGTTTCAAATTACATTTGATTTTTGTGTTATTTATAGCTTCTCTTTACACCAAACTCTATTGATAAATGGTCATTGTGTTGAAACTTGAAAGCAACATTGTGGAGAATATCAAATTTTTAGGTTGGATTTAAGATGAAATTTCGATTGGTTTATGAAAGGGAATTGCATTATAATAAATGATTTGTTCAAATCTTTTATGTGTGGTGTTCTCTTTGTATGCGTTATATTCGTGCATAATTTCGTCATAATTCGGTCATCAGACTTTATAATTCTAAAATTGTATCAGAGTTTCTTCTATCAAAATATTGATTATTAATACCGAGAAAGTTCGGTTTATTTCAATTCACAAGTTCAAATTTGTAATAGTAGTTCACTTTTCTTTTTGTTTATTTCATTAATTTTTTTAAAAAAATAATGGACTTGTTTGTTTCTCTCGTTAGAATAATAAAGTGCGATGAAAATCTTCAAATTGTTATTTTTTTAACGTATACACAAAAAAAATTACAATGCATTGCTAAACTAGTTTGATATCATTGCAAATGACAACTTTACTCTTACATATAATAATTATAATATAATTAGTTTATTATTTTTTTATATATAAGATTATATTATTATTTTTATATAAATCACGATCATATACGATAATTTTATCAATATATTTAAAAATTTACGATCATTATATCTCATCACACCATAACTCAGCACATTTCAGTGTACTTACATTTTAAAAAATTGAATTAAACAAATCAAATAACAATTCAATTAAGATTTGAGAAGGAAATTTTTTTTTTCAAACATTTATTGAATTGTTTTCAAAAGTCAATGATAATAAAATAAAACAATTGAAATTATTTTAATTTGAATTGTATTATATATGTATGGTGGGAATATAAAAATATATGAAATGAAAAACGGAGAACATTTATTTTGAAGTTTCATTAGATAAACGTTTATTAATTAAAAATAAATATACAAAATTATATTATTAGAATAAATATATCAAATTATTGACGGATCAAAATTGAAATTCATGTATTAATGTTTAAAGAAGATGATGAAAATAATAGAAAGGAGAAGAATGGAGAAGAAGATTGTTGTTATTCTATACGAACGAACCGAACTCTCTATGTTCATATTCATTCATTTTTTATTCGAATATGTTCATGTGCGCTCATATTTTATTCTAACGAGGATTCATGTTCGAACATGATTCAAGTACTTATATGAATGTTCATGTTCGTTCAAATAATATGTTCAAATAACTTATTCGAAAATGTTCTATGATATATTTAATTTTTTTTGAATTTAATATTGAAAAAAAATAAGAGAAAAACATTGTAATATCTATGAAAAATAGGAAAATATGGAGATATAATATGAAATATGATAGATTATAGTTTTTTTAATTCTAATATTTAATAATATATTTGTTAACAAACGTTCATATTTGTTTACGAAAATGGTGCTATTCGTTCAAATGATAAATGAAAATGAAAAAATATTCGAATAATGTTCATATTTATATTCGAATTAACAAACATGATCATATACTAGTCGAACATATTTCGAACACGAAATATTCAAATCGCATAATAGCTTAGGTGAGATAAATCTAAAACACTAGGTAAAATATATATCATTTTGTAATAATATATATATATAGTTAATAACAAAATTTTAGGGATATAAAAAATTACGTAAAACTGAACCATAATGTTACTAATAATATTATAACGTAAAGAATGAAATATATGTAATATATAATTGAATCTGTTTAACCTAAGTAATAAATTAAAGTAAATTTGTGTATTTTTCCACATTTAATCAATTAAAGGAATTTTAATTCTGTGGAAAATCTTGAGATTTTCAATGGAAACAGAAAGTTAGACTTTAGGGCTTCCTGCCATTTATGAATTGCGAAATCTGGAGAATTTGCCATGAAACATTTTTTCTTCAGTTTCACTGAGCACAGATTATTCTTTTCCTCCTGAATCCTTTACTCCTCTGTATTTCGATTGTAAAAATCGCTGAAGCTCGGTGTTCTAGAAGCGGAAATGTCTAAGATGGAGAGAGAGGGTTTGTCGGCGGTGGCCAGGCAGGCGGAGCAGCTTAAGTTGGAGGGTAACATCTGTTTCAACAAAGATCGATTTGGAGCTGCAATTGATGCTTATACTGAGGTGTTCGTTTTTGTTTGTATTATTATTTGAGAGATGAATCTCGTATGTAGTTTTTTTATTCTGAAATTTCATTTTTTGTTGGTTCTGTACTATTGTCAAGGCCATCGTGCTGTGCCCTAATGTGCCTGTTTATTGGACTAATCGAGCTCTTTGCCACCGCAAGCGGAAGTATGTATGATCACACCCTCGCTACATTTTTCAACTGCTTTTACTTTCTTTTGTTGGATAATTCTATTTGATTTTTTACTGAGGCTTAATTGATTGCCCTTGGTGGTGAATTTTTCGGATATAGTGATTGGACGAGAGTTGAGGAGGATTGTACAAGGGCTATTCAGCTTGATCATCATTCAGTCAAGGTTAGTTGTTGTAGATTTTATCGTATTTAAGTTATTTTGATTGCTTCAAATGAAAATTTCCTCCAACTGTACTTTGATATTGTTTATAAGAGGAATACAAATGTTCTAGTTTATAAGATGAGTGATATCGTAAGTAATTAGCTTGGTCCAAGCTTTTTTATTGTGATTCACTTCTCTCATGGACTGGGCTACACGGACACTTTCCCGGCCCATTGAATCCTGAATTTCTACAGATATTTGTTGAAATGATGACTTAGTTGGTGCTAGATGAAGCAGCATGGTGAGGTTAGGCATTGTTGTTTTAAAAATGAGTTAGAGGCCCTACACCATAAATTTATTCTCTTTTTGGATGATTTTATTGTTAGAAGGCCATGGCAACATTATTTTTAGCATCATGTTCAATGTTTAGTTAGACTTCGGTGCGGTCCGGTTCTTCCGGTTACATAGATGGTGATATTTGTTTTTCATTTCAAGCAGGCACATTATATGCTTGGTCTTGCATTGCTGCAAAGGAAGGACTATGCAAATGGGATCAGAGAATTGGAAAAAGTATGATTTTATACCGTTTTGGATCGTATTATTCATTAATATATCGAACTCAGGGATGAACATGGGATTTAGATAATTAGCTCTTCTTGAAATATTCACTGCAAACTTTGCCTTTTAAAACCTTTTAGGCAATGGAGCTTGGAAGGGGTGCAGACCCTATTGGCTACATGATAGAGGAGATATGGCAAGAGCTTGCAAGGGCAAAATACTTAGAATGGGAAGAGGAATCGGTTAACCGCGCTATCAAACTCCTAAAATTGAAGTAAATATGCCTTAATTTTATCATTCTCTTGTTTTTAATCATATAATGCCATTTATAAACTTTTGTTTCACTTTCTTTGGCGATTTTATCACCCAGAGAAGCATGTGAGACCGCTCTATGGAGTACGTCTCTAGATGAAGTTACTGAAGGCGAAAATCCTTATGTCCCTACCGAAGTAATGAATGATTTAGAGCAATTATTCAAGAATGTTTCGAAAGATGATACACCATCTGAGGCAAGCTTATGTTTCTCTATTCTTTAACATGATTTGCTATACAAACAAAATCTATATCCCATGCCTAACTCCAGGTTCCCGAGTATTTATGCTGCCAAATATCCTTAGACATTTTCCGCGATCCGGTCATTACGCCTAGTGGAATTACATATGAAAGAGTTGTGATCCTCAATCATCTGAAGAAGGCAAGTTTAGTTCTTTCTCTCCACTTTTTCCATAGTATATATGTTGAAATATATCCCACATTGATTGTGGAAATACAAAATCCCTAGTTTATAAGGGGAGTGATATCACGAGTTTGGCTCCGCCCAAGCCTTTTCAATGTTATTCACTTCTCTTATTGACTAGGCTAAACCGACACTCTTTCGGCTCATTGAATCTTGAATTTCTACATAGTATCGGAGCTCTTGGGTGGGTTTCGGGCTGGTCCGTACCGGTTTAGACAAAAAAAACTTTGGTAGAAAAGTGCATCGGTCTTAGGCGACAAAATAGATCTAACCTATGAGTCTAACACTACCGAGTATATTGAAACAATTCTGAACCGGACCAAGGCCAGTTCGACTTGAAGGGGAGTGTTGAAATATATCCCGCATCGGTTGTGGAAATACAAAATTCCTAGTTTATAAGGAATGTGATATCACAAGTAATTGGCTTGACCCAATACTTTTCAATGTGATTCACTTTTCTTATGAACTAAGTTAAACCGACACTCTTCCGGCCCATTGAATCCTGAATTTCTACAATATCATCGTTGTACTTAACGAATCCTAACCATTCCTAGATCTCATTCTCATTTAGGTCGGAAACTTCGATCCCGTAACACGAGAACCTCTTTGTGCATCTCAGCTAGTTCAGAATTTGGCAATAAAGGAAGCTGTGAGAGCATACTTAGAGAAGCATGGATGGGCTTATAAGATGGAATGACTGAAAAAACCAAAGCCCTTACTGTAAATGTAAGTCTTCTCCCAAACAAAACATGTGTTTTTGTTCTGTGAGCCTGTGGCTTTGTCAAATTATACAGCTGCTGATTACATTGAGTTTCTTGGTACATATATGAAACTACAGTCCATTTCTATATTGTGTGATTACTAGTAGTGCTAGTGGATATAATGAAATAATAAATTTGTTTCGTTCTACAATTGTAATAACGATGTGATTATCGTACCACTTTTTTTTATGCGCATATGATTATTATTTTTTCACTTGATTGTTGTTTTTGTAGTATGAGATTATCACTTAAATTAGTAATAATAAAATTAAAAAAAAATGTTCTACAAAATTAATAACCATGTCTATATTGACATTGCATTTGATTAGCTTATGATTATTATTTTTCACTTGATTGTTGTTTTTGTACGATGAGATTATCACTTAAATTAGTCATAATAAAATAATTAATTTGTTTGGTTCTACAATCTTAATAATAAATTTGTCAGTCAGATATTTTTTCTTCTTTCCATATCAGTTTTATCTATCTATACATCATCTTTTCATTCTTCTCAATTATTATTAAAATATTAATAAAAATATTTTATTTTCAATTCTACAATGATATCCAGACACTTATCTTTTTTATTGTCACTTTTTTAATGAACATATGATTATTATTTTTTCACTTGATTGTTGTTCTTCTAAGATGAGATTATCACTTAAATTAGTAGTTTTAGGGATGGGTAGGATCGTTTGACCAGATTTATTCTCAAACGATATATTTAATAAATAATAATTATTATTTTGCTCTTTACTATTCAAATAAGAATGGTTGTACAATGTCTACGTCTTATTGTTATTTTTTAATAAGAAGCAAAATTCAATGACGTTATCGGTAAAAATGATTTTTAAAATAAGTACGTTGGTCTATCTATTCTATACTACTTACTATAAAGCAGTCAGGGGAAAATATGTTAACAACACTTCTCAGGTAAACATAATTAAAAAATAATACTACTTTTTAGATTGTTAGGTTTATAACATTGTCAGAATATAAATTTACATAATATCACTAATTTACTGTTCATGAATAGTAATAAAATAAAGTAATTGAAATATTATATTATAAAATAATTACTCAACCATTTTAACTAAAAAATAAATGAATTGAAATAATATATTGAATAACAATATGAAGTTCAATATGTTACACTCATTTTTGTAAATTACATAATTAATTATATTGTACATCATGTCTATCGAGTTCACTCTAAACATAATTTGATTAGTAAAATATAATGATTTTTACATCATAAGCTTATATGGTATTCATAAAAAATAATGAATCTCATAGCATCCACGTGAATCTCATATTATATTTTATATTTCATACAATTTTTATTAAATATATGAATTTTTAATTAACAAATTTTGGTTCACATGGATTTTAAATTATTATATTCTTACCACTTTTATAAGTATTATTATATTTATATAAGTGATTTGCAGTTCAACAACAGTGAATGACTGTTATACACAGATTCAATTAAAATTTGTTAATTAAAAATTCATATATTTAATAAAAATTGTATGAAACATAAAATATAGTATGAGATTCATGTGGATACTATGAGATTCATTATTTTTTATGAATATCATATGAGCTTATGATGTAAAAATCATTATATTTTACTAATCAAATTATGTTTAGAGTGAACTCGACAGACATGATGTACAATACAATTAATTATGTAATTTACAAAAATGAGTATAACATTATTGAACTTCATAATGTTATTCAATATATTATTTCAATTCATTTATTTTTTTTGTTAAAATGCTTGAGTAATTGTTTTGTAATATAATATTTCAATTACTTTATTTTATTACTATTCGTGAACAGTAAATTAGTGGTATTATGTAAATTTATATACTGACAACGGTAGTAAATTAACAATCTAAAAAGTTGTGTTGTTTTTTTAATTATGGTTACCTGACAATGGTACTGTACATATTTACCCAGAATTTTTTAACTCTATAAAGCCGTTAGTATTTTATTAATTCCGCCAGCAACTTTTTTATAATAAAACAATTCAAATTAAACGATTTTCTTTATTTTATATATAATATAACTATTTATAGAATTGTGTCCCGTTCTAAGTTGATGTATTATTATAATGTATTTTTGTTGGTTTTATAGAAGATGTGTATCATTATATTCTAATTTTAACGAGAATTTATGAAATGCATTTTCAAAGATGTACATGAATGCAAAATTAAGGGACAACCTCATTTTGGAATTAATAATTCATTCTTGTATGTGTATGGATCAAATTACCCTTACCCATCAAAATAATTAAAACTCTAATATTTGTCTTTTTTTCTCCAAACAAAAGAACATATGAATAATTCTTCACTTGCCACAAAATACCACAGCTTAGTAGAATTCTCCAATCATTGTTGCATTTTATCTTAAACTTTCATGAAAACATGTGATATTTTATATGTAAATTACTTATATTTTGTGTTTATTCTCGATTTTAATACTATTTTTTTGTGAAATAGTAGTTAACATTGTAAAAAATTCAATTTTTATCGGTTCACAAGGTCTACATGATGCCACTGTTGTTCTGGGTTTCGAGTAAAAGCATGATATTTGCTTCTTTTTTTGGTTCATTGTTACTAGGGAGTTTTGAATCTTGTGGATTTCGAGTAATAGAATTTTTTGTGACATGTAGAATAGGTTTGTGGGTAATGTTTTTTGAATCTTTTTTTCTTACGTGACCCATGATTTTTTAGACGCTTATTTAAGAATGTTTGGTAGCTTATTTAAGATTGTTTTTGTGCATATTGATGTGATTAAATTGCTTGGAAGATTATTTCAAATACATATTGTTTGGAAGCTTATTCCATAATGTTTTTATGCATATTGATGTGATTAATTGTCATAACTTAACAACTTACTTCTTCATTCCGTAGTTGATTTATGCAAGTTGTTTTGGATATCATATTTAACATTAGTGTATTTGATAATACCGTTTCATATTTATCTTTTATTTGCTATATGTTTACTAATTGTATTTGTGTGGTTTATACATATATTTATAACAACATTGCTTACATTTTCAGATTGATTACAAATGGAATCCAGTCTTCCAAATTCAAAGAGAAAAAAATCAATTCCTACCGAGAAGGCTATTTGGATTGATTCACGTTTGGAGTTATTCATCAATATTTGTTTGCAAGAATTGATAGCTGGAAATCGACTCAACACTTCATTCAATAAACTTGGTTGGGAGAATATTTACAACATTTCAATATAGAGACAAACTGCAAATATAATATGATGTAAATCAAGAATATAGACAGATCCGTGGTAAATGGACCTTATGGAACAAACTGTGTACCAGCACTGGTGTCGTATGGGATAAGGCAACGAATACACTACGAGCTGATAGCGATTGGTGGGATGATAAAATCAAGGTACGAAGAATTTTTTTCAAATTATGATATCATACTTAATTGGTTATTAATTGTGTTTATTTCATTAAAATTTGTGTAGCGAATTCCATCTGCAAAAACATTTAGTTATAAAGGACCATTAATTCCAGATATCCAGCAACAATTTTTTGTTGGTGTAATAGCTACTGGGGAGTTTTGCTACACACCAAGTGCATGTATATTGTCATCTATATTATAAAAAAATATAATCAAAATATTGAAATATAATATAATACAATAAAAAATTAATAAATAACCAAACATCGAGATTGGAATTAAAAATATTAAAATTAATATGTAATATTTAAAGATAAATTGAATAGTAAATACTAAATAGATAAAGTTAATGAAACAAAAAGATAAAATTTAACTTGGATAGAAAAGATAATGTGTATGAAAGATAAATAAAAAATGATGTGGATAAGTGAGAAATTTGAGAAGTAAAAAGACAATATGATGTGAATGTAAGAGAATAATGATGTGTAGAGAAATGTATACGACAGAAATCGTTTTGGGTGCGAATAAGATTAAAGTAAGTCGTATGCACTTACATTCCAATAATAAAAGTACATATGAATTTTATTATTTAATATTCAAAATAAAATCTTAAAAACAATTACCTTTTAAATTATTTAGTATATATATTACTTAATCATTCAAAAATATTTAAACAAAAAATATATGATATAACTAACAATTATCTATTAATTTGTGTACAAATCAATGTTTTCATACTGTTCCAGGTTACCGTTTTGGTCCCGATCGATCGTCAGTATGAAAATATTGGTTCAAATTTGTTAATCAATATAAATTAGTATTATACATTCAAATCTACCAATTAATATTCTACAAACTCACACGTACAACCAATGAAATCACACATACTTAAATATATTTATATAACCATCATATATGCATATAATATATAATATATAATATACAATATAAAATATATACAATGAAATTAAATATTCAGTAACTAACTATTATGCAGGTTAGATCATTATGTTTAACTTATAGATGACATGCTAAGGTTTTTGTAAAAAAATTTAAGTTATTATAAAATTGTCAATATAATATTAATATCCATAAAAATAATTGTATTTAACATCAGAAAATACATTATTTTAATATATAATTTTAAATACAATTGAAATAATTACAAAAAGTCATTTCAAATTATTTTAAATGATGATCCCAAAAACAAAAAATACTTACAAAAAGTCATATTAATAATTTTTTTGAATTCTTTAATTTTTCTAACCATTATTCAACTTACACTCATATTTAAATTATTCACAACAATTTTTGCTCCATTTAATAATTTGATTAATTGAGTCCTATATTCTAATTTTGTTTAAAAATTTCTTTATACTCATGTTAATTTAAAATATGGGGTATCTTTTTTACATGATATTTGGTGTAGAGATTTATGTTTTGAAAGTTTAAATAGTTTAGTGTAATAAATAACCGTACAATTATCGGTAATACATAAAATAGAATAAAATTATATTAAGAAAAAAATAAACATTAAGGGTATATATATAGTATGTTAAACGGACTCTTTTCCAGGAACACCGAATTCGAGTCGGACTCTTTTCGAACACCGACTCTCATCGGATACTTGTTGGACATGAGTCCGTTTTTTGTATTTAAATGTGTTATTATTTATTTTGAAATATGCATGATTTAAATTTATTATTATTTATATATATTAATCTAATTTTGTTAATGCTTAAATAATTAACGATATATGAATATTATTGGGATATAATATAGTCCATACCAACTATTTCGATATTTTATCGGTTTTAAACATTAATTATCATATATATTTGTTTTCATAATTTATTATATTGTATAATATAATTAGATAAATCATAATTTTATTTATTGTTAATTATAAACCATGTTATCCACATATATCTTTTTAAATTTTATATTTAATTAAAAAATAATTGATAATATTATTGAGTTGAATTCTTTAACAAATCCGAGTCCCTGGATCCGAGTAGCGCAGTGGCGATGTCCGTTTAACATAGTATATATATTTTATTAAAATACATTTATATGTGCACAATTGAATATAATATTATCAAAATAGTTTAAAGATATACTACAAGAGTAATTAACCGAGCATGTCCGGAGGACGTGTATCCCATGCTAGTTCTAATAATGAATATATGAATATCCTCCTTGTTTTTATATACCAGCATAAATTATATAAAATAATTTACTAAATATTCTTATCCTAATTTTTATAATATTTAGAGTGAGTAAATAATTTGAAATACCGAATATTATATCAAAATTTTGTTATTTCGGTAATCGGTATTTGGTATTTAGTATTTTGAATTTGGTTTGACATTTAATTTGAATTGTGTTATTTAGTTTGGTATTCGATAAGTGTATAAAAATTTGAAATAATATCAAATATCAAAATTATTCGTTGTATAGATTTTTTACAATTGTTTTTTAAATATACAAATATTAATAATTATACAAAAAATGATCAATATGATTATGTTTCAACTCCCTGATGCAATGTATTTCATTTATGGTTAAAATTAGTTTTTTTATTATACATAAAAGAAAAAATTATAAGGATTGTCACATATATTTGAAATAATATAAATGTGATGTCCTAATGTTTAAAATTTGACCATGAAGCACTCAAAATTTCGAAAATGTTTATCGATAGCCGTGGTACTTATTAAATAATATTCTTTTAAAGTTTAAACTATGGTCAAATGTAAATAATTTTGGAACTTTGGAGGTCAACTATACAATTATTAAACTTAGATATTTGATATATCGATCGATATGAAAACTGCAGAATTGCTATTTCTGCATTTTTCCAATGTATAAACAAAATTGTAAAGTCTAGGCTTGTCCCAATTTGTCATTTCCACCAGGGTGATGTTTGCCAACGGCTTCCCAACTTACGTGATGTGTAAAATACATGTCCTTCA
This sequence comes from Utricularia reniformis, assembly GCA_009725065.1. Classification (NCBI taxonomy): domain Eukaryota; kingdom Viridiplantae; phylum Streptophyta; class Magnoliopsida; order Lamiales; family Lentibulariaceae; genus Utricularia; species Utricularia reniformis. Next base: position 396,670 of record RWGZ01000958.1, read on the forward strand.
AGTTACAATATTGCAAATATGATATACTTTTTGAACAAAAATATAGATTTGTAGCCCCTCAACTTCAATTAAATGCAAATAAGACATCTCAAGTTTCCAATATTATTTATCATTGACACTTTAACGAACTCGTAAATATTTAATATTTTATACACAATTCTCGAACATCAAGAGTAAATTTTATATAATTTTTCAAAAGAATTTTATTTTCATACTTTGTGAGGGTTTTCAATTAACGAAAAATCGGGTGCTAGAATATCAAGAACAAAAAAAAAACGGTATTGATAACTTAATGTTCTAGAATATACCTTAATTGTAGGATAATTAATTGTATAATTTTCTCATGTCCACCAAATTTATGTTCGTGATCAATCATGAAGTGGGACCCGTGCATTTAATTGGCTTTGGGCCACTTACAAAGCCTCGTTGGCCGCAATAACCCAGCCCAACCGCTGCCTGTTTCTTTTGCGGTTATTTAATGTATTTTTTTATCATTAGTTTTTTTCAAAAATAAAATATTTAAATGAAGACTTTCAAGTTTTAAGCATGGAAGTCATACCGGTGGTATACCATCCGATATATCGGTCATACCGGTAAATATCGATCGTGTCCGGTATACCGATATTCCGATATATCACCGGTATATCAACGGTATATCGTAAAAAACATTCCCGGTACGAGCGGTACCGACCGATATGACTTCCTTGGTTTTAAGTGATCGTTGTTTGTGAAAAGTGGTGACATTATCATATACACATATTCATTAAAAAAATGATGATAATTTTAAAGAAGTTAAATCATTTCCTAAAAAATAAGAGTATTGTTAGGGTTTCAATTTATCGAATATATCTTTATGAAATAAAATGATGCCCTTAATTTACAAATCCATCAAAATTGATTATCAATTTATAAAAATTACAAATTTGATTTTTCAAAATGATTACGATTGAAAAAATCGAAAAACATTAAAATCAGTTTTGCTACACATTAAATTTTGAAAAGTAATTTTGCCAAACTATTAACAATATTAATATAATGTTTGCATTTCCCAATTATTGAATTTTATAATTGCCCAAAATTATTAAAAGTTTGAGTACTAAATTTGTCAAATCGATAAATTGCTCATAAATTTTTGTGTGATATTGTTGTTGAATAGAATAAATTAATACAGAGTTTAATTTCTTAAAAAATTGTGAACAATTATTTCTTTATATGAATAATAAAATTGATATTTTCGTAGTGTTGAAATAATGAATTAAAAAATGGATAATTATATATGATACACAAAAAATTCCAATAAAACAACCTATATTAGAGTTAGAGATGTCAATTTGGATTATCTGCCCCATTACCCGACGGCTACCCACACTGTTTAAAGAGATATTGGATAATTAAACGGATACTGGAAATAGGGTGGGGAAGAAAATCACATATCCGCTTTAAAAGGGGCGAGTGGTGATTTGATACATAACCGCCCGCTACCCGTTCAGTTATCCATTTAAATAACCGTATCTGCCAACTTATATTTATTAAATATATTTAATATTTTAAAATCTTTGCCTTAATTATAAAACATTTATTAGGAGACTTAAGGATTGCCAATTTAATTCACTATTTCATTTTTTTAATTTTTGTTTTTGGTTTTTTCATCGACTTCTCATTGAAGTCAATATGATTATTGCTCATTAGTTCGTCCATCTTCTTTAAGGTTCGAATTCTTGTTAGGTACTTGTAAAACCCTTGAGTGTTGTCCGACCATATAGGAGAGGGAAAATGATACTATTGGTTTCGATGATGAAACCATCAAAGTTTAAAATTATAGTAGTTGTTTTAATTTTATATTGTTATTTTAAGATTATTTTGATATATTTAAATATGAATATTTTACTATTTTTTAAAAAAAATTAAAATTGTAAACCGTTGGTTAACCTTTAGCCCAACTATTAATCCATAGCGGATGCGGAATGGGAAGTGGACGAGAAATAAAAGAATGAGACGGGGGCGGAACGGAGAACGATATACATTATGTTAGATGAAACGGATAACAATTACTATCCGTACTATTGTCATCACTAATTTAGAGTATCCTCTAATGGTAATCTTTAATTGTATTATTATTTTTTTGTATTTCCAAGGTTATTTTTAATGAGACAAATTATATAATATAAAAAGTATTTAAATATTCATAGGGTATCCGTTGTAGGGTTGGCGTTTTTAACATGGCGATCAAAAGTTTCATCTCTTAGGACAGTCACAGTACTGCAATGTAATTGTAATGGTAATTCATAAATAAAATAAATATATATTGAATTTAGGTTGAAATCAGGGAGGACGAAGACGACGAAGGCCTGCAATTTTCTATTGGAATTTCCACGCACTACCACTACTGGCAGCATGTTCATACGAATTTCTCAATTATCTGTTTCGATACGCCCAGAAATGCTTTGATTATTGTTTCATTGCAATAGGAGCTTCATTTGCTTCCAGTTTATGTTATTTGTCCATCAGGAAAACGATAATCGTAGAGGGAAGGGGGTTTAGGGTTAATTCTGCCCCAGTTTGGTGGATAATACTTATTTTGGCAGCATTTTCGCAAGCCCTAGAATTATTGAGGTATTAGTAACTTGAAGCCCTAGCATGGTTTGCAGCGCATTTGTTGATTGGGAAAGGGGCGCAATGTTTTGAAGGCTTTTTTGATTGCTTTTTAGTTTGTTGTTGCATTTGCGTTCATGGCTTTACTGCAATGGACAATTTTCATTGGGTTATGGTTAATGATATGATGATTGTGGGTGTTTCATGTTGTGTTGTGAGATTGTTTAGTTGCGGCTTGCTGTTTCTGTTTTTGCCTTTTCGTGATTTTGGATTAATTAGTGTTTATCATATCTTTTGACCGCGTTATTACGTGGTAATTAGTTTTTGTTGTTTGTATGTGGCGTAGTGCATCCTTTGTGTTCTTTGTGTATTCTTTTACATGTATTGAAACATGTCTTTATTTAACTTGATTTCTGTCATCATTATGAATGTTGCTGAGACTAGGACAAGAAGTAACATCTGATAGTTTATCTCCTCGTATCTCACACTCTGGAGTAGCAACTGTCTATATTTTCATGTTAAAAGAATAGTTATCTGGTTAGATTACGTATGAACCATTTTTTGTTCATTGTTTAGCTGTGCATAATCTGACTTCATTGTTTGCAGTTAAGACAATTGAACACAGCTCTCTGCCAGAAAATTTTTGATTATTTACTGAAATTTAGTCCCTGATGATGAATATTTTCCCTCTTTTGGTTTAGTTAATGGAGAAGATCATATGACTGTTGAAGTGGGGAATGAATGGATGTGCTTCATCATCATTTATTGTAGTCAATGCCGAAGATAATTCTATGGGAGGAGTTGCTGAAAGTGGAATTGCTATTGTTGATGACACTTCTCCCCGGAAAGTAGTAATAAAAAAATTTCAAGCAGAGCTTAGGTATAGTTCATTGTTTATTATTTTTTTGGTTTGAGATGACCATTTTTCCTATTTCAGAAAAAAGTATAAAGCTCGTGATGAAAAAAAACGAGAATTGGAATTTCTTGATAAGGTATAGTGCAAGGATATGATTCTTGGTTTCTTCTTAATTTTGGGATTGAATGGGTCCCGTCTTTTTTTTTTCCTTCAGGGTGGAAACCTTTTAGATTACAGGCTTCGCTATGTTGATTCAGCTAGTTTTCAGTCAACTTCTGTTAATGATCTACAAAATGATCGGCTAGTAGCCAAGTAATTTCCTTGAATTATCTCTGCAGTTCAGATCATATTTGGCTACAATCATTTTTTTCTTTGTGTTGTACTTAATCATTTGTGTTTCAAAATAGTAATATTGTAACGTTACAGCTCTGTTTGCTAATTTTTTAAATTTCTTCCTGTAATGGTAGTGATGCATTGCTCACAGCATCGCATGGAAATACTGTGGAAACTAATGGTGGGCCCAGGGTACTACCTTCAGAAGCCAATAGCGCTGATAATCTCTTGTATTTTGATGCTGAGACAGAATTTTCTGAGGGTAGTCGAAGTTTGTCACATCCTTGCAGGAGTGATATTGTACGACCAAAACATTCATTGAACATAAATGAAGCATGGAAACATAGCGAATCAGCTGCTTTTACTATACCTAGGAAAGCATACAAAAGNGAATTCCCTTCAATGTCACTATAATTTTTGGGTGGCCTAATACATGATACAACGTTTCTGTTTTCAGGGAAGTGCCCGACAGTTGTTTCAACGGTTACTAGGCCCCATTGAAGAGGATACACTGAAATCTCATTTTGAGAAGATAATAATGATTGGGCAAAAACTTATACCACGTAGGAGTCAGGTATGTACATTTGTTCATCATTGTATTGTTGGCATGCCTTTTATTAACTTTTTTGACAACCCTTCTCAAAAGTTGCTGGTTTCATTATGATATAAGTGTTAGTATAATTTCTGATGATATATCTCAACGCAATTTAATTAGAGTGGTGTGTGGCACAGTACCCTAATCAGATCACTCAATAGTTCGTTCGTCTTCAAGCTAAACATTTTTTACATTTATTTGTCTTCACCCGAAATTTGTCTATACTAAATTTACGTCACTGAACTTTATGGATTGGTCCATATTTTTTGTATTCTTCTAATTCTTCATATTTTATATTGTTAACACATTCATTTTATACCAGGATCCCAAACAACTCCAGCAACCTCACATCTCTCATTCAGCTGCTCTTTCCCAAATTTTTCCAAATAACTTGAATGGAGGACCCATTTTGACGTAAGATATGAAGCTGCGTTTTGTGAGATTTTTTTCGATATTATGTAAATTGCTTTGTTGATATTCTATAATTTTGTGCTTGATAGCTTTCCTCATTGTTTTTCCTTGTCAAAATTACATGATCATTTGTTCCTTGAAGGCCCCTCGATCTGTGTGCTGTTCAAAGCCCTGATGTTTTTTCAAATGGACTACAAGCTGTACATACGTCTGGATCAGGTGTTCCAAACCAGGGTGTGAACAATTCATTACTTCCAGCATCTGGTGCGTGTTCTCCATTGCAAGGACTCCCAAACATCGCGTCTGGGACTAGTTTTACATCGTCTCCCAGCACTGTCAATTCACCAGCTAGGTAATAAATTTAATGACCTCAGAAACCAGTTTCACATGGCTCTAATTTAGCACTATTTTCTGATTCTTATAGGGATGGAAGGCATTTGATCCACAGATCTGGCTCATTATCAGCTGATGATCAGAAGAAAATTCAGCACTATAATCAAATGATTCCTGGCAGAAATGCATCACAAGCTAGCATCCCTGCTCTTGGAACCCCTGCGGGAAATGATCGTGGTATCCGTATTAATGCTAGTGTGGTACCCAATGCAAATAGAAGTATCCCAATGCCAAGATCTCATGATTCTTTGCCGATGATGCGGGTATGTCATTTTATACTATTTCCATTTCTAGTCGCCTAATTGCCTTGAAGTTATGCTGAGAAATTCCATCGTCTTATCAGTTTTCGTATGTATATTTACATGAATTCGTGACATGTTACATTTCTTTGTTGTTATAGCCTGGTATGACTCAGGATTCACTGAGGCAAATTATGAGCGGAAGCAGCAGCCAAGGGATGTCTCACCAGACACCTTCAACTCCTGTTTCATCTTATGCTACCAATCATCACGCATATTTCGAAGGAACAGCAAATCATGCTCCCGGCCCTCAGCAGCAACCGTATGGTCCTCGCTTAGCAAAAGAGAGGCAGCCTCAGCGCTTGATGCCTCAACAGCCACAACAACAGCAGTTTCCTGCTTCTAATACTTCGATGCGGCATGTGCAGTCCAAGCCTCAACTTCCCTTGCTATCTTCTGTTCAAACTGGCTCTCAAAAAAGTTCACTAGTTGCTATTTCTTCATTATCGTCACCCTCGATGAACTCAGTGTCGTTGCATCAGAAACATCTAGCAGCAGCTGTAGGCATTGTACAGAATCCACAAGGTGGTGGTGGTGGTGTGTTAGCAAATCATACAGGGAAACAACAGTCCAATAGACAACATCCTCAACGGCATCAATCACAAGTTGTGCAACAAGTGAAGCTTGCAAAGGGAGGTTCTACCGGTGGCCTAATGCCGCTTCCGAATGATTCCTCCCCTTCAAATGGTGTTCTTACAAGTTCAGGTACCCCGATAAAAGCTAGCCCTCACTTCACTCAAAATCAGAGCTCATATACTGGTTCGACACCGAGCAGTACACAGCCTACTGGGCCTTGCTTATCCAGCCCTTCGCTAAATCATTCAGTTCATCAGCAGAAGATTTATTCCAGCAAAGGTACTTCAACTCCGAAAAATATTCAAACTTCTAATGGTAGCCAGGGTCATCAACCAGGTCCTCAGGTTCTTTCTGATTCGACACTCCAACGAGCAACATCAGATGATGTATTAAACTCATCATCTAATCAAGGTTCAAAGACTTCTTTGCCTTATAATTCACATGACTCTGCTCCTCAAGATGGACAGGGACTTAGCCAGAAACAATCGACCGTCAATCTTGATGCTAATGAACAATGGCAGCAACAGCAACAGCAATCAGAGGTTCAAAAGACAACACCACAGAGCCAGGTTCTTCAAACAGGGAATGGTAACTTGTATGGAGAAACAGTGACTAAAGATTGGAGTAAATTATAATTGGATTATCTTATCATTGCTTAAAGGCATCCAATTTCACTTCATCATCCTCTGGAGCGAGGCGTGCGTGCACCGGTATGTTCATTTACATTAGTTTCTTGTAGTTTCCCAACTTTCACTCTAATACCTCGTTTTCTTCCTATGAATCTGGTGTTTGCAATTGATTGCTTGTCTTCTTCTACACAGTGTTTTAACATTAAAGGGGCATGGAAGCATATTAGGACTAAAGGTAAGTTAGAAGGTAGATGTACAGTGTCATTTTGGCTCGGCCTTATTGTTTAATGCTTATTTTCTTTCACTTACTGAGGTTATGGTGCCCTGGCCCTGTTTTGTATAGATTAAGATTAGCTTTCCAATCCAAATCCATTGCCTGATCTCCCGCAACAACAATAACCTAGTTGATATTTTATACTAGAAATAACGTAAATAACTCTTCACCGCAGTTACAATGGAGATTTTGTCCATATTTTCATACCGACCCGTGTAGGGTTTTGAAAAAGGATAGCTCTGTATTTGATTGGCACCGTCCTATACTGTGTATTTGGATTGGAGTCCTCGTTTTTTGGTTACGACTCGAAAAAAATATTGATTTTTTTTTAAAAAAATTGGTATCAATTGGTATACTAATCCGGATTGGAATGAAATTACGGATCGGTACGAAAACATTACACTTGACTAGTCAAGTACAAACGAATCTAGTTGGGTTTGTGAACCTTTGGAGTTAAGCTAGTCAAAATTCAAGTTCGAGTTTTGATTATTTTGTTCTCGAACTTTAAAATGTTTAATGAATCGAGTTTAGTTGATTCTTGGATTAATAATATTTATATATATTAATTAAATATTTATGCATATTTAATATATATTATTTAATTTAATTTAAATTAGAATCAAACTTAAAATGGAACTGTAAATCAAATTTTTTGTACTTGAATCCTAACTCTTCTATTTTGTGTCAAATCAATTTTTTTTAAAAAAATAAATTCGATTCTAGATTCAGCTTAGGACTTTGGACTTCCGGATTCGGGTCGCGGTTAATCAAATGTAAGAGAAACCCATATTTTGTGAGTGTTTTGTTTAGGTTTTAGCGGGAAAGTGAGAATTCAGAGTGAAAGGCGCGCTTGACCTCATTCGGTGATCGGATCGACGACAGGGGAGCAGATGGCGGAAAAGGAGGACAAGGCGGCTGAACCGGCGGCGCTTCCAAGGACTATCGTGCGCCGTGTGGTGAAGGAGAAGCTGTCTCAACTCTCCTCTGATTTCGAGATCTCTCTTCTACGGGACTCTCTGTCGGCCTTCGCTGAAAGCGGACGTGTATTCATTCATTACCTCTCCTCCACGTAAGCCTCTACCGGCACGAAAATCGCCTAATTCTCTTGTTTTCTATGTTTTTTGGCATTCGGAAAAAAACCTAATTTTCCTCTCTGTGATGCTATTATGAATTTACCGCTACCCTATTGATCTGAAGTGAATTTATTTATTATCATGCCTTTTCAGAGTGAATTTTGAGGATGGATCTTTGTGCTTTACGTCGCTATATTTTTTACTATTTCACTTTCCTGTAATACTCAGTGCACACGACATTTGTAAGGATTCAAACAGGCAAATAATCAATGCTGAAGATGTACTAAACTCCCTCGAAGAGATTGACTTTCCAGAATTCATTGGCCCTCTCACCGCTGCTCTTGAAGGTATTCATTCATTCAGGTGTACTGCACCATATGAATCTTTTTTGTATTTTGTTGGAATTATAGAGTCTATCCGAAATTATGACGAGAGCGTGAACGAACGGGATTAATGGGAGGAAGTTATACATTTAAAAGACTAGTCATTATGTGATGATAAATTCAATCACACAATAGCTCACCTTCAAGATTCCTTTATAACCTAATCAATCACACTTCTATAACCAACATGGGACGAATTCAACCATAATGTTTGGACTTGCGAATTGAAATGAATCGGACCAGCTCCGATACCATGTTGGAATTATAGAGTCTGGCCAAAANACATTTCTTTGTTGTTATAGCCTGGTATGACTCAGGATTCACTGAGGCAAATTATGAGCGGAAGCAGCAGCCAAGGGATGTCTCACCAGACACCTTCAACTCCTGTTTCATCTTATGCTACCAATCATCACGCATATTTCGAAGGAACAGCAAATCATGCTCCCGGCCCTCAGCAGCAACCGTATGGTCCTCGCTTAGCAAAAGAGAGGCAGCCTCAGCGCTTGATGCCTCAACAGCCACAACAACAGCAGTTTCCTGCTTCTAATACTTCGATGCGGCATGTGCAGTCCAAGCCTCAACTTCCCTTGCTATCTTCTGTTCAAACTGGCTCTCAAAAAAGTTCACTAGTTGCTATTTCTTCATTATCGTCACCCTCGATGAACTCAGTGTCGTTGCATCAGAAACATCTAGCAGCAGCTGTAGGCATTGTACAGAATCCACAAGGTGGTGGTGGTGGTGTGTTAGCAAATCATACAGGGAAACAACAGTCCAATAGACAACATCCTCAACGGCATCAATCACAAGTTGTGCAACAAGTGAAGCTTGCAAAGGGAGGTTCTACCGGTGGCCTAATGCCGCTTCCGAATGATTCCTCCCCTTCAAATGGTGTTCTTACAAGTTCAGGTACCCCGATAAAAGCTAGCCCTCACTTCACTCAAAATCAGAGCTCATATACTGGTTCGACACCGAGCAGTACACAGCCTACTGGGCCTTGCTTATCCAGCCCTTCGCTAAATCATTCAGTTCATCAGCAGAAGATTTATTCCAGCAAAGGTACTTCAACTCCGAAAAATATTCAAACTTCTAATGGTAGCCAGGGTCATCAACCAGGTCCTCAGGTTCTTTCTGATTCGACACTCCAACGAGCAACATCAGATGATGTATTAAACTCATCATCTAATCAAGGTTCAAAGACTTCTTTGCCTTATAATTCACATGACTCTGCTCCTCAAGATGGACAGGGACTTAGCCAGAAACAATCGACCGTCAATCTTGATGCTAATGAACAATGGCAGCAACAGCAACAGCAATCAGAGGTTCAAAAGACAACACCACAGAGCCAGGTTCTTCAAACAGGGAATGGTAACTTGTATGGAGAAACAGTGACTAAAGATTGGAGTAAATTATAATTGGATTATCTTATCATTGCTTAAAGGCATCCAATTTCACTTCATCATCCTCTGGAGCGAGGCGTGCGTGCACCGGTATGTTCATTTACATTAGTTTCTTGTAGTTTCCCAACTTTCACTCTAATACCTCGTTTTCTTCCTATGAATCTGGTGTTTGCAATTGATTGCTTGTCTTCTTCTACACAGTGTTTTAACATTAAAGGGGCATGGAAGCATATTAGGACTAAAGGTAAGTTAGAAGGTAGATGTACAGTGTCATTTTGGCTCGGCCTTATTGTTTAATGCTTATTTTCTTTCACTTACTGAGGTTATGGTGCCCTGGCCCTGTTTTGTATAGATTAAGATTAGCCTTCCAATCCAAATCCATTGCCTGATCTCCCGCAACAACAATAACCTAGTTGATATTTTATACTAGAAATAACGTAAATAACTCTTAACCGCAGTTACAATGGAGATTTAGTCCATATTTTCATACCGACCCGTGTAGGGTTTAGAAAAGGGTAGCTCCGTATTTGATTGGTACCGTCTGATACTGTGTATTTGGGTTGTAATCATGGTTTTTTTGTTTCGACTTGAAAAAATATTAATTTTTTTTAAAAAAATTGGTACTAATCATATTGATATGGATTGGAATGAAATTATGGATCGGTTTGAAAACATTGCAGTCGACTAGCCAAGTACAAACGAATCTAGTTGGGTTTGTGAACCTTTCGAGTTAAGCTAGTCAAAACTTAAGTTTGAGTTTTGATGATTTTGTTCTCGAACTTTAAAATGTTTAATGAATCGAGTTTAGTTGATTCTTGGATTAATAATATTTATATATATTAATTAAATATTTATGCATATTTAATATATATTATTTTATTTAATTTAAATTCGAATCAAACTTAAAATGGAACTGTAAATCAATTTTTTTGTACTTGAATCCTAACTCTTCTATTTTGTGTCAAATCAATTTTTTTAAAAAAAATAAATTCGATTCTAGATTCAGCTTAGGGCTTTGGACTTCCGGATTCGGGTCGCGGTTATTCAAATGTAAGAGAAACCCATATTTTGTGAGTGTTTTGTAACTTTTGTTTAGGTTTTAGCGGGAAAGTGAGAATTCAGAGTGAACGGCGCGCTTGACCTCATTCGGTGATCGGATCGACGACAGGGGAGCAGATGGCGGAAAAGGAGGACAAGGCGGCTGAACCGGCGGCGCTTCCAAGGACTATCGTGCGCCGTGTGGTGAAGGAGAAGCTGTCTCAACTCTCCTCTGATTTTGAGATCTCTCTTCTACGGGACTCTCTGTCGGCTTTCGCTGAAAGCGGACGTGTATTCATTCATTACCTCTCCTCCACGTAAGCCTCTACCGGCACGAAAATCGCCTAATTCTCTTGTTTTCTATGTTTTTTGGCATTCGGAAAAAAACCTAATTTTCCTCTCTGTGATGCTATTATGAATTTACCGCTACCCTATTGATCTGAAGTGAATTTATTTATTATCATGCCTTTTCAGAGTGAATTTTGAGGATGGATCTTTGTGCTTTACGTCGCTATATTTTTTACTATTTCACTTTCCTGTAATACTCAGTGCACACGACATTTGTAAGGATTCAAACAGGCAAATAATCAATGCTGAAGATGTACTAAACTCCCTCGAAGAGATTGACTTTCCAGAATTCATTGGCCCTCTCACCGCTGCTCTTGAAGGTATTCATTCATTCAGGTGTACTGCACCATATGAATCTTTTTTGTATTTTGTTGGAATTATAGAGTCTATCCGAAATTATGACGAGAGCGTGAACGAACGGGATTAATGGGAGGAAGTTATACATTTAAAAGACTAGTCATTATGTGATGATAAATTCAATCACACAATAGCTCACCTTCAAGATTCCTTTATAACCTAATCAATCACACTTCTATAACCAACATGGGACGAATTCAACCATAATGTTTGGACTTGCGAATTGAAATGAATCGGACCAGCTCCGATACCATGTTGGAATTATAGAGTCTGGCCAAAATTACGACGGGGAGCGTAAACAAATGGGATTAAGGGTAGTAAGTCACACATTTAAAATACATGATCAAATCATTATGTGATGATATTTCACTCCTTTATTAACCTAATCAATCACAATTCTATAACCAATGTGGTACAAATTCAACACTCCCCTCAAGTCCAACCATAAGGTTTCGATTTGTGAATTGAAATCAATCGAACCGGCTTTGATACCATGTTGGAATTATAGTCTAGTCGAAATTACGACGGGTTTTGTGAACTAATAGGATCAAGAGGAGGAAGTCACACATTTAAAAGATTTGATCAAATCATTTCGTGATGACATTTCACTCCTTTATAAATATAATCAATCCCACTTCTATAACCATGTGGGACAAATTCAACATGTTTTGCTTCTACATCTACATATTTGCATTGTTTAACCAATTGCTGCCTATGTAAACCAGAGTTTAGACAGAAGAATTCAGCTAAGAAAGCAGGAACATCATCATCATCAGTTACTAAGCAAGTGATCAGAAAAGCCCCACCAGCAAAAAATGAAGGTCGCCGAAAACGGCGTAGTATAAGAGCCATTGAAAATTAAGAAGATGCAGATTCAGCAAAAAGTATGCCTTTCAGCAATTACTCCAGGTATTCCTCTTCATAACTTAGTGTTTTAGTTTGTGACTTTGTGCTACTTCTGTAAACTCAATCATGTGAATTCTTGCTGGTTGCATTAAAAGTCATGGTAACAATATCTGTTGAACATAATAAATAGGATTGCGATCTATTCGTGATAACTCTTCTCAAATTTTTCGAATCATCATACCCGAAGTGCGTCTTAGCAGACTTCTTGCATATGAAGCAAGAATGAACTTTGGCTAAAGAATTTGTACTAGTTTTAGTTAATAGCTTTTGTGAGTTTTGTTGGTCAAATTATTGATTTTTGAAATAAAAAGGAAAATAAGTCATAAATATTTTAAACTTTGGTATTATTCGGTATACAAGAGGAACACGTACACCGGTATATTGGATATCTACTATAATAACAAAGTGAATTTTACATAAAGAACAATATAGATAAGAACAAAATGAATTGGACTGAGCGGCCAGGTGGTGCAGTTATTAGCAGAGAGAGTGTCTCTTGAGCTTTTTGGGGAGATTTGGGCAAATAGCCATGCCAGATATTATAAAGGATTGGTTAAATAACATTCTTTAAAAAATATAGATTAAATAACCATTGGTTCTATATTTTAATAAAAATAAATAAATAATATATATATATTAATTAAAAATATATAATAAATTAATTATGATACATAAAATAATGTTTAATATCCTTACGAAATTTAGTAACGATCCGAAATTTACGTATCGATTGAATCGGTACGAAATATTAATTTTTTATTATTTCTTTTATGGGTTCCGACCCAGAAATCAGGTATCGAATCGGTATGAAAACAATGATATTAAGATCGAATTGACTTTAACGAATTTGAATTCAAAATATCGGGTATCAACCGATACATCGGGCATACTCTACGAATCGCAATATATGTTTTCATATTGATCAATATGTGAAATACAATGGCAGTAACGAGTTATAGTGTCAGATACTAGTCGGTATTTTCATATCGTAATTTCACATATCGATCGATATGAAAACATATGTTCTCATTTGGGTTTCCGGGTCGAAACCCGTAATTTCATACTAGTCGGTATTTGGACCGTTATCGGGTTTCCGAGTCGAAACCTGTGATTTTTCATATAGATCTGGTAAAAATAAATTAGTAATATTTCGTACGGATCCAAATCGGTACGAAATTTCGGATCATTACTATTTTTAATTAATATATATAAATTATTTATATATTTTTATTAAAATATAGAAAGAAGGGTAATTTGGTCCATATTTTTTAAGAAAGGTTATTTAGCCAATGATTTATCAAAATGGGTTATTTGGCAAAGTAATATCCGCCATAAGGCTATTTGGCCAAATCTCCCTTTTCATTATATATGTTTTTCTTATATGCCATCACATACTCAAATATTTGTTTATTAAAAATATTAAATGTTGTGAAACAAAATACAATATATGACTCACATCCATGCATTTAAGCTTTGTACCACGAGATTTTACAAAAAACGTGCAATACAAAAAATAAATACATAAAATGAAAAAAAATGAATCGGAACAATGCAAGTTCGACTTGATTCATAGTAAAATACATTACTCACATTGGACATAAGATAAAATTCTTTTTTATAAAAGGTGTGATTNCTGAAGGGCGGAGATTTTATGATATTATGGTAACTTTATTACTCTGTTGTGTTTGATTTTGACAACCTTATCAAATTAGTATTAATTTTGTCCGAAGAAGAACCCAGATAGAATACTTGAGAAATATCAATATTTTCTTCAAATTTGTAGATCCTATTCGTTTCTCTTTATTTTACTTCATTTTGTTGAAATTATTTGACAGAATTGGGTTTTGAGAAATTCATTTGATGATGGGTGATTGTCTGAGATTGGGAAAACAGCCGACAATGCCTTCTCCTCGTGGTGACAACTGCAAATCAATTGATGTGAATGAAAGTGATTGTAAGAGAATCAGGCTAAGTGATGGCAGATTTTTGGCTTACACAGAGAGAGGTGTTGCCAAGCATTTATCCAGTTACAAAGTTGTTGTTGTTCATGGCTTTGGAAGTTCCAAAGATATGACATTCATGGCTTCACAAGTAAACAGATTCTTTCTTTTAGCATTATAATTCGATAAAATAGTACGTTCACTCCCCAAACTTATACACTTTTGGTGAAATTAGTCTCCATAATTTTTGGTAGATTTAGTCCTCCAAGTTTGCAACATTTAGCAAATCAGATCCTAAAAGTGACAAATCGATCCCATAAAATTTGATTTTGACCGAGAACCTCATTTGTCAAAATTGAAAACTTTGAGTACTGATTTTGTCAAAATTTTGAGGGCCAATTTTTACATATTCATATTATGGGAATCATAATTTCCACAATCATAAAACTTTGGATACTAAAATTGCCAAAATCATTAAACTATAGAGACCAAATTTGCGTGTAGCCAATATAATTCATTTGTTTGAATCCAAAAGAAGCAGTAGCTTATCTTGAATTACGTTTCCTGAACTGGGGTTTGTATGAATAGATTGTTTTTTATCTTACTGTGCATATTTACAGTGTGAAACAAATGTTGAGTTTTTTTTCAAGTGGTTGTGGAGAGGCACCTAATGTATTTTTAGCCATTAGGAACTTTTGGATGAGTTGAAGATATACCTTCTGCTGTTTGATCGGGCGGGCTATGGCGATAGTGATCCGTATCCAAAGCGATCATTCAAAAGTGAAGCATCAGATATCGAAGAACTAGCTGATAAACTACATTTGGGATCCAAATTTTACATTCTTGGAGTTTCATTGGGATGCTATCCCATTTGGAGTTGCCTCAAATGGTTCCCCCATAGGTACTAGCAACTTTATCGAGTTTTTTGATTCGGAGAATGACAACCGAAGAATTTTTAGTTCATCTTTAGGGCAAGTTATTCTGCATTCATTTAAGTCTAGACTAAATACTCATATAGTGCTAGTCTATTGTTAAATTTGTCTCACATTGTTTAGAGAAGTGAGATTGAATAGGTTTATAATAGTGAGGAATGTCATCACATAATGTCTTGATCAAGTCATTTACATTTGTGGTCTCCTCCCGTTCGTTCACGCTCTCCCGTCGTAATTTCGGTCAGATTCTATAATTTCAACATGGTATCAGGGTTGGTTCATGATTTAATGGATCGAAAGAGTGTTCATGTAACTAAATCCATAAAAGAAGTGAATCATATTGAAAATGTCAGGTCAAGCCAATTACTCATGATATCACATCCTTTATTAACTAGAATTTTTCTAGTTCCACAACCGATGTGGGACAATATTTCAATATCTATACTAAATTTCAAGATGGCAACGAAGAGCATTATATCGTTTTTCGTTTCGTCTCATTTTTCTCTATGTTTTGTCTTTAGGTTATCTGGAAGTGCTCTTGTTGTTCCATATATCAACTATAAGTGGTCTTCTCTTCCGCGTGCTTTAACGAAGGATGATTATCGCAAGCGTCTGTCTCGATGGATTCTTAGAGCTGTACGTTATGCTCCTCGACTACTACATTGGTGGCTAACTCAGAAGATTTTCCCATCATCTAATGTTCTGGACAAAAATTCTGCATTTTTTTGTAGCAAAGACTTGGAATTGCTGAATAATACACCAGGATATCAACTGCTTAACCAGGTAATTGCCCTTTTGGATATTCGACTTTTGGTATCGCAAAATCTACGTAAAAATTCGAAAAGCATACTAGATGTTTGAAATTATAGAGTCTGGTCAAAATTATGACGTGAGTGTGCACGGATGTAACGTATAAGGGGTCTTTTACGGTGTGGTCTTCTCCTCTTATACGTTATATCCGAGCAACACACTACCCATGTAAATTGACCCGATTCTAGAATATTTAACATGGTATCGGAGCTGGTTCTGTCAAAATACTGACTATCAATACTAGGAAAGTCCGGTTCATTTCATTTTGCAAGTCCAAATTTGTCAGGTATTTGAACTCGGGGTGTGTTGAAATATAGCATCGTCCCATGTTGGAAAATGAATGTGGTTTGGATTGGTTTATAAGAGGTAATGTGAGCCATAATAAATGACTTGTTCAAGTCTTATACAGTGTGGTTTCTTCCCTCTTATACGTTATATCCTAGCATACTCCCCACGTAAATTGACTCGACTCTATAAATTTAACACATATTATGAACTCCAAGACTGACATTCTTGTATTATGACACAGAACAAAATCAAGAATCCAACGGTATTCAACTCGATCTGTAGAGATGTGTTGGTAGCATTCGGAAAATGGGATTTCGAGCCGACTGAACTAAGCAATCCGTATCCCGAAATGGAAAGCTTGGTCCATATATGGCAAGGACATGAAGATAGAGTTGTCCCATTTCAACTTCAGAGATATATATGCGGTATGCTTCCTTGGATTCGGTACCATGAGGTCCCGGACGGTGGTCATTTGCTTGTTTATGATACGGTAGTATGTGAAGCCATCTTGAGGTCCCTCGTACTAGGGGAAGATTCTCTGATTTACCATCCAGATATGGAGCCGAGGAGGTAGTTGATGTTTTTATTCATTCTTGTTTATTACAACTATATGAGAGCAGTTTGATGATGTCTTGTGTGAATATGTGAAATGTAGCATTGTATTTGTTTGGACTAAGTTATGATGCTGACAATGTAATCATAGTGACTCTTTTTGTAAGGACAAGAACATGTCAAATTTGTTATTGTAAATCATATGAAACAGACAATGAACTTGTTCTGGTACATTTTTTACGTGTATTTGCTTAATTATATTGTTCTTGTAAAGTAGAATGTTGAATTTGTACTATTGGTTAGAGAAGTGACGACATTAGTTAAGTTTATAAAGGGATGAAATGTATCATATATATATAAGGTCATTGTAATTTTGTCCGCACTCAAAACTATTTTCGCTGAATAAATCTCTTTATGCATCATCATTCTTTCACGTCTACATCATATTCTTTTTTTACTTTTAAAATTTCTCACTTATCTACATCATTATTTATTTCTCTCTCATCCACGTCATCTTCTCTCTCCAAATTTAATTTTATCTTTCTATCTATTCAATTTTATTTATTTACTATTCATTTTATCAATAAACATTGGGTTTGTTTGTAATTCAAATTAAAACTGTGGTGAGATGCGATGCGATATCCAAATCGTGATTTTCATATGGTACACAGAACACAAGCTTAATTGCGATGTGATAATCGTTAAAAAATCACGATATCGTCACAGCTATTAAAACCAGCTGTGGTATCATCGTGATTTTGGAAAAGACTAATTTATTCTTACTTCTATTAATTATAATATAATTATATTTGTTATTATATATATATAATGGTATATTAGTAATTTTACATAAATCACTATTATAATATCATAATTTACCAAACATATTTAAAAATTCACGATCATCATATCTCACTACATCTCACTACACCATAATTTTAAAAAGCTATATCAAACAAACTCATTACATTTTAATTTTAATATTTTAAATTTCAATGATCTCGATGATTAAACATTATTTATTAATTTGTATCGTTGTATATATTGTGTTTCAATGTTTCGATTATATTTCTTTTTATTGATCGTACTCATTTTTAATATTTTGATTTTGAAATGGTCTAATTTGACCTAAAATTACATATTTATATTAATATATTTTTATTTATTAAATTATTAAAAGTTATATTTATTTATTAAATTATTTATATTTTATTAAACCATGGGCACCCACGTGGAGGAGAGAGTAGCGGACAAGGTCGTATGAAAATACAGTCTTATCTGCCGTTAAAAAGAGTTTAATGATTTGATCAAGTCTTTTAAATATGTGAGTTACTCTAATTAATCTCGTTTGTTCACGTTCTCCCATCATAATTTCAGTGAGACTCTATAATTTCAACATAGTATATGAGTTGGTTCGATTCATTTCAATTCGTAAGTCCAAACCTTATGATTTGACTTGTGGGAGAGTGAAATTAAAGTGTTAATTTCAACATGTTTATATAAGTGAGATTTATTATACTTATAAAGGTACAAATTCCATCATATAATGGTTAAACAAGTTTTTTTAAATCTGTTGAATTCGTTCAAGTTCTTACATCGCAATTTTATTCAAACTCTTTAATTTCAATAGAGGGCATGAGCCGGGCTAAGACTCAAGGCCAAAGAAATAGTTTAGCCACGGCCCTTCCAGGGAAATCCAGGCTTGAGCCCCCATGACCTGGGCCCATGATTTGCCTAGGCTCAGTCCCAGGTACGGAATTTCTATTTTCTTGGTGGTCTAAAGTCTAAACCCACTCTCGCAAATTCGCCGGCGTTGGTCGCAAGAAATGGGGAAGCACGGCAAAAAGCTGGGCGGGAACCGTCACCGGGATAAGAGAAGTTCTTTCGGTTTATCAGAGAATGAAGAAGATACTCTTGATCGTGTGGCAACCTTACAAACTTCTTGTCGCCGTGAAGATANAGCTGCTATTTCGGCTGTGATAATGAATGTAGCTGGCAGCAGTCTTGGCTTGGTCTGGAGGTACATTAACCCTACGGATTAATGATACTCAACTATCATTGCGAGTTTGCTAGTGTTTGTTAGTTAATGTGCAGATTATAATTCCTCCCATTGAATTATTATTGTGATTATTAAGTGTTTCTCCATTGTCATAAATAATTCAATGATTTTTCCATCTGTACAAGTGTTTTGGTGCCGAACCACTTCTACTTGAGCAAATATCGTCTAGACAATTTGTAAAATATTACATATTTACTATTTTTTTATGCATTTTGTGTATAAAAATAAAATAAAGAAGAATGGCTTGAGCAAGTTGGAGTTTTGATAATAGTAATACCACATTTTTTCGATTTGAAAATTTATTCTATTTTGTTGCCCGAACCCTGTATGCCCAACATTGAGCGACCAAAACTGAAGCTCATAATCCGACACATAGTCGAGGGGATCACCAGATCCTGTAAAGGTCGGCATCCCATCTGATGTTCGGAATAAACTCTTGGGTAATGCATTCATTATCTTTTTGAGAACAAGTGCAAATGCAATTGTGACAAGGTACTAAATCATTGAGTGATGTGAGTGTTTTGATATACATCCTCTAAATCGAGGAGAACATCCTTCCCAACATCACGATGAATGAGTTGCTCCATGGTTTAGTGATAGAAAGATCAATATCGAGCCCTAGTCGACGTTGCTTGATGGCCTCAAGCTTGACTATCAACTCCTAGACTCAGTCATGTAGAGGTGGGATTTTTAGGACCGGTCCGTTGGATCTAATCGGCCCGATCCTAAAAAGACAGGCTCATGACCAATCTTTCGTATTAGCATTCTTTTGGAATCTAACATTACAATTAGGTTTGTGGTTAATCTCAATATTCGTAAGACCTGAACTCGTAGTTCTTATGATGGTTTGGTCTCGATCTTCACTTTACGGGTTTAGGACCAAAAGAAGCCTAAATCTCATAAATATAAATTTATTAATTTTAAATTTTTTTTATACATTCAAATATTTGTTTGTTATGGTCCCTTTTTAGGGGTACCAACAGTCGTCCGATTCGTTAAGAAACGAACTCGGTTATGATTTGTTTTTGGTGGGAGAACGATTGAAAAATATAATCGGTAATGAGGCAAAACAATTTATAGTGGAAAACCCTGAGAAATGGGGAAAAAAACCACTTAACCAAGAGCAGGGAATGCTCTCAGTCGATTCACTAATCAAATAAAAGTTCAATTACAAGAAGAACAGAGGATTATGAAGATAACAAGGATAAGAAAGCGATAAGAATAATCCCGGCAGAGTAACGGCTTATTCTTGGCATCCAAAAAGTTCATGTTTGTTCCGTCGTCGCGCTCTATATTTTANATCGCAGAGGTGACGCAAGGCCGACCACGCAATGTTTATATACATTCGGGGGAATATACGACCGTGTCTGCTCGTAGTGAGTGTCCAGTGGACCGATCCTTCACTTAGTCAATTAAAGAAGTGGATTTGTATTTAAAATTCTATAACGTGTGTTTGTGTTGCTTTTAAATATTAATATCCAGACTTGCGCCTCTCCACATTTGGCTATCCAATAGTCGTGATGAGTGTGTATAAACTGCACCGCCTATGATAGTGCTACGTGGCAGCTTACAATTGGTCGGGAGATTACTATTTAAGTCAGGGTTTCGGATACACTTCTTCCTCATTGTCATTTCGCGAAGGAAGAAATCGCCCGAATCAAGCTCTTTGCGTCCTCGTTCTGTTTTACATTCAAAACCTTTTCCTACCGATTCTCGTCAAGGTATAAACCATGGCTCCTCGTAGAATGAGATATCCAACCATGTCTGAGTTGAATATTGAAGAATTTAGGTCTAGGTTTTCGATTCCGGCTCATTATTCCATCTGGAAGGGACGGGAAGATGTTCCCTGTTTCCTTCCAGCGGAAATGAATGTGCCGGCCACTGCTATTCCGGTTAGTTACGCTTCCCTAAAGTGCGGGCTACGTTTTCCGCTACACCCCTTTGCAGCGGCCGTGCTTAGGGAAATCCATTGCCCGACTTTTGCGTTATTTCCGGGTAGCTACGTGTATGTAGTGGCGTTTATTTTTTATTGCCACTAACAGAACATAGCCCCGACCTTGGAACATTTTTTCAAGTTGTTCTTGGTCGGGTCCCGAAGGGGTAAGGGTCTATTAGCATGTCATAAGTTATATTATATAGCGGTGCGTACCAAGGAGTGCGCTATAGTTGATAAGGAAGAGTCTCTCCATGCGTGGGAGTCTTGTTATGTGTGGGTAACAGTTCCTAAAAAGGACATGTTAAGGGTGTGGCCACTTATAACCCACCCACGCATAGGCCAGTTGGACCGAACCAGGTTCAACCCCTCCCGTCCGGACACCGCAAACACACTTGCGATGCTTCCTCCTCCCGAAGCACGTCTCAAACGAACAGAGTTGCTTCGGGAGGAGAGGTTGGTAGAAATAGGGATCTCGAGTAGGACCAGAGCCCCAGCTCCGAAGGGGGTGTTTTCTTGTTCAAATACGTTTGAAGGATCGGGTCTCAAATGATATTTTCATTCCGTCCTTTCTTGATCCTTATACATTTATTTTGCAGATTCTACTGAAACAATGCTCAGCTCCAGGTTCAAGCGTTTGGCTGCTGCTTCGGTCCGTCATTCTGCAGGACAAAAAGAAGCAACAGGAAGTGCGAAGCAGACTGAATCAGCGACGGGGGGTACGCTGGTTCCATCAGGATCGTCTATTGGAGGGAACCCCCCGATCCAAACGACCAGCGCATGCACATTAACCCTGCGTTGCACAGGGCAGCCCTCAACTGGAAAGGGGTCTGCACCTCGGGTATTTGGAGTGGTAGAGTAGGTGATAACTGCTAGGATTCGTTCTTTGAGCTTATCCAATCTCTACCAAATCGGAAATAATTCCTCTATTAGTGCTGATACAATTACTTTGTTGCTGCAGGGAGCCGTTCCCGTGGAGAAAGTTCTCCCCGGTCCCAACCTTAAGGCGAACGTCTCCCTGCCGCCGATCTCCTTAGGAAAAGGGAAGAGGGCAACTGAAGCAGATGCCCCGAAGGTTTTCTAAAGGCTGAGGAAGGGGGGAATGATTCGGTCCCTGCTAAGGGGATCATTTTGAAGGAGTCTGCCTCGGGCCCTAAGACCAACTTCGACTGGGGCGTTGCCTTAGGCATGCTGGACAGGTTTAAGAAAGGGAAGAAGTTGGCCTCCTGGAGAAGTGCCTTCATAGAGGACTTCCGCCTCTACGGGGAGCATCACCCAGACAACATTTAGCCGGATATATCTGGGGAAGAAATTATCGAAGGCTTCCTTGACCTCGCAACTAAGGTAAGCTCCTTCGACATTATGGCCCGAAGCTTTATGTTCTGACATTATTATCTTACGCAGATGCTGAGGAAAGGTTTCACAACTGCCATTGTCGTGGAAAAGAACCAGGGTGGCCACATTGTGTCCCAACAAGTCCAAGATCAACTTGACCTTGCGAAAAGGCAAATTGAGATCAAACATGGTGAATTGGTCGCGGTGCGAGAGGACCGGGACCGATTGGATAATGAACTGCTAAGTGCTGGGACGGAGATCTCGCTCTTAATAGACCAAGTCTCTGAGCTGGACAAGAAAGGGAAAACAGCTCAGGGCCAAATTTCTGACCTGGAGGCCAAGCTGCGGGCTAAAGAGGATGAAGTCAACCAAGTCCAAGTTCGAGCCCAGGAGAAGAGGAATAAGCTCAACGAGCTTCTCCTTCGGGCCCAAGAGGAAAAGACGAACTTGGAGGAAGAGTTGGCCAGAACCCACACTTCGGTTGAGAGTTCGGTCCGGGAAGCCGTCCTAAGTTTTGCTCGGTCCCCCTTGTTATTCGCTCTGGCGGATAACATACATGTGATGTATATTTCCAAGTACCTGGATAGCATGCGGGATCAGGTTACGGTTACGAAGCAATTTGGGCTCTCCCCTGCGGATGAAAGGTGGAAGACGATCGAGCCTCTAGAGAAAGATGGAAACTTTCAGGTAATTCCATCTTTGGAAGAACCCATCCTAGAGGACGACCCCTTCTTCTACCTCTTTGAAGAGATGGAAAAAGCGGTCAACCAAAAGGTGGCCGATCATGAAGAGGAGTTGAGGCAGCTCGCGGCCCGGACCAAACCGTAGGAGCAGAGAATGGAGGATAAGGAAGATGGGCAGGGTAGTTAGTTTCGAATTGTATTTTCACCCTTGCTTTGTTCCTTATTCCTAATATAAGATTCTTTTCCTCTCAATTCCATCGCTTTAACATCATAATAAATTATTATAACTGACCTTTAAAGTAAACGGGTGTGTTTTGTACTAACGAGTGTGTTTATACAAGTGTAAGATTAGGGCTACTTATAGGGTGCTAACCCATCGGTCCCCACCATTACACTTGGCTCACTCGGATTAATTTAGACTGGATTGGTCATTTTATATTGTGTGTGGATCGCTCTTATTCCGTCATTGGGATCATAGCTGAATTGGAAAGACGCGGCCCAGGTTCATTATGAGTCCATAACAAGCTTTGGTCAAATCTTGGTTCTACTGAAGTCCCGTAGATTATATTGGTCAAGCTTTTGTTCTACATATGTCCCAAGGCAGGGCCGAACTTGTGTTTCGATAGGCTGACTCCTCAATTCCTTCTTTTGTGGCGGATTTTGAAAGTACAAGGGCCGTTTTCCAAGAATGAATGCCGTTGAAGGGGTGTCTTAGTTTGTAGTGAGTTCTGGGAGAATCGCAACTCATCCATGGGACTGGGCAAGCGCAGGAGCATCTGACTCGTCAGAGCGATCACTGTGACTTGGGAGCCTTGCGGATAAGAAGCTTCGGTCACCAGTCCAGATTCGTCCTAAGTCATCCAACTCCAGGATCGGTCCGTCACTCAAATAGAAATAGTTTGTTTTGTACTTACTTGTTTTCTGCTTACGTTTAAAGGAATGTACGTTTATTGAGTCAAACCTTTTAATGGAAAGTTCACAAGAAATACCGCCTTAGATTCATGACATTCCAAGTTTGGGAGATTTCGTCACCATCTAATGTTTCAAGTTTATACGCACCAGATTCCAGTTTCTTCGATATTCGATACGGTCCCTCCCAGTTTCTGTCTAGCTTTCCAACATTCCTCTGCACCTTTATGCTTCTGAGGACGAGGTCGCCTTCAAAGAATTCCCTTGGGAGGACTAGCTTGTTATGGGCCCGTTCCATAGCTCGCTGATATGCGTACATCCGCACGTAAATCGCTTCTCTCTTTTCCTCGATCATCTCGAGGTCCAACAATCTCCTTTCGCCGTTCATATGCTCATCATATTGAGATATTATGGGCGATTGGATGGCAACCTCCACCGGGCTAACTGCTTCGGACCCATACACTAGTGAGAAGGGTGATTCCTGGGTCGTTGAGCGAGGTATAGTTCGGTATGCCCATAGGACCTCATAGATATGTTCAGGCCATTTCCCTCCAAAATCTTCCAACTTGGTCTTCAATCCTTTCAGGATAACCTTGTTAGATACCTCCGTAAGTCCATTAGTTTAGGGGTGGGCTACTGATGAGAAATGATGGGCGATGCCCAGCTTGACACAGAAATCCCGTACGCTTTTTCCACGGAACTGGGTTCCATTATCTGATATGAGTGCTCGGGGAACCCCAAAGAGGCTCACAATATTTCTCCATAAGAAGTGTTTGACGACCTTCTCTAAGATGATGGCCACTGCTTCTGCTTCAATCCACTTCAAATAATATTCAACTGCCACAATACAGAATTTCCTTTGCCCTATTGACCGAGGAAAAGATCCGAGAATATCAATCCCCCATTTGTCAAACGGACAAGGCAATGGGTGACCGATAAGAGAGCCATAGGCAGCTGTGGGATCGGAGCATGGTACTGGTATATGACACAATGTTTGGTGTATTTCTTGGCATCTCCAAGCAACGTCGGCCAAAAATATCCGGCTCTGATGACGCGGTGATATAAAGATCGAGCCCATGAATGAATGCCGCATATCCCTTCATGAACATAAATCATGACGGCTTCAGCCTCAATAGGGGATAGGCAATGCAAAAGCGAGCCCTTAAAACTCTTTTTAACAATCGTCCGTCAATTAGAATGAATCTCTTAGCCCGGACTTCTATTTTCATGGCTTCTGACTTGTCTTCAGGAAGATAACCGTTTGTTAGATATTTAACAAAGGGGTCCATCCAATTGGGTTCCCCCAGAGATTCAGTAACGCTAATATTCAAGCCCTGGAGTTCGTGGCATAAAGCCCCAATTTCTTTGAATGACTGTTCGGTCACTGATATCTCGACCGAAATAGTGCTAGGCTCTATGTCAGGTATGCCCGCGGCCAACCTGGCGAGTGCGTCAGCAACCTTATTCTGTTCCCGTGGCACGTGGTGAAGAGAAAAATCATTGAATTTTTTGGATAATTCCAGGACTTTGGCGCAATATAATTTCATCAACGGATCATGAGTTTCAAATCTCCCTGCGACATGTTCCACTACTAACTTTGAGTCTGAAAACATTCGCACTCTGCTAACTCTCATCTTTCGGGCTAGGATCATTCACGATAATACAGCTTCGTATTCTACCACGTTATTTGTTCCATCAAAGGAAAATTTAACTGCGGAATGAATAAGATCACCTTGTAGCGTTGTGAGGGTAATGCCCGCCCCTCTTCCTCCGAAGGTCGACCCATCCACATGGATCGTCCAACGATCATCCTCTTGGTTTAGATATATGGCCGATCGGGTCATTCTAACCACAAAATCAGCTAGAACCTGAGCCTTGATCGCCCTTCGGGGCAAGAATTCCAGATACATAGCGCTGAGTTTGATAGCCCATTTTGCTAACCTCTCATTCAAATCCGATTGTTTAAGGACTACTTTCAGAGGTTGGTCCGTTTAGACATAAACCGTTCGGCCTTTGAAATAATGCTTCAGCTTAGATACATCATTCTTCAAAGCTAGCATGAATTTTTCCATGGTGGAATACCTGGTTTCGGCAGACACAAGAGAATGACTTACATAATAAACGGGTTTGTGAACATCATCTTGGATGGTCACTAGAGCTGCGCTGACGGCAACCTTTGATACTGCAAGATACAACCCCAAAGGTTCATCATCAGTTGGGCTCACCATCACCGGGGGAGTGCTTAGATAAGTTTTCAGCTCTGAAAAGGCCCGATCGCACTCTTTGGTCCAGTCTAGATGACTTGCTTTTCTTAGCACTCTGAAAAAAGGCAGAGCCCGGTCTGTGGATCTAGAAATAAATTTGCTTAGCGCAGCGAGTCGATCGGTAAACCTCTGAAATTCTCTTTTGTTTCTTGGAGGTTGTATATCAATAATAGTCTGCACTTTCTCAGGGTTAACCTCTATGTCTTTTTCTGAAACGTAGTATCCTAAAAACTTTCCACTTCTGATCCCGAAGCAACATTTGTTTGGATTTAGTTTGAGCTTCTATTTGCTTCATATTTCAAAATAACGAGACAAATAAAAAATATGATCTTCATCATTCATAGATTTAGCAATCATGTCATCAACATATACTTCCATCATATGGCCGATCAAATCTCTAAAGATTTTGTTCACCAACCTTTGATATGTTGCTCCAGCGTTTTTCAGACCGAACGACATGACCACATAGAAATAAACGCCATCCTTGGTCATAAATGATGACTTCTTCTGATCTTCCTCAGCCAGAAAGATTTGATGGTACCCATAGTAAGCGTCCATTGTACTCATCATTGTGCTGCCAGACACAACATCTACCAATCGGTCAATATGCGGCAGGGGAAATGGATCTGACTCACAGCTTTTGTTAACATCGGTGAAATCAATACACATCCGCTATTTCCAATCTACTTTGGAGACCACTACCAGGTTTGCCACCCATTCAGTATAGTGGATCTCTATTGTAAACCCTAACCGTAGCAGTTTATTCACCTCAGCCCTGATGATCTCGATTTTTTCGGGAGAATAACGTCTCATCTTCTACCTAACAGGCTTCGTTCCAGGCTCGGTGTTGATCCGATGCTCACTATCGGATCAGTCAATCCCCGGAACATCGTACGGGGTTCAGACAAATATATCCACATGGCTTCTCAGCAGGTGGATCAACTCCTTTTCAAAAGCAGGGGTTAAGTGTGCTCGATACAAGTAGTTTTGGTTGAGTCATCCTCAACCAGATTAATCAGTTTGAACCCCATGGGTTCCATTGCTTGCCTCGGGTGCGGCGGCTCTTCCAGCAAATCCACCCGGGCCTTCTTAACAGGTGCCAAAGTTCGGCACGAGCTCATATAGCATTATCTAGTTACTTTTTGATCCCCCTTTACATAAATAACTCCATGAATGGAGAGGAATTTGAGCATCATATGATAAATAGAAGGGACCGCCTCGAACTTACCGAGGCCGGTCCGTCCGATAATGGCGTTGTAAGCCAAGTCGACTTCAACGACAATGAATTCCAAGACCTCCGATCGGTCCCTGGATGGTTCTCCAAGGGTAACTGGGAATAGAATCTTCCCACATGGAATGACGCTCCTCTGGTCGAATGCCCAGAGAGTTATATTAGCGATCGGGAGGTCGTGAGCAGCAGCTCCCAACATTTCAGCAACTTCGCGCTTCATCAAATTGCACGAAGCCCTGGTATCCACTAAGATCTTGTGGACCCGACGGTTCCAATGATTCCAGTAATGGTGAGGGGATCATCGCATGGATTGATAATCCCTTCTCGATCGGCCATAGTGAAAGTGATGTTCTCCCCGAAGGGACGGGACCGCTCAGTTGGATCATACTTAACCAGCGCCACAGATTCAGAGCTCTCAGCGGAGTCTCCGCGCGCTGTCCTCTTTCGGTCCCGGACCGATTCATTTATTCTCAAACCACCGGAGATAACATAAATATCTCCGCTACTTCCCTGGGTGCCGCCTCGTTTTGAGGAGGTTGGGCACCCGTTTCGGCGGGTGGAGGAGAGACCTGCTCCTGTCTTCCACCCTTGTTTTGCGGGGCTCTGCCGCCAAGGCCCCGCCATCTTCTTCTTCGGCCTTGATTACGGTTCTCTCGACCGTGCTGGCCCCTGTCTTGTTCTGGAGGAGGAGACCGTCGGTCCTCCGTTTGATCATTATAGTTTCGGGGTTATCCCCGATTATCCCTTCCTCGCAGCCTGTGACGATCGTCACCCTAATGGCTCCTTCGGGGGGATTCAACTCGCTTGCCCTTCTGACCATTCCGGTCGGGCCTTTCTTTATTCATAGCCGCTACTGTCTCTTTCAAAATCGGGCACTTCAATGTCGGGTGATCGCGGTTATGATTTAGTTCGCAATACACCCGATCGTCCTCCTGCTTCGAGGGGACGTCTTTCTCAGCTACAGCAGAAACTTCTCGTGACTGTTTCTTAGGGTAGGAAACCCTAAGATCACATGCGGGCTCAGAATTCCCGCTAGGTATCCGATAGCCTAGCCCCAGCGCTTCATGCACCTTAATATACTTGTTGATTTTTTGAAGAAGCTTTCCCAAGGTGGATGGCGGGCTCTTCACTAAACTGGAAGAAAGGCCACACGGTCTCAAGACTTGCTGCAGAATATCAATCTTGTCCCGAAGCTCAAGCTTGATGCCCCGGGCGGTCCTATTGAATTTCTCCATGAAGACCGAAGACTCATTTTGGCCGGGATGTATTTCAGTGGATATAGCTCATGCCTGCTTCGAGGTGGTCCTACATTTGGAGCGAACTGCTCGGAGAAAGCCAAAATAAATCTGCCATACAACTGTATAGATCGGGCCGGCAAATTTTTGAACCAAGTTCGAGCGTCGCCTTGTAATCCTGCCGTGAAGATGCGGCACTTCAGTGAATCTGAGGCCCGAACAGTTACCATGCGTAACTCAAAATCAACAACGTGATCGATTGGATCACCGTCACCTTGAAACGTCGACAACCCCTCGGGGTTGCGATAATGCGGATATGGGACTGCCGCCCAGATCTCTTTGCAAAAGGGGAGAATCAAATCTGCCAGGGCGGCGGACACGCCTTCAGATTGTTGGGATGACGCCTGGACCACGTGCAGATTATGCCACCGGTCATCATCCTTATTCCGCCTAATCGGGGCCTCCATGACCATGTTGAATAAACCAGGATTGCGACCCAGGTTGGGCTCGCAATCCTTCAGCGCACGCATGCTCTCAAACTCCTTTGTGAGCTCGTCGCTGCATCTGCTCCTGGTCATTCCAAGGAGCGGGAGTTGGAGCTCTGGCCGGGGGAGGAGGAGTGGATGGATATCTTGGCCTCCTTGTCGTTACGCCGCGCTTGATGATTTTCTCATCATCAGTGCTACGCTCATCAAGGTCGCTCTCATACCCTCTACTTCTTGGAACATGGCTTGAAACAGCTGGTGGTTCTGTCCCACTTCTCTCCGACGTAATTTCCAGTGCCACCTTCATGACAACAGCTTCCAAATCCTGTAAAGTGAATGTTGGTGCTGGGAGACTGTCGGGAAGCACGTCACTGTCGTTCGTCGAAGTTCTAGTTGCCATGCCTTTGATTATCCTATCCCTGGTAGAAATCTCAAATGGGATTAGAGAATCGTCCCCACGGACGGTGCCAAACTGTTATGGTCCCATTTTAGGGGGTACCAACAGTCGTCCGGTTCGTTAAGAAACGAACTCGGTTATGATTTGTTTTTGATGGGAGAACGATTGAAAAATATAAACCGTAATTAGACAAAAAAATTTATAGTGGAAAACCCCGGGAAATGGGGAAAAAATCACTTGACCAAGAGTAGGGGATGCTCTTAGTCGATTCACTAATCAAATAAAAGTTCAATTATAAGAAGAACAAAGTCTTATGAAGATAACGAGGATGAGAAAGCGATAAGAATAATCCCGGCAGAGTAACGGCCTATTCTTCGCATCCAAAAGGGTCATGTTTGTTCCGTTGTCGTGCTCTGTATTTATAGAGTTGAAGGCGTGTGTAACTCACGCCCTGTAACTGTGTCTCTGACAGGTTTGTTAAAGGTTGTTGTTTCGCGATGTAAAACGTGGCCGGGACCGAAGCGTGGTTTGCGTGATCTGGCCCGAGGCGTGGTAAACGTGTAGAGGCCCGAAGCGTGGAACGCATGAGTTTGTAACCGTTTGGACCGAACCATTGGCCATCTGTCAGAAAACGTTTTATTTCGTCAAGTTTATCTTCGGTCCCATCGCGGGACATCAGGCTAATTCATCTCAAATATACTATGCTGGACTGCACAAGTTCACTTCTGCTACATGGGCCGGCCCAATCGTTATTGGGCCTCACCCATTGCAAAGTACCCGGTCCTTGGATTCTCATCAAATATAATTAATTAATATTTTAAATTATAAGTTAAATATTTAATTGTTGTATTCATCTAGAATACCATTGAAATACATGTAATTAAATTTATTTGAAATGATGTGGATGAAAGAGAATGAAAAATGATGTGAATGAGAAATAAAATGATGAGTGATAATATTGATGTGTAGAAGCTTGATGTTGACGAGTATGACTATAGTCACGGATAGATATGTTAAATCCGATGGCCCACTTTTTGCGAAAATTCAGAACTATCAAGTCAATTCAATATTGGGTGAAATTTATTGTTCACCATAATTCTTTTGTAATATCTAGGGGTGTTCACTATTCTGTTTTTACCGATTATCGAACCGAATACCGAATTATTTTCATTATCGAATACTGAATTTTTAAATTTGGTTCGGTATTCGGTTTTCATTTTTTTCCGATTTCGGTATTCGGTTCGGTAATTTACCGAATACCGAATTCAATTTATTAATTTATTTTTCAAATATAAAATATTTAAATTCTTAGTGGAAATTGAAATTCTTCATATCTTAAAATGAAAATAGAGGTCTAAGTTAATTGAGAATTATTCCAAATTCTCTTCATAAACAGAATTGACATCGGTTTTATGTCTCATCAATGTTCGGGTAAATCCTTCGATTTTTTTCAATTCACTTTACTTAGTCAATTTGCTACTTGTTGTGAAAACTACATTTTTTGTGAAATTATGTCATTTATTGTTTAATAAATAAATTTCTTGAGCAAATCTGGTTAATGAAATGTGTTTTAAGTTAGAAAACATTTTTATCTCTAAAATTTCATATTCTAATCGGTAATTTCGGTAAATAACGAACCGTACCGAAATAATTTGGTTGTTTACCGAACCAAACCATCGAAATTCGATTCGGTATTCGGTAGTGAATTTGTTGAGTTATTCGGTATTCGATTTTTCAATTTCGGTTTGGTAAATACCGAACGAACAGCTCTAGTAATATGTGTTCTTTTGTTCACCCTAAATCTTTTGTAATATCCGATGATCTTGTTTTTATTGTAATCCTGCAATTCTAATTCAATTCAAATTAATATAATTATTTAATGATTAATTCAGCATAATATAAGATTATAATAATTCTAAGTTTTGACGACAGTATCAAGTATCAACCTTCATCATTCTCATAATCGGATTTGTTTGAAATTGAGATATCTAAATATTTAGAACACATCACCATTAATCAAAATCTCATAAATATAACTCAAATAGAGAAAATTCATTAAAAATATAAATAGCAAAATAAAAAAGATGAACCTTATGGATTCACAAATAAGGGTGTAAACGAACCGAACCAAGCTGAATTTTAGTGTTTTCTTAAGGTTCGGGTTCGGCTCGAAATATACACGATTCTATTCGAGTTCGAAAATAAAAAAATCTATGATTCGAGGTTTGATTTGAGTTTGAATTTATGGTTCGAAATAATTAAATATATATATAAATATTATAATATTATTGGCTTGCGAACTGATTCAGTTAAGTTCGTTAGAAATTTTAGATTCGAGGTTCGGTTCGGTAGGAGTTCAAAAAATCAACTCGAACCTTGACCGACTCAGTTCAAGAGATTCGTGAACCGTTTCGGTTCGTTTATACCTCTATTCATGAATATGGTTGACTTGGAGATTAAGATTTAGACTAATAATCATACTGAATAAAATTAGAGTTTCATTCTAACCTTAAAATGTATATGTTTTTTATAATTTTTTAAATAGTTACTTACTTATCCTGGAGGGTAATTTGGGCAAATAACCCTCTTCAAAATATTAATTTGTCAAATACCCTACTTTGATAAAGAATTAGTTAAATAACCATTATTTAAAAACATTGAACAAATAACATTCTTTCTATATTTTAATAAAAATAAATAAATAATATTTATATATTAATTAAAAATATATAATAAATTAATTATGATATATAAAATAATATTTAATATCGATCCGAAATTTCGTATTGATTAGACCAGTACATAAATTCAGGTGGCTATCGAGCGACCCTGTCTGGGTCCATGTGTGTTTGTGTGTGTGAGAGAGAGAATGAGGCGGCCAAATGTCGGGTTCATTTCTTAAATAAACCTTTTTAAAACATTCATTACCAAACCAACTCTTCTTTTTTCTAATTCTCAAATTAACACATTTATCTGCATTCCTTTACAGGTCTCAATAATATCACCATTTAATTATTAGTTAGATTTAATACATTTTTTATCCATTTAATCAATTTAAAATATTTAACTTTGTTAATTTGAATTCTATAACATTCATTATATTTGTTATAGTTATTTGATCAATGATGTATTTCGAAATACTATATATATCTATTTAATCAACGATGTTTTCGTCGATACTGTATTTTTGAAATATGTATCCGTAAATGTTATAAGGTTTAAATTAACAAAATTGAGTATTTCAAATTGATTAACTCGATAAACAATATATTAAATATAACGAATAATTAAATGTAATATTTTTACTACACTTAAAAATATGTTAGTTTGAGAATTATAAAAAAATAATGTTTTAAAAAGGGTTATTGGAGGTCCCGCCAAATGTCGGACTCGCTGAGCTGCTTTGTTCTTGGTTACTCCCCAATATCCAATTAATGTTTACCTCTATCAGGTTCTCCGATCGCTTCTTGTTTTTGAGAACTATAAGATTTGCAGGCAATCGGTTTGATTATTTGCATGTAATGGATATATTTCAAATTGTTTTGTTTGGTTTGCCTTTTTATTTTAATCGTGAATTGGATCGTTTGCCAATTTCAGATTCATTTATTCAATCGTTTATGTGAGAATGAAAGATTAATTTGCGGCAGCTTGCAGTTGGCGATTATTTTTCGTTTCGCTTCGTTGCCTTGAGAGGATGGATCTAGTGGCTAGTTGTAAGGTATGCTGGAGGCTAATGAATTGCGCCTTGTTGTTTATTGCGAGAGTTTTTTTCTTTAATGATGATGTTCACACTCACAATGATGTGCGATCATAGTGTCAATATGTGTTTTTTTGTGATTGCAACAGCACACTAAGTCCATCCTCGATAAATTGGGTTCAGCCACGCACTTATTATCCATATTCATGTCTAAGAAAATGTAATTTAGCCTCTTATTTTAGCTCAGGTAATACAGAAGTGATATCTGTGTCTGCTGTAACTGGGTTTTGAAAAAATGTATGTGTTAGTATTTAGAAATTGGATCATTTGAATTATGCTAGTCTGTAAAATTTTAGATGCTCGGTGTAACAGCAACCTTTTGATTATTTCACATGGATATGGAATTAGGTATGATCCATGTATGACTAGTCGTGAAATTCTACAAAAGGTTGTCCATGTAGAATAATTTTAGTAAATTCATGGATTAATGCTCACCGGCGCTGGCATGATCTTTATTAGTTTTTGTGTAAGAATCCTGTACAATGCCACCATTATTAGAAGATTCAATTCTAACTTGTCATAGAGTGCCAGTTAGTCATGAAGAATATATGGTATCATGGTCCAGGACAGATAGTCCGTATGCTATAATTTTCGTTTCTATTTGGATCCTTAGTTGTTAAATGGGACTTCCAGGATTTCCAATAAAAATGCATTGCTAGCATATTTTTCTGACAACATGCGACGTGTACAGTGTAGCTTTGCTTTGACACAAAACTATGCTCTTAATATTCTCATCAATCACGTTTGTTATTATTTCTCCTAACTTGTTTGTGGAAGGTCTAGCTGAAGATTTTGAAATGTGAAATAAACAACTGTTCGTCGATGAAACCATCAATCCTTATCTTCCTATGTTTCCTCTTTCAAAACCGAATGCATCATGACTCCATTATTGTTCTGCTTGATTTCTTTCCTGAATTTTCCTTACAGTGATTGATATTGTACATGAGCTGTATTCCTGCAGGAGAAATTGAAAAATTTTAGAATTAAAGAGCTCAAAGATGTTCTTATGCAACTCGGCTTTTCAAAACAGGGAAAGAAGCAGGTAGTGTTCTTCCACAAATTTTCATTACCTGAGTTCATCTGCTTGGCAAAAACTGGCACCCCCTGTTCTAGATTTCACTCTGGGGTGGCGAATCAGAAATTTTCCCCCGGTCTACAGAGAACTTTTATTCTCTTGACTAGTGTCCATTTTTATTTGATCACTAGCCAGCTTTTATCTGTGTGATGTTTCTTTTGCACCCAGATCAATCAATTAACATATCTTAAAACATGTTCAGCAATTTGTCAAAAACACAGTAATATTTGTGGGCTCTGACCATTTCAATTTACCCAACTTAGCAGCAATCAATTTCAACCCACTTTTTCACCATATGATCTCTTAAAAATGAATACTCTCTGACCATTCGCATCATTATTTAAAGTAAATGGATATGTTTTTAGTTAACTATTAACACCATTTTTAAAGTAGCTCTGAGGTTTTTTTAGTAATATTTTAATTTCATTCAACTAACAAATTTTCAGTGGATCGTTGATAAGTTTTTTAATTAATCTGCTCTTCTGGTGATTAGAAATTTTGTGAAACATGTGATGCCATGTCTATATTTTCTTGATGTAGGACCTTTTTGATCGTGTATTGAGTATCCTTTCCGATGAACAAGGTAAACATCACAGAACTTATGTATATAATTATATTTTCAATACACAATAAAAAATGCAGTCCTATAACTGAACTTCTATAATACATCCAAGTGATGTACACATAACTTATTTACAAAATTATGTTTTAAAGTTTCATTATTTCGAATTTGATTTTTTTGTCTTCTCATTTATAACTCTAATCCTTTATTTTTCTAGATGAATCTAATATTGTACTTGTGGACCAAAAAAATGTAGTTGAAAAGGAGGAAGTGGCAAAGTTAGTTGATGACACTTACAGGTGCAACTTTCGTTTACTGGATTTAATGCCACTCAATTATTGGGTTGCTTATTCTTTCTCATCATTCAAAAAATCAAGCTATTGTGAAATTTCTAATGGTTTGCAGCATAAGGTAAATTCGAGTGCATTAATTTTTAAAATATGTATAAATGGATTTGGATATGTAGTGTATGATATAGCTATGAATATATTGTGAGAATGTGCATTAGAGAAGAATATTCTTATTAGTGTTTATCACGGTGATATGGTTTAATGTACTATCTTGTTTGCATTTTTAGGAAAATGCAGGGCTCCGGCACAGCTAATCCAACATCAAGGTCTGAAGTGATTGTTGGGTGTTTAGATGCTAGGCCTAAAGAGGATATTGAGAATCATGTTGCAACAGAGGTAACACGATGTCTATGCGGAAGCTCTGTGCTGACTGATTCCATGATCAAGGTAAGTTTGTTTTCTTAATTGCAGCATGTCATGCCAGCAGAATTTATTTCTAAAGAAATAATTATGATGCTATATCTGGATCATTATTATGTAGAAAATTGGACTCTTAACATTTTCACTATCATGCAGTGTGAAGACTTAACATGTAATGTTTGGCAACATATAGCATGTGTGTTGATTCCTGAGAGGCCTATGGAGAGTGTTCAACCTAAACCACCGAATATTTTCTACTGTGAAATTTGTAGACTTGCTAGGGCTGATCCGTAAGTATAAATTTCATTTGATTACTTTTTATGAACAGATTTTATATGCTTGAATTTCAATTCATCATTTTTTGGTCCTCAGTTTCTGGATAACAATTTCGCATCCTTTAATGCCTATGAAGATGAATATTCCAAATACTCCTGCTGATGGGTAAGCGGATGGCAGGGGACTGCAATATGCATTTGTTCGAACAACTTGACTTTGCTTTGCTTGCATCTATCTTGATATGAATGTAGTTTTGAATTTTGATGCCACCTGTTTCCATTTTTATCACAACTTGCTGAAAGTACTTCTTCATTTGAATTGGATCATTTGGCCTGATAATCATGTCACCTTCCAGCTCAAATCCAAGTCAAAGTATTGAGGAAAATTTTAAAATATCAAGGTCAGACAGAGATAAGTTGGCAAAACAGGAATATGATATTCAGGTTGGTCATCACATGAGATATTCACAATCAGTTATAGGTGTTATATTCATGAGTTTTACAAAGGCTGTTATGTTATTGATAATTTCATTTATTTTATGCTTGAATAGGCATGGTGCATGCTTCTTAATGACAAGGTGACATTTAGGGTGCACTGGCCACAATATGCAGATCTACAGGTTAATGGTATTATTCTTCCGAGGTGCTCAAACTATATATGATGAAAACAAATTCGACCTTCTGCTATTGCATTTAATTTGTTTCCGATTTTTTAAAAAAACATCCCCAGTTAAATTAAAAGATTATATGTATGATAAGTTTTTTTTCATGCAAGCTCCAGGTGTGCTTTTCACGTGGGCATAATGCCACCGCAACTATAGTCTTTACCTGTTATAATTCTTTACAATTTTATTCAAGGAATCCATGTTATTCATTCATTAGGTATACCGGTGAGGGCAATTAGCAGACCAGGAGCTCAATTGCTTGGTGCAAATGGTCGAGATGATGGATCGATTGTTAGTTTTCTCCTTCTATTTTTATTGTTAATTCTAATGTATATGGTTTAAGCGTTTATTTTTTTGAAATATGCCTGGGCTGGCATGCATCGTAATTTTCTTTATATCAAGCATGATGTATGCTAATTTATTTCTTATAGTTGCCTTACTCTCTGTTGAGTTTTGTGTCATTTTTATTCAGATTACTCACTGCACAAGAGACGGTGTCAACAAGATCTATTTAGGAGGATGTGATACAAGGATTTTCTGCCTGGGAGTTAGAATCGTTAAGAAGCGCACTTTGAATCAGGTAAATGTGAAAATATTCATGTCATTTTTAATTACCACATGTTATGGAGATGTAAACTAATTAGTTGAAAATTTCAATAAAGGAATAATTTCTCTGTTTTTACCTATTGTATCTTTACGATTATGAATTACAGCACATTACATAAGTTTAATAATTATTTTAGTACTAGGATTGGTTCATTGTGTGATATATTTAGGTGGCTTGGGGTCCATTGTTATAAATAAATATATGAAATACATTGATATTTGAATGTTTCATCCGTGTTGGTGATACATGTACCAAATGTTTTACTAGGTTCTCAATATGATTCCAAAAGAGGGTGAGGGTGAGCGTTTTGAGGATGCACTTTCTCGTGTACGAAGATGTGTTGGTGGTGGTGGGGCAAGTGAAAATGCTGATAGTGACAGTGACATCGAATTTGTAGCTGACTGCATCCCAGTCAATCTTCGCTGCCCTGTGAGTAGCTTCAGAATTCACATTGTACCCTTAATTGTGCTTAAAATAGATTTTTCTGCAGATTGACCATATTGGTCTGGCATTAGCTATTATTTATGCTGGGGCATTAGTTTGCATTTTGTTTCAGATAAACTTTTTTTAAGTGTTTCTTGAGTAAACATGATTTCCTTTTTCAGATGAGTGGGTTGAGAATGAAGGTAGCTGGTAGATTCAAGGATTGTGTGCACATGGGCTGCTTCGATCTTGAAGTGTTTGTAGAAATGAACCAACATTCCAGGAAGGTAAAAAGAAGACTACTTTCCCTTGCATTGATGACTCTCACATTGACATTTATGAAATTCCTATCATTTAGAATGTTATAAAACTTCGCTTCTTGGGAGAGAAGATAATTTGTATCATGCCTGAATTTCCTTAATAATTTTCTGGTTTGTGTGAATGCAGTGGCAATGCCCTATTTGTTTGAATAACTACTGTTTGGAGAAAATTATAATAGATCCATATTTCAATCGAATTACATCAAAGGTATTCGTTGTTGTGACTGTATTTTTTCTTGATCCTTCTGCATTAATATAAGAATTTTATGTTCTTTTCAGATGAGAAACTGTACCGAAGATTTGGCAGACATTGAAGTCAAACCTGATGGTTCATGGCGTGTGAAGACTGAGAATGGTGATCGTACGATTCTAGGAGAGCTAGGCCTCTGGCATTTATCTGATGGTACTGTTGTTTCCACTACGTCAGTAGATACAAAATCACAAATGGAGTATAAACATGTCACAGAGGAAGTTGATGTTGATGGTCATACTGGCCTTCCTCTGGGAATTAAGAAAAATCAAAATTGTTTTGTGGAGTTAAACCAACTAGATGATCCGCGTTGCATGTCACATGCACTTTATGAAAATTTTGAACCTAATGTTCAAATAAGCATCAGTAAAACTAGTAGAGGCAAAGAATGTGAGGATGGGAATGTTAACCAAGGTACTGAAACGCATCTTGATATTTCTACAACTGAGTATGATTCTTTAGCACATAGATTTGGTGATCAATTAATTCGTGCATCAGGTGAGAATGCTAAAGTAATTGTCCTTAGTGATTCAGAAGAAGATGTGGATCCTATAATGTCCTCTGGAGCTGCACACAGAAATACTGGATCAGAGGTTCCGTTTTCAGGTCCATGGCACGGAATTCCTGATCTGTGTTATGAAGATCCTTTTATGGGTAAAGCTATTGATCTTTCTGGTGCAAACAATGAAGGTTCCGGAGTTAATATTTGTCCATTGCCTTCTGGTGGTCATGGAAGTCCAGATTTTCAGTTATTTGGTTCAGATATTGATGTTGCAGGAACCTTGCTGGATATGCAGCACAGTTTTCTTAAGCGTGCTCCATCTGTCAATCGATTTGCATTGCCAGAGGAAATTGTGAAGCCAACGGGTGATGGTGGTATTTTTCTTCTCTCTCTGTATGCTAATGTGTATTTTAGCATGTGATATTGATCATACTTCACCATTTTAGGATCATTGTTTCTGGGGGATCCCCACAGTCGGTCTGTACAACCAGCAGAGATATCCAATAGCTCTGTACCGATCCCTCGTCAACAGTGTTCTGTTAAATCGAGGTTATATATCTCTATTTATTCAGGGTAACAATTAAAAACTTATGTTTATTTGTATTCCATTTCCATCAAAAGTTCATCAGGCACGGTGTTAGCTCCATCCTACAAAGAGCAGCAGCATGAGAAATAAGAGCAATATATTTTTTCAGTGGTGAGTATCAAAGCTTCCCAATTTTAACATTGACAGGATGAGCCATTCGCTTTTTTCTTGCTACAAATTGAGAGAAGCAAGAGATGGCATACTTTTTGTTCTTGATTTTAGCAACAGTAGCATTTTTGTATATCCTTTACACTCGTTTTTTCAACAATTTAACCAAAATTTAGCCACAGTTTCATGTATAGGTGGTTCATTCATGTTGTTTAACACACACATGCACATTTAACATGAAGATCAAATGCAGGGGATGATTGCATTTGTCTGGATCTGGACAGAGATTCATTTTAAACATACTGAAAGCAATTCAGAATAACAGGTATGTTTTTACTGAAAGGAAATAGCACATTACAAATTTCAGAAGCTTTATGTGAACAATTTGATTCCTTCTTGTGAGTCATTTGTGCAGCAACAGTCATCACAAGGTTTCAACTCCTTATCTTCATCACTATTTTCTTCCTCTTTTTTTGCTATTGCTTTCTTTACTCCCTCCTCTATACTCTTGTTAACTTTCATTACTCCATTGCTTTGTAGAAGCAGGTTTTTCCATTCCTCTTCATCGTTCAAGTAGTCGTGTCGAGCCACATATTTCTTTAGCTCAACATAGATGTTCTTCATGGGCTGAGAAGAAAAACAATCATGAACAACTCCAGGTAAAGAAAATAATGGAGAATGAATACCTCTGCTTTGCACTCAAGGGCTAGTTTAAAGAATGCAGAGGAAACAAAGTGTTTACCCACTGATTCAGCTAATCTAATCTGTCCAAGCCAATGAGATGAAGTTTCAAGCTTGTCAAATCTGCATTTGCTACATTTTTCTGCTGTTCGATAAGGTGTTGCAGCTCCAAGCTTTTTGGGTTCTTTAATTGGTGTTACAGTGTCACTTCCCTCAGGTACTTTTTGTTGAAAACCAACGCTTTTATTCTTTATCTTCGTTGTGTTTCTCTCTGCCTTATTTGACACCCGAAATGATGGTTTCTCTTTCACTATCTTCTCCACTGCTGGTTTTACAGGTATATTTGGGTTACGTGTAGTGCCAAATACAGGTTTCCTTCTGAAAAATGAGCGAAAGAAACCTTCGTATCTTCATCCTTATCAGACAAATGATCGAACAGTTGAAATGCGTTACCTTGGCTGCACAATGCCGATCCTGGAATTGATTCTTGAGCTTGGGATTTCAGGGATTTTCTTCACCTTCGTTAATCGAGGTTTAACTGCAACAATACACAGTGAATCTAAATGCTCGATATGTAATCAAGAAGACAGATCAAGATCGAAACAAAAAAAGAACCTGGAATTTGTGTAGAATGCGATTCCATTCCAATCAATTGTGGAATATGAACCTTGAGCGAATTGGGATTTTCTGCAGAACGGAACCCGCCTGTATGAGATATTTGAATTTTGAAAATGAAGATTGAAGAATATGAAATAGCAGAACAGGCTTTTCTCGGCCCAATAACTGTATAATTGGGCTTGGCCCTTAGAGTTCTCGAAGTTCCCGCCCAAAAGCATTATATATAAATAAATGTAACACGTTCACCGCGTGGGAATAGCATTTTTTTGACGGTGATGGAGATCGTTGAGGGAAAAGGAAAACCCACGAAGAAGCAAACGATGAATGTGGAAACTTACCTCGATTTCTTCGAGAATCGCGATCTCAAGCTTAAAATTAGCCAGCTTAATCAGGTTAATCGCCTGATTCTTTAATCTCGATTTTCTGATTCGATTACGGAGCTTCGTTTTCCATATCTGCGATTCTGAATTCTCATTTTCGAGTGTGATAAAGTGTTCGCCGTTGCAGATAATCGCCATGCATGGCTACAACAAGTCGAAGAATAAGAAGGTCTCTTAGAATTTGATTTGTTTTCATTTCATAATTCTCTTATTTTTCATTTCAATTGTTGATCGGTTGATTCAGAGCACATTGAATGAAATGGTGGCTTCCATTGATTTGATGGATCTCCGACGCTCAACTGTACTAGAAGACGCCGTTTCAGGGGATGCTCGAATCTCAGTAAAGGAAGTCATCCACGATCTCAATACTCTTAATTGGCAAGAGTGCCACATTACCTCTCTCCTTACACTATCTTCACACGCCGCCGCCGTTGCCTCACCGAAACCAAATAGGAAGAGAAAGCAGATGACGTCGAGTACGGATGATCCTTCCATCGGATCCTCAGGTACCTTAATTTAAGGCCCATTCCTTTCTCACATTTCCTAACAATTCTCATAGAATTTATTACTATAACGTTTAGTTAAGTCGTAGCAGGTCAATATTTCTCTAAATAAGATCCAATAGAGTTTTCATAAGAAATATTTCTATGTTTTTATACCAGTTTTTTAAATCGAGGCTGGTAGCTTCA
>RWGZ01000959.1:0-130690 GCA_009725065.1 Utricularia reniformis
AGCATGAACGTCTCCGGCGGCCACGTTAATCCTGCCGTAACTCTCGGTGCTCTCGTCGGCGGTAGAGTTTCTCTTCTCCGTGCTATTTACTACTGGGTTGCTCAACTCCTCGGCGCCGTCGTCGCTTCTCTTATCCTCCGCCTCGCCACCGGCGGCATGGTACGTATCATTATTTCAAAACAACCCCGATTTAGAAATAAGGCAAGGTTTTTTTACCTGATTTTCAACGCAGAGGCCAATGGGATTATCAGTAGAACCAGGAGAAGGAGCATTAAACGCGCTTCTAATGGAGATCGTATTAACATTTGGGCTTGTTTATACTGTATACGCGACGGCGATTGATCCAAAGAGAGGGAGTTTGGGAACGATTGCGCCTCTGGCTATAGCGTTCATCTTCGGTGCGAATATTCTAGTAGGCGGTGCGTTTGAAGGTGCGTCGATGAATCCGGCACGGTCATTTGGACCGGCGTTGGTGGGATGGCGGTGGAGGGATCATTGGATATATTGGCTTGGACCGTTCGTTGGGGCGGCGATCGCCGGAGTTATTTATGAGTTTGGGATCATTCAGACGACGGCGGAGGCGCCGCTTACTCATCATCAAGCTATGGGGCCGGAAGACTACTAGTTAGTTTGTTGATTTGCTTGTTTTATTGTGTTTAAAAATAATGGAAATTTTGATCTTTTAATAAATGTTTTATGAATGGTTAAAATTAAAGAAATATAAATATATTTATTAAAAAAATTAATCATATTTTTTATAATGTGTATAAATAAAATATTTTAATATATTTAAGCTCCTATCGTAAATATTTAAAAATGGTTAAAATTAAATAAATATAAATGTTTTATAAAATCAGTTTTCATAACTGATACATTTAATGATGGACCATATTGTGCTGGGCTTATGATTTTAAATATCAATTTTTTCTAATTAATAAATCATGTTATATTAATAGTGAAGCATGCAATGTGAAAGGGGTTAGGTAGAACTAGTACAATATATTATTTTCATGTCTTACGTACGAGATCATTTCTTTAATTTAATTTAATGAATATAAAATATAAAAATGTACGGTGTGGATTGATTTAATGACTTCATGTTGGATTTCCTAGCCGTTTTAGATGCCTCCCGTTTTGACAAATGGCCCAATCAGATGATGCGAACACACTTGTAAATATATTTAAAAAAGGAACACATTTATCTAACTCCAAATGAAAATTGAGAATATGGTGTATTTGTTAGGAATGTAAGGTTGGGTGATAGTCGAAGGGTTCGATGGTGAAAGACCGACCCGGGGAAACCTAAAATGAAGCGGTGATGTTGATCGACTTGATGGATCTCGGATCTATTAAGGATATCGATCGGACGATTGTGATGAGTCTATTTGATAGAGGTCGGATTAGACTTGGATCGGGATTCGAGAGTATCGATTGGAAATATCTTTCCTTAATTGACGCATTAAATATATAGAATAAAGATATTGAGATATATATTATTGGTTATATATATATAGAAGAAGATATGAAGATATATTATGTTGGCGATATATATGGAAGAAGATATGAAGATATATTCTGAAGATATATATGGAAGAATATATGCAAATATATCTTATTATATATATATGGAAGATGCGGTCAAAGATATGGAAAGAGAATATTGTAGAATATTCGGTATAATATTTCATAGATTAGATCCTAGTTGGACTCTATAAATAGAGGTATCATAAAGACAAGTAATCAATCAATTATATTCTTCTTGTGATAGTGAGTTCAGGCCGAGGTTTTTCGGTCACGTGGTTTTTTCCCGGTTTTGAGTTTCCACGGTAAATCTTGTGTCTTTTACATTTCTTCATTTACATTCGGTTCTCATCTCATTAATTCGATCCGACCCCGGATAACGGGAGACCCCGGATAACGGGAATTCTTTTCTTCTCCGGGAAGGAGGGAATTTTCCCAAGAGTATTTAGTCTCTAATTTTGCAAATTTGTTACTTGAATTTT
Organism: Utricularia reniformis; assembly: GCA_009725065.1. Lineage (NCBI taxonomy): Eukaryota > Viridiplantae > Streptophyta > Magnoliopsida > Lamiales > Lentibulariaceae > Utricularia > Utricularia reniformis. Next base: position 2,004 of record RWGZ01000959.1, read on the forward strand.
AATATGATATTTTAAGTCTTTAAATTTAGATTTTTTCCACAATTCAATCACAAATTTTTCAAAACGAGCAAAGTTTACACGTTTATAAAATTAGGCAAGTTTTGATCCATAAATTTGAATTTTTGCAAAAGAATTTGATTGCCAAAATTATAAAATTGATGACCAATTTTGCATAATTTTGATGATGTGTTTTGCTAAAGTATAGAAAGTATCAAGATTCATTTTATCAAATCGATCAAACTACATGAATCATTTTTACGTGTCACGTAAAAATTAGAAAATGAATGCAAAATTAAATATATTTATATTTTGTGATAATATATTTGCAAAAGTGAAACCATCACATTAAATATCTACATAAATATAATAATAGAAAATTTTATTTTAGAAAGTGAAATGACGAAAAGAGTTAAGAGGGTGGTGTGACAAAACATTCAAAACAAGGAACTTGGTGGGGTGGAATAATAATTAAAATGAGTGATGATTCTTATTGATCCATAAACTTTATAATAGTGTAAAGACGGTACCCATAAAGTTTGTAAATTGCATACAAAACCCCCGAAGTTGATATAATGTACGTGGTTGGTCCCTAAACTTTTAAATGTTGTAAACACTGTGCCCTCAAAGTTTAAGAATTGTGTAGTTGGTCTCCGAACTTCCAAAACCATTTATATTTGACCCTAATACTCGTTAATATTTTAAACGTCCATAGAATTTGTATTTGACCCATTAATCTTGAAAAGATATTGTGACTGTGTCTCCAAACTTTGAAAATTTTAAAAATAGTACATAAAGTATCAAAACCACTTATACAAAAAAAGATAAAAACCGCTACAATTCACTCGAGTGTCATTCTTGAACGGTTTTAAAACTTCGGTGGCTTCTCACGCAATTTATAAACTTTGGGTACATCGTATTTATACTATTTTAAACATTATGGGTCAATTATGCAATTTTCAATAATTAAAATGTCTTTTTGTATCAATTAAATAAATGAATTATATTACTATAAATTTAGTGGTTTCCAGTTGTATTTACTTCTAGTCGCCCCACACCATCATATGATGTCTTTGTCAACAATTTTTTTAATAAAAAATAGTATCATTTATAGTTTATGCATTTATGCCATATTTTTTGTTCTACATATATATAGTTTACGTTAAAATAAATTGAGATGGTCCTTTGTATTCGTTTAAAGTTTACAATGTTATAATCAAATATAAATTATTAGAACTTTGGGGTTCACTACGTAATTATAAAATTTAGAGAGAATCATGTTTACAATTTTAAAAACTTGAGGGTAAAATATCATAAAATATATATGATATTACCCGGAGGTATTTTCGGTATTATGATACTCCGGGAGTTCGTTCGACGTGGCTATGTGGTATTTTCGGTATTCTTGTGTATTTAGTTGTATTTTCGTATTTATGATGCGGCATATTTTTTATGGGGTATTCTTGCAATTCGAACCTCCCGAGCCTACATATGGGCATTTAAATCACATCTCTATCAGTTTCAGAAAAATTCAGTCTTGTATGGGGCCAAAGGTATTTTTGTAATTTAGCACTCGGGAGCGCGCCGGTAAGTTGTGACGATAGTGTGGGCTGTATATTCAATATATGGAAGCAATGAATTATTATACGAGGTTTTCATGTATTATCTCACCCATCTTTCCGGCTAATTCTTGACAGGGATGCATTTCCGAAATTCCAAGGTGGTATGACATTTATTCCAGTTTAATTAAATATTATTTAAGTACTTTGGACTTAATCAAGTGAAATTGAGCTCCTGGACCTGAACTTATTAATTCGGTTGGATTTCTCTATAAATATGAGCCACAAAGCACTCAAACAAGGATTCCGACTCTTTTTGTACTTCCCAAGGTAAGCTTCTCGCTCGAACTTGTGACGGTACCTGCAAGATTTCGTTTTTAAGCCTCAAACTGCGACTTTTCGCTCAAAAAGTCGCGACTTTGTGTCCCAAAAGTCGCGACACCTGGCCTGGCTTGCGAGTTTTCGTGCAATTCACCTGGTTACGTAGTTTCGTATCTTATTTCGTCAAGGCAGACCCGCGACTCTTTGCCTGAGTCGCGACATTTCGCACCTCTTGTCTCGTGACTTTTTGCTTGGCTAGGGGATCCGTGAGTTTTTGTCGAAAACTCGCAACTACCATCCCATTTGCGAGTTTTAGGCTGCTCCGGCATGAGGGAGCAGATTCGATTGTTTTTCGGGTCGTTTTCACCTGGATTATCATTTACTCTTGATTGTAATTGTATTTCTCAATTGTTATAGTGAAAACTAAGGTAGAGTTTCGCTCTCCCGATGACGTAAGCTCACACATTGTGTACCCAACCTCGTATATCGCTCGTGTCCCTACAACAACTAAATTCCGAATAATTAAAAATCAACTGATATAAAAATAAACACTCAAAAATTTTCAAACTAGATCAATATCAATTTCATATGTTTAGCGAGTAATTTACAAAATTTGAAAATGTGATATAATACACGTCACTCTATGTTTTTATCAATGTTTGTTATATTGAATGATACCGATATTTTATCATGTATCGGATTCCAGAGTCGGAACCCATAGTTTTTAGGTTCAACCTGAAATAATAATAATATTTTTAAAAATTATTTAATAAAAATAAAATTGGTATTACATGTACACCGTCGCTTGTATTGGTCATGATTGGAATGGAATTTCTTATAACTATAAAAACATTGATTTTTATAAGGTGTTTGTGGATACATCTAGATTTTAAATAGTGTCAAGTTTATATCCCAAATTTTAAATATTATAAAAATAGCACTATAATTTGTTAAAATAACTTATAGGTCCCTAACTTTGAAAGTTTTAGAGTGATGTTTGTAAACATAATATAATGTTTTTATACTAACATGAACATATCGTATAAATGGATTAATTAATTTTCATATTATTTATAATTTTATAAAATATTATAATAAAACAACAAACAAATAACTAAATTTAAACATTTTTTTTATTTTTTCTTTAAGAAGCAATCTCATATCTCAACAACTCATCTATCAATTTACACATCAAGTTATTATACTTCGCAAATCAGATACTTATAGTGCAAAATCGATCTTTAAAATTTGATTTTATCCTAATATCTCAATTAATAAAATTAAAAACTTTATATACCAATTGTGTTATAAAAACTAACTTTTGGGTATTAATTGTTCAAAAACATAAAATATATGAGGATAAGTTATTCTATCTGTTAAAAGTAAAAATCTATTTTGTGATGTTTTATAATCAAGTGAGAATACTGTTGGTATACGGTTGCCGTAATAAAAGAAGAACAAGAGTTTATACGTGGGAAACCCGAGAATCGGGAGGAAAACCCACAGGGCACCAAACCCAGGAAGAATTCACTAAGAACTTTTGATCAGGAACTCTCCAGAGAGCTTGTCTTTCAACATTTCCAGGTCTTTCCCTTTTATAGACAGACATTATACATATTTTAATTGCACACAATCTTATCGTAATCTATTACGATCTCACCGCAGCCACCTCGAGCCAATTTATGAAACTTTTGTGCACGCCGAAGCCGAACACCGCCGCCTGGATTAATGGCGCAGCCTTCGTTGATATTTCTCCTGAAGACGTCGATCGCACAACCTTCTTCCAGCTGTTCATCACCGATCCTGCAACACTCCGTAGGGTACCGATCGACTGATCATCGATTCTCTCGTCCGATCGACAAGAGGATATTGTCGTCCAATCGGTCATATCACCTGACCATGATCGTATCGTCGTAAATCATGTATTAACACTATCTTTGTACTTTGTGAATCAAAATTGTGAATATCATAAATTTGTAGGGATCAAAATTGACAAAACAATGAAATTATAAAAATCAAATTTGTGTCTCATGTGTTTAGAAGTATGATAAAGAACTAGTTTAAAAATATTTAATTTTTGGATTTTAGATTGAATCCAAAAAAAATTTAGAAATGATCAAAATTTCTCTAAAATATCTCACATTATTTAAAATATAAATTTATGAGTTAACTTGATATTTGAATATACTAATAATAATCACTATTATTATTTAGCTAACATCTATTATTTTGTGGGGTATGTTTTCAAATATTATGAATATATCACAATGTTTTCGAAACAGTTCCTCGGACTTTATGACCAGTACGAAATTTCTTATTTTAAAAAAATATTATTTTTTATTTTTTTTCGACCAGAAAAACTCGGGTTCCGTCATTCATGGATCATTTGGAAGCTAAAGGTCCACCTTCTAGAAACTTGGAAACTTCATACATTTAGGATATTGGAATAAAAAATAAACTCAATTGATAAAAATATGATCCAATAAAAACAATCTATTTCGTGAAATTTAAATTAAAAACCACGAGCTAACAAACGGAACCTTTACAAAAGCCTATACTTGTAGCATTATTGTAATAATGAAGAAGCATTTTGTGGTGTGTATGAATTAAATGATTTTGATTTAGGGTTGGCATTAAGGCATGGCTTCTGCCTGTACGACTGCCAACTTCTCTTCTTCTTCATATAGAACTTAATTGGGACGGTTTGCATTGAAGTATTCTTACCAACACCTATCTCTCTACATTTATTCCTCTGCGCTGTGCCCAAAGAAAAAAACTCACTGTACAAATTTTTCTTTGATCCAATCCTAACTTGATTCATCTCAACCAGCAATTTTTCTGTGATGGGTAACGAGTCAAATTCACTACCTTTACGTTCTTCTCATGCCAACTTCGTTTCTTCTTCCTTTTAAACAACTCATTGTTCCAGCATGAACGGTGGCGGTGTGGATCGAGTGATAATGGAGATCGAAGCGAATAAGCCTCAAGGGAATAGTATCGTAGTTGGGGGGCTTAGTCCTTTGAGTGAAACTCTTTGGAAGGAGAAGAGAAATACTGAGTTTATCGGTGATGTTTCAGCGAGACTTGCGTGGAAAGATCTTACTGTTGTGGTCACGCTTAGTAATAGAGAAACGCAGACGGTTCTTGAGAAGCTTAGTGGGTATGCTGATCCTGGTTCGTTTACGGCACTTATGGGTCCTTCTGGTTCTGGTAAATCTACTATGCTTGACGCACTCGCCGGCCGTCTCGCTGCAAATGCGTTTCTTTCCGGTACCGTTCTGCATAATGGCCGGAAGGCTAATTTGTCCTTCGGCGCAGCGGTATGCTTACTGCTTCGCTACGTTTATGAGCGTGGGAGCGAGAGAATTCAGAATTTTCCCCCTTTTTTTCATCTTTTACATGTTTTAAACATGGGTTTTGGCCAATTTGACAAACACGAGAATTTTGAGTTACTTGCAGGCGTACGTGACCCAAGACGATACGTTGATCGGAACTTTAACGGTACGAGAAACGATATCGTATTCCGCTTGGTTACGGTTACCGGATCGAATGCCGGCGTTAGATAAGCGGGCGATTGTTGAGAGCACGATTATTGAAATGGGTCTTCAAGATTGCGCCGATACAGTAATTGGGAATTGGCATTTGCGTGGAATTAGCGGCGGGGAGAAGAGAAGAGTTAGCATTGCCCTAGAAATCTTGATGAGGCCCAGGCTCCTCTTCCTCGATGAACCAACCAGTGGACTTGACAGGTTTCTTTACTGTTTTTCATCAGATTTCGTGTATTTTTCACTTGAATCAGCATCATCAATTATTTAATTCAAGCAAGAACACTAGTTTCAGGTTTAGATCCAAATGTTCCTTGTTTGTGCTCCATTCGAATTTGCCCCTTAGAGAAATATGATTGATTAGGTTTACGAGTATGTATCACATAATGATTTGTTCAAATCTTTTAAATATGTTGCTTCCTCTCCTTAATCATGTTCGTTCATGCTTCCTGTCGTAATTTCGGGTACTCCATAATTCCAACTTGGTATCGGAACTGATTTGGTTCATTTCAAGTCGAAACCTTACGGTTAGAATGGAAGAGAGTGTTGAATTTGTTCCACATTGTTTAGAGAAGTAGAATTGATTAGGACTGTATCATATAATAATTTATTCAAATCTTTTAAATTTGTGGTTTCCTTTCCTTAATCTCATTCGTTTACGCTCCCATCGTAATTTCGGTTAAACTCTATAATTCCAACTTAGCATCGGAGTTGGTTCGGTTCATTTCAAGTCAAAACCTTATGGTTGGACTTGAAAAGAAGTGTTGAATTTATTTCACATTGGTTAGAAAAGTGAGATTGATTAGATTTATGAGAGTGAGAATCCATCACATAATGACTTGTTAAAATCTTTTAATTTTGTGGTTTCCTCTCCTTAATCTTATTGTAATTTCGACTAGCTCTATGATTCCAACTTTTATTGTATGCATTGTTCTAATTGCTTATTCTGCAGTGCATCAGCCTTCTTTGTAAGCCAAACATTACGTAGTTTATCAAGAGATGGACGAACCGTAATCGCATCGATTCATCAACCGAGCAGTGAAGTATTCGAACTGTTTGATCGTTTGTATTTACTTTCTGGTGGTAAAACAGTCTACTTTGGTCAAGCATCTGCAGCATATGAAGTAAGAAACTACGTCTATTACTTCGTTTTCGTATTCGTTTAACGATTTCGATTGCAGTTTTTTGCACAAGCCGGATTCCCCTGTCCCGCTCTACGAAACCCTTCCGATCATTTTCTTCGATGCATCAATTCCGATTTCGACAAAATTAAAGCCACATTGAAAGGTTCAATGAAGATCAGGGTACAATCCTTATTCCATTTTCTAACAAGAACTCATTGAATGTTAAGTTACTGATTCTTTATTTCTTGCTTCGTATAAGTTCGAGATGAGCGATGATCCTTTAGAAACGGTAACGACTTATGAAGCGATTCGCGTACTCATCGAAGCGTACAAGTCTTCGGAGTATTGTTACTCAGCAAAAGAACGGATTCATGAGATGTCCAAAATTGTGAGTATACGAATCGCTTCATTTTCGTGTTCGTTTTTGTGTTTTTTGATCTAGATAAAATATCGAATACAGAAAGGAACTGTGCTTGATTCTGGATCAAGCCAATCTAGTTTCCTTATGCAAGCTGTTATTTTAACGGCTCGTTCGTTCACAAATATGTCGAGGGACTTCGGATACTACTGGCTTCGGCTTTTCATCTATATTCTCGTAACATTTTGCATTGGGACAATCTACTTCAATATAGGAACAAGCTACAGCTCTATCTTGGTAACTTCATGACTCTTAAAAGTTCGTGTTTTAAGACCGGAACCTTAAAAGTTCATGTTTTTGTATATTCAGGCTAGAGGTGCATGTGCATCATTCGTATTTGGTTTCGTTACATTCATGTCGATTGGTGGATTTCCCTCGTTTGTTGAAGATATGAAGGTGTGTTATTTGTATTCGTGTTAATTAACCGGTTTAGAACAAGGTTATTCGAATTCGGGTTCTATTCGTTTCAGGTGTTTCAAAGGGAAAGGCTAAATGGACATTATGGTGTGCTTCCCTTTGTTATAAGCAACACCTTATCAGCAATGCCATTTCTAATACTCATAACATTCATTTCTGGTACCATATGCTATTTCATGGTTCGTCTTCATCCTGGTTTTACGCATTATTTGTTCTTCGTACTCGCACTCTACGCAAGTGTTACCGTAGTCGAGAGTTTAATGATGGCTATAGCTAGTGTCGTTCCGAACTTCCTTATGGGAATCATTATAGGAGCTGGAATTCAGGTTTATTCGATCTTTCGTATTTTGAGCTTATATGATCAAATGACTTATAATCGAACCTTATTCGATATAGGGCATCTTCATGCTAGTTTCCGGATACTTCCGGCTTCCAAACGACATCCCGAAGCCTTTCTGGCGGTACCCCATGTCGTATATTAGCTTCCACTATTGGGCAATCCAGGTACTGTTACATTATCTGAAGAGAAACACAGCAAGAATTAGTCTGATATATATGAATCTGCAGGGGCAATACCAGAACGATTTACGAGGCGTGATGTTCGAAAACAATCCATCGGATCTTCCTCCGATCCCGGGAGAGTACATTTTACAATACGTGTTTCAGATCGATGTGGATCGATCGAAATGGGCAAACTTGAGTGTTTTATTCAGTATGATCATTATATATCGTATTATCTTCTTCTTTATGATCAAGATAAACGAGGATGTGACTCCATGGATCCGTGGCTACTTCGCAAGACGAATAATAAGACGGAAAGCTGGGAGTCAGATTACACTTACACAGTCTCCTTCTCTACGAGGTTATGTTCAAAAGAGGTAGCTTTAAACAGGGCTTAGGTTTCCTCAACTCCTGCAACCAAATGTTGTAACGTTATATATATGTGTTTTGTGTGTACTGAGAATATTATAATTTCCCACTATGTAATCAAGAAGATGATGTTTTTCAAATGATATTTCGATTAGAAATAACTGTAAAATCCACAAATTTTCGTTCTCGTACTTAGGGGTGAGCAAAAACTTTGAAATACTGAATATCATATTGAAATTTTGTTATTTCGGTGTTTGGTATTCGGAATCGATACTTAGTATTTGGTTTGATATTCGGTAAAAATAAAAAAAATCGGGACATACTGAATACCAAATTAGTTAATATAATATTTATATATTTTAAAATTTTTAATTGAGTAATGGTCATTCAATTATTGATATCGAAATTCGGTATCTTGACATATTGTAAAGTCATTAGTACGAGGTTTCTCATACTTTCCCAAATGACTCGTAATATTTCTGTCATGCAAATATCTTCAGTTGCTTCTGAATCTGCATTTATGACCTGTAGATATTTTAAGTATTTTTATTTAATGATTATTTTGGTGGTACGATCTTACATTTGACTATTTGTTTAATACTTTGATATTTTATAAGTGAACGAATCCTTGATTCTTATAGAAGTTTTTTGAGTTCGAAAAGTGTGGAGACACTTATGTACACTCAAGATTATCTTCATGAATTACATTATAATGATATTGAAGAAAATCAATACAAGCAAGATAAGTTTTCCATGTACTGGATTTAACATATGCATGAAATGTTATTTTCTTATGTGTTTTTAATTTTGGTATTTTGGTACCAATAAGAAAATATTGAAATTATTTCGGTAATTTGGTTCGTTACCAATAAATATTGAATTTGAATCAATATTTAAATTGATTGATAATTTAATATTCGGTATTTCAATATTTTGTTTGGTTTTATATTTGATACTCAATGTTCACCCTATTGAACATGATTTTGTAAAAAAGCTTGGCATACCCGTTTTAGTCGAAGTTTTTCCGCATTCGCCGTATCGGGTTCTCCATTCTCCGGATGACGTTGATCTGGTCTCGAATCTGAGGGTTGTAGCGTCTCCTTCATTCATGATATACGAATCTATGGCAAGAAAGAAAACAAGCATAAGCTTTATACCTCAAGCCAGGGATTCAAAATTCAAATCAATTCATTAAGAGTGACAGCAAAAGAAGTTTGTTCATTGAACTTACTCCTTTTTCAACACAATATTCGTCTCTGTATTTGGCTCGTTACCAATTAATATACCCTCATCATCAATATTGTGGTTCTACTTGAATCAATATAGTCAATCTCTACGCTATCAAAACAAATTTCTCATTATCAAATTGAATTCAAAGCCATTAACAAAATGAGTCAAATTTACTAATCCTAAGAATTGCATAAAGCACATTAGCGCATACATCGATTCACCACTACAATAGCGAATAATTCACACTTATTGTCGACTTAGAGGTCAATCTATGACCTGTGATCCCATTACCCAATCTTCGAGAACGTCTCCGATTCGAAGATGGGTATTTCTTGTACGCAAAGGTAAGAAAAAAATTCCCACGCCGTATTCTCATCAACAACCAAATACACAACAGAGTCAAAGACAGAGGGAAACAAGAAAATAATTAAAAGAACCTCTGCGCATACCCAAACAAAACCAAGGTGAGTAATGAGAATCGCCTGAAAAGTGAAAACGATGTGCGTCTCTGGCCTCCCATTTCTCCAATCACCGGACCTTCCAGTTCCACTACGTTTAATTATTTAAAAATGCATAAATATAAAATTATGGTTTATTCAAAAGACTTATTAAAAATACATTAAATAATTCAAAGATTTAATAATTTCAATAGATAATTTAATAATGTAAAATGATTCTCCAATATTTTGAAATTGTTTACCTTCAAAACCGTTTAATAATAATATTACGAGTGAATATTCACGATTTACATTATTTTTGTGTGAGTAATTTTAATAATTTATATGTTATTTTTAAATTTTTTAAATATAATCATTACATCAAAGTTAATATGTCAAATAACAAATATGTATTTAAAATATTACTAAGTGTTATCGTAAATATAAACGATTTTGGAATTTAAGATATCAATAACGCAATTCATAAACTTTGAGAGTTTTGCTTGTAATTTATAAACTTTGCGATATCGTTTTTGCACAATTTTAAAGTTCATGTTCTACTAAAAAACACCACTCGGTTTGAATATCGAATCTTTGTTGGTTTTTTCAAGGCTTTTGAATCGTTTGACATCTAATAATATTAAAACAATATATTACTTTGTTTCCACATTTTTGAATCATTTCCATATTTTGAGCTATACGACACCAACTCTTCAATTTTTCACATTCTCCCATGTCGGATCGAGTCGGATTCTCCGACTCGTTCCGATTCTTGACACAAAACGACGTCATTTTGATTTCTTCCTTAATTTGATTTTTTTCTTCATCGAAAATGTATTTATGTACTTTCACGACTTTCTTATGTTATCGATCTACTTGTAGATTCTTTGTGTGGACCAAAAAGCTGTTTTTAGGAAGATGGTAAAACTGACGAGCGATATTCATTTTTTATAAATTAAATCATCTTATATAATAAAATTGATAAATATTTGTAGTTTAAACTTAGAGTTTATGCAACTTTCTAAAAATTCAAACAATTATTTTTTAAAATTTTCTTTTATTTATTATTATTTCATTTAATAATTCGAATCGAGTCGAAAATCTGACTCTTATACTATTGGCGAATCTAGTCGAATCGCATCGAGTCGATCGGACGAATCGGTGCAGCATAGATTTTGGGAGAATTCAAATATTGAAAAATATAAATTTATGGCCCCATAAGAAAACATATCCATTAAATGTAACATCATTATTTATTAAATGGGAAATTCATGATGAATCATCTTTATAAACTCTTATCATTTATTATACAATCATTCAAATTTGCAATGTAGCTCTTCCTTTTCAGATTTCAGACAATTTTAGAACTTTTGACTGGAGAATAATTAGACAAGGATGGAACACTGATTTTAGAGTTAATTAACGTTAATTATTATTTTTCAAACAATCATTATATATATTTTCAAAACTATTAATTAAATTATGTTCGAAATTTTGAATTATGTTCATTCATTTTCATTAATAAACGTTAATTAACTTTTAAAATGTGTGATTTTCAATGTGTTTGTACATTGTACACCTTATAGATTATCTGTTTGTCTTATGTTATTGGTAAAAATGTTACAAGCACCATGAAAATTTGGTAACGCACTTTGGTCCCTAAAGTTTTATAATTATGATAATTGTGATTCAAAAAATATAAAGATTACACAATATGTCTTTCAAAGTTTTATATGTCTTTTATGTACTTTATAAATTTTGAAAAAATTAGTTATCAAAGTTTAGTTGTATGTTATAATGATACAAAAAAATTTTCAATTTTGACAATTTAGATACTCAGTTAAAACCAAATTTCGGTGATTGATTTTAACATTTAGGGATTTAATTTATCAAATATTAAAAATTATATAATCAAATTTATCGAAATCTTAGAGAATTAAATATATCATTAATAATTATTTATAAAAACTATCAAAGTTTGAAAATATTTTCTCAATGGTTAATTTTATTAAAGATGCTATTCTCAACTAGTGAACACACACAAGTGACAATTCAGCTGTAAATTCAAATGAAATGTCGTTTTGAAATTCGTGCAATGCAATGTCAATTTTGTCTGTTTACATTTCCATCGAATTACGGATAATTGTCTGAATTGTCCCCCAAAAATCCTCCGACAGTTGCCTGTCTCTTTAAAAACTATAATTATATATTAAAAAATAAAAAATTAAGATTCCATAAAAAAATAGTAGTTTCCTACTTATAAGTAGCACAAGTTTGTTTGAGTGTAATCATATGATTATGTAACATTGATTAAATTTAGAATTTTATGTAATAAAAATTATATTGATACGATATAATTAATTAAACTAGATATGTTTAATTAACATTACTTAATATGATCATATATGACTAATGTTAAAATGTTTTCTATTTATAAATATAAATTAAAAAATGAAAAATAATCATATGCCTTATTTAAGTGTATTCATTATTCTGTAAAAAAATACTTAATGGAGATATTTTTCATCAAATGGATATTGATTTTTTTTAATTCAGATCAATATTCACTTATAATTTTTTGTCATTTCAGTTTTCAGTTTGTTATAAAAATTCGGTTTCGGTAATTCACTAAATATCGAATTTATAATTTATTTAATTTAAAATATTTTTTTATATTTAATTATATAATTAAATATAATATTGTGGTTATCAAAATTTTTGATTTATTCACTATTCGATTTTCAAAATTCGGTTCAGTTCGATATATTTACCGCATGAACTCCTCCACCCTTATTTATAAAACATATGTTCTCATTTCATATACAAAATTAGGGTAAAAAACTTATAGGATTAATTCTAATACATGATATATGCTGAACATTATAAATAACAAAGATAACTTCATAATTACTTTAGAAATAAAATAACTATATTGTTAAAAATGTTGAATAAAAACCACACATGATCTCTCTTACTAGAATAAAAATAATAGTTTTAGAGATTTGCATTATGTAGAATAAAATCATCCTTAAAAATATATTTAAAAAGTTAAATAAAATACCTAAATTAAGATTATATTTAAATATTACGTTATGTGATACAATTTTGTTTGTTTATATATTTTTTAGAATTTCAACATTGTTTTTTTATTATTAGAAAATAAAATTAATCTCACATTTATTAAGCAGTAGTGGTAGGATGATGATGAGGTCTATGAAAGATAATTAAAGATTTGTCTTTTTTGTGTAAAAATATAATACAATAATAACGTGTCCAGCATAAGATTCGCCAAAATCTTTTATGCCAGCTGCCTGCCTACACACCTGGACCCTTTGTGCTCTTTAGACCCGGACCGGGTCCGTTTCCGGGTCTATTTTAGACGGGTCTATGATGTGAATAAGTCAAAAAATTAACTATCAAATTCTTTTGGTTCACTTTCGATATTTAGCTAAATACCGAAAGAAATAATGTTCCGAAATTTAATAAAAAATTAATCATGATAATATATTTAATTATATAATTAAATACAAAATATTAATTTTAAATGAAACAAAATGTTAAATTTACTATTAGTTAAATTATCTAATACCGATTTTTTTACGAAATCGGAACAGAATACCAAAATTTAAAACCGAATATCGAACCGATTTCATAATTCGGTAAAAAAAATCGATATATAATTCGGTATTTGGTTTCTACCAAATAGTGAACACTCTTATAAGTGATATACACTTTGTATAACGAATGATATATCATTGTAACCAATTTTTTATTTTTAAAAAAATACAAAAATAATATTTAATCTTTTTATATTATCGGATCAGAAAAAACCTTGTATCCAACTCTAAAACCCGTATAAAATGATACCATATCTTTATATAAGTACCATTTAATATTTGATGTACGAGAGCTTGTATAAAAACATTGCTACCATATCCTTATTTATTTTTGTACATGGCAAATTAAACATTAGTTAAGAAATCGGATACAAACTAATTGAGACATAAATTTAAACATTAACTAGATCAAAGCACAACATTTGGAGATCAAAATATGAAAATATAAAACATAGGTGACATTAGCTTTACAAGTTATTAAAGTTTTGGATCAATCTAAGAGATATAACAAATTTTAATGATATTTTTACAATTTTTAACTTTGCACCTTAATATTTATATTATTTTAAAGTTTACATTAATATTCTTATATATCAATGATATTACAATAATAATATATAAAGTATTTATTGATTTAAATTATTGGTGTATATTAAATATTCCTGCTGTTAATACTGTGTTAATAATAAATGTTTCTGCATTCCACGTTAGGGCATTATGTCCTTCACATTTACAGTTTTAAATACATAATAATTGCTATCTAAATGTTTATTTCTTCATATAAATATTAAATAAATTGGTTAAATAATATTCAAACCCAATCAGTCTTGATTTTGTTGGCGGAATAAGCAAAAATATAAGAATTATATGTTTCGAGTTTTTAAATAGAATAATATTAAATAAAATATTTAAAATTGATTGATGATTGTATACTTCTCCAGAGAAAATTGCATAAATAGCCTTCAATTTACGAGCTGTGTAAAGGTTATGTCATCAAACTTATAAAATTGTAGGAATGACCCCTCAAGTTATCAAAATCGTTTGTTTTTTATCCCTGTTATTTATCACATAATTTTCCGTTAAGTTTGAAAAATATTTTTCGTTGGCAGTATTTGTTCTCAATGTTAACAAATTATGCAAATAAGTCTTTTATACGAAAAATTATACAAAATTGATACTTCAAGTTCGAGAAATGTGCATCCGAACCTAAAACAATAACAATGTCGTAGAGGATCAATATTAAACGGTATTGTTTACTTGAGGTATCGTACATACATTTAATTAAAGTTTGAGGGTCATATGTGCATATTTTTATTAACTTTATGTGTCATATTTGCATATTTTTGTTAACTTAAGGTGTCATATTTGTAATTTCATAACTTGGAGGGCATACCCTTTACACCACCCGAAAGTTGGAGGGTCACCGGCAAATGCCACCCTACTTCTCCAACATTCTTTAATATTTTGGGGTGTTAATTTCGTAAGTTCCGAATCGAATCTAACATAATTTTGAAAATCGAATATCGAACAATCAAAAAATTTGCTACCAAATACTGTACTGATTTTTTTGGTTCGGTAAATATTGAATTTTTTTCGATTATATTTCGTGTATGATCTGGAATTTTTATTTAATATGAATCTCCCGCGCATTTCGATAGGGATATTATTATAGAGTTGGGACCCAATTGTCAATTCACCCACACTCAGCACCAGCAAGTGCATTTGTCTCTATGTTACTTAGAATTTGCTGGTTAGCCATCCAGATCTGGGTGCGGTCCTAATTCTATTTCTATGCTAAATCAATAATATTACAATATTTATATATATATATAATAATATATATTATAATATTAAAAGTATATTATATATATAGTAAAATATATATGATGGATATACTGATTTGAGGACGGGTGATATATAAAAAATAAAAGTATCTAAATTATTGTATAAAATAAAAATTAATTTGCAGATTATCAAATAATTACATTTATTTAAAGAGTATAAATAATAAATTAACAATATTTATATCATTTTAATTTTAATTTTAATTTCAAATTTGATATAAATTATAATAGCGTATTTAAAATAAATTGACTTCAATTTTTATAAATTAGAGGGTATTTTCGTCATCTCTTAACGCGTACGGACCCCTTCTTCTTCTTGTTCTTCTTTATTACCATCGCCATTTCACTTCGTTCCGCGACTGTTTCTGAACAAAAACATGTATTCTCGCTGACAATACGGAACTGATAGAGAGTAGAAGAGAACCCAGAGAGAAGAGCTTAAGAATCCTTCCCTGCTGGAGAAAATGGCGGCAAGGTGGATGAAATCCCTGCAATGCAAGTCGACGGCGATAGACGACGTCGTGTGCAACAACCACCGCCCATTGTCGCGCACATCTAGCTGCAAAAGCAAAGTTCAAAGCCTTATAGACATTATCGAGCCCACTAAAAAATCCAGACGGAAAAACCACAAGCCACCTCCTACGCCGCCGTGTGCTCCGATGAAAAACGAACCCAGTTATCTAAAGCTGCTCCCGTGTAAACCCATAGGAGAATCGATGTTCCCCGCGTTAACGGAGCTTCCTATGGGCCACCAATCTCGTAAAGTGGTGGAGATAATCTTTCACACGAGCTGGGGATTGAAGGGTGGGTTTGTCGGTCAATTCGAATTAGTTCTCAAGGTCCAGAATCTGAATAAAACGGTGAACCGATTCGAGGAGTACCGAGAGTTCGTAAAATCAAGAGCACAGTCAACTGGAGAAGCAGACGGCCGGTGTGTCGCCGACGGGAACGAGGTAATGAGGTTTTACTGCCTCGGTGCCACTTCTGGCGGTGGCGCGTGGTCTCTATACGGTTGGAAAGAGGCGGCTTTACGCACGTATTCAGGTAGCGGAGATGCCCATAATAGCACCGGTGGCGGGAGAGGACGACGGGCAATGATGGTTTGTCGGGTAATATCTGGCCGGAGTTTTAAAGAAAACGGTCTCATCGACGGCGCGTATGACTCGGTCTGGGGGAAGAACGGTGAAATGGTTGTGTTTGATTCACGCGCCTTGCTTCCGTGTTTTCTAATTATTTACAAATTGTAAAAAGAATTGGATTTACCGCCAAAGTAATTATTATAAAAACAGAGAGACATTAATCATTAATAATGATACAATAAATTAATCAACTTGCATGTGATATATTTATTTGACGTGTCATTTACAGATCTAAATATTAATATTTTGTTTATTTAATTTAATATTCGAAGTCTTAATATTTAATTCTTAAAGAGTATACGTTGCAATGATCCACTATTCTTATTTTATTCATTAAATGGTTAAAAATATCTTCCGTTTTTAATAAAATACTAAATGGAAGATATTTTAATCATAGTTTGGAGATAAACTATATGTTCTATTTGAATCATAATTTGATTATTATTTTAAATGATAACTCAATATAGTTTGATAGTCATAATGTGTATACCAAATAATAGAATTGATACTCTAAAAAATATGTATTATTATATTATTATTATTGATTCTCGACATTATTAGTAAAGACACACATGGCTATACATGGAGCCTTGCGCTAGAGCAAGACATATTGATTGATATAGTTTATCTATAGTAATATTTTTATATCGATCATTATGTGAAATATTGAACAATACATATATTTTGTTCAATAGCGTTAGGTACGTGATCTAAGGTTAGATTAAAAGTTTTTTCGTATCAATCATATAATAATATATATTTTAAAATTTCTTTAATATGAAAAAAACAAATTTGTCATATATAGATATATGAGCCCAAATTATAATAGAAATTTAAATTAATATGAAATATTGATATACACGCGGGCTTGAATAGTGTGAATTAAATTTGGGAAAACGACACATTCAATCCCAAGTTTTGACAAATTTGATCACAATAATTTATAATAACATATATAATATTTAAACATTAAAGTTTTGATATATTTGATTTTTCAAATTTGCAATATTTGACAAATTAAATCTATATAGTGTCAAAATTGGTCCATGTAATTTAATTTTAGCCGAAAATCTCAATTGCCAAAATTGAGAACTTTGTAAACCAATTATATCATATAGCATAATTTTATAGATTGATTTTGTCCAAATTTACAAAGTATAATAATCGGTTTTGCTATCTTAATACTTTAAGGATTACAATTTTCACAATCATAAAATTTTTGAACCAAAATTACCAAAATATGAAATTGTACGTACCAAATTTGCGTGCCCCTTCAATGTAAGGATTTATAATAATTAATTAATGGGATGACAATATAAAGTGGATACCCAAGTTGTGCGGGCCAAACCCAGAGAATATAATTTGGTTTGGTACTGTGTTTTTGTGATGGGTCCAATTTCTTTATTTTAATACTAATAAATTATATACCAGAAAGTGAAATCAATAATTGTTATTTATTTACGGGTATCAAAATAAAGATGATATTTATATATTTTATTTAAGGATGTAAAATGTTTATTTAATCTCATTTTCTAAATTATGAACTAAGGAAAAGTTCGTTTTTGTTACCTCAGATTTATATAGAATTTAATTTAAGTATTTCATTTCTACCAAATTATCTTAACTTTAAGTTTTTCATTTTCCTAAAAATTAATAGAATCGATTGTCTTATTTAAGGGTGTGCATGAAAATCCGATTATCCGAAAAACTGAGGTAACCGAACCGATTTTTCGGTTATCCGAACCGCAAATAATTAATCGGATCGGATCATATGCGGCTTCGGATATGATACGGTTTTTCAAAATTCATATCCGATCCGATATTTTTATTATATTATATTAAATTATATTTTTTTCTATTTTGTAAGGTTAAAACATTATATATAGTAATATATTTTTTTCCATATATTTATATATGGTAATATTATTATAAATATTTTTTCCATTAATATTAATTATTTTATATTTTATTCTTATTTTTCAAAATTAATCGATATGGAAGAATATCAAATAAACAATATCGAAAATTAATTTTTGAAATTCAAGTTTTTAGTAAATTAGATAATTCTTCGGATATTTTATATTATCATTTAAAATATACTTAATTTTATAATTGATTTTATTTTTATAGGTGGTGATTACGAATATCTAAATGAATTATGTTTATTTTTTGCAGATTCATGTACTTAGAAGAAAAATATAATTCATTGCTTACGTACATTTGTTTTAATTCAATTATTGTATTGAATTTAAGTATTGTTTTATAGATGTTTGAAAATTCTGAATATATATTTTTTTGGTTGTTTTATAATTTGTATATTTATCAAATAAATCACATTTTTTTGTGATTAAAGATAATTTTTTATAATCAATTAGAATTAAATAATAAATATTAAGGTATCCGCAAATCGATCCGCAATCCGATCCTCTATTGCGGATCGGTTTCGGATCATGATTTTTCTGATCCGTATCCATCGGATCAGATAAAAAAAATGATGATCCGATCGGTTAACCGATCCATGCACACTCCTAGTCTTATTCATTAGATTTGAGCTAGAAATGAAATTCTAACCTAATTTATTGCATTTTAAATTGAATTTGAATTTTAAAAATACACTCAAGTTCAATTTGATTCACAAAATTTGATAAAATAATAATTCTCAATCAATTCATATTAATCGCTAACTGGTATGAATAATTTGTTCGGTATACCGTGTTGAAATATATCTCACATTGGTTGTGGAAATACAAAATCTATAATTTATAAGGCGTGGTCTGCGTGAACGGGCCCGAGGCGTGATAAACGTGTGAAGGCCCGAAGCGTGGAACGCGCGGGTTTGTAACCGTTTGGACCGAACCACGCAGCCAGTTACTAGAAAACGCTTTATTTTGCCAATGTTATCTTCGGTCCTCTCGTGGAACATCGAGTCACTTTTCGTTAAGTGTATAAATGGGCTGCACGAGTTCACTTCCACCATTTGGATCGCCCCAATCGTTATTGGGCCTCATCCGTAACAATGTGTCTGGTCCTGGAGTTCTCATAATATATGAATTATTTTGATAATAATCGAGACGAAAACACGACTCAATATTGCATATATGTAGTTATGGTGGCAGTATATCACTTACTACCGATATTTGTCAATATAACTACCATCATAATTTATTTTGAACAAGTTTAAAAAATGAGTTATTTATTTAATTAATTAATTTATTTTTATAAATATTAGGTAACTAAAATATATATTTTATCGATGAAATAATTTAATTAAGTGTCATCAGATCATGAAACACATGTAAGATATATACGAAATCGAACTCGGAGTTTGTAGTTACAGAATAGACATGTCTGTTACTTCGTATTCTTCGCTGTCTCCTGCTCTCTCGCCATCCTTCTCACAACAGGTAAAAAATTTGCACATCTCACACTTTTCTGGGTTTTCCTTGTGTATGGACTTTAATAATCTGGCTCGAGGTTTGATGTGATTGTGGGAATATGTTGGTTGAATCAGGAGAGAAATGTTTTCCGCTTTTCCGTTCGTTCTATGAAGTCGAGTCTCCTTTACAAACCTCACAAGCTCGTTTCATTGGTTAGAACGGCTACTGACTCCTTTACGTCTATTGACACTGGTACAATTTGTAATCAGATCTGATTTTAGACGATCTTGTACATTTTTTATGTTGGGTTTGGGTTTTAATGTATTTTTTGTTGTTTTTGGGTTGATGTTAGCAGACTTTAGCACTGAAATGGATGCGGTAGCGGGTTACAGCCAGATTGTTCCGGATACTGTTATTTTTGATGATTTTCAGAGGTTTGATTTTTTATGATTGGTTTGCAATTTAGAAGAATCTTATATCGTATAAGGGAGAATGATGATGAAAACTTCGATCAGATTCCCTCCAACGGCTGCCACTGTTAGCTCATCTCTTCTGTTGGGGATTTGTAGTCTCCCTGATACTAAATTCAGGGTAATGAATGGATAATTAACTTTTAGTGTGCTTTCCTTTGGTCGTTCAATTGAATGCTTGTTAGATCAATTATTCATGGTCCGGGTTGGTTGTTTATGTAGTATCTAGGCGTCAACTTTGAAGTGAGCATCATTTTTTTTATTACACAAGATGTATAGAACCCACGATACATTAATCAAATTTTCATTATATTATTACCGCAGAGTTAGCTATTTTGAAAAATCATATTTTATCAGGCTTTGAATTCGAGAAATTTTATTGTTGTATGGCTGAAGTCTTGTGACTCATATAACATCTTTTATAGCTAACACAGCCTTTTCACATCTTCTAAATTTTGTAAAGAGTGCTGTCGATACTGCATTGGCCGACCCACAGTGTCTCACTATACAAAACTCTGAGGATCGAATGTCTTGTTTCATTAACAAGGTTTGCTTTCCGAATTTCAATTTTTCATGATTTATTCTGTTTGGGATTAACTTCTCTGGTCATTTATATTGGGTTAAAACTAGGCTTTGGTCAATGTCGGTGGTGATCTTGCAAAGCTTGTACCTGGTCGTGTTTCTACTGAAGTGGATGCACGGCTTGCCTATGATACACACAGCCTTATCCATAAGGTTCTTCCAATGTTATTAGATACAGATATTTTTGTTACTTAACTCTTTATTTTCAGGTTCATGACTTGCTGCACATGTATCAGAAGATTGATGTGCCTCCGGAACGTCTATTATTCAAAATTCCAGCAACCTGGCAAGTAGGGCTCTCTCTATATGCATTTCTTTTCTAGTAGAAATCATCTTTATGTTAACATTTGACTCTCCCTTTTGTTTATATGGGGTCTATTACTATAGGGAATTGAAGCTTCCCGACTGCTCGAGTCTGAGGGCATACAGACTCATATGACTTTTGTTTACAGGTGCCATTCTTATTTTTACTCAATAAAGTTATTACAATGTTGTTTTCCATATTACCAATAACTAAACATGCTAAAAAGACTATTGTTGTTGTCCCATGATTCATCGAAACCCCGTAAAAATATGAAATTATTTTCCTTTATTTTGTTGTAATGTATTCATTTGGTTCCTTTTTCATTGCTTTAGTTGCCTACTTCCAATATATGATGCTTGGTTATTTCAAACAGTTTCTGCCAAGCTGCTGCAGCCGCACAAGCTGGTGCATCTGTTATTCAAATATTTGTTGGTCGCTTGAGGGTAATATTTTTTTTATATAGTGTTAATTGTGTTCTAGTTACGAGACTCAATTCTTATTAGGATTGGGCACGTAGCCATACCGGGGATAGGGAAGTAGACGAAGCTCTTAAAAGAGGAGAAGATCCTGGATTAGCTTTGGTCAGTTTTCATATCTTATACAAAGAAAATTCACAAGTTGAGATTTACAAGTTCATTTCCTATTTCAGGTGACAAAAGCTTACAATTACATTCATAAATATGGATACAAATCGAAATTGATGGCCGCAGCAGTTCGTAACAAACAAGATGTTTTTGGTCTTCTAGGGTAATTGTTCTTCAACAAGGACATGGTTAATTATGTAACCTTCATTACACCAATATTTTTCTTCTCATTTTAACAGAGTGGATTACATCATCTCTCCATTAAAAATACTCCAGTCTTTAAAAGATTCAGTGACCCCTCCAGATGAGAAATACTCACTGATAAGAAGATTGTCCCCAGAAACTGCAGCTTCTTACATTTTCAGCAATGAAGAGGTTTGTTTGCCTTTATTTTTTTGAACTGTTTATACAACTGCGTTTTCTATGGCTTCAAACGGGCCCTAACCAAATTCATCTATCTTAAGTCTGTGTGGTTTTCCTCATTTCTTTACCCAATGATACGCCAATGTTTGTATCTTTGTCACACTTGATGTCTTGTGATCTTGTTCTTTGTATACCCAAGTATCCATAAGGTTATTGCAAAAAAGAGTTCGTTTCTTCTTGTTTTTCGTTTATTTCTTCTATATCTTATGGATAATTTGGTCCCATGATTCTGGTGACCGGAATGTTTTGCTGCATTTGCACCATTTTATGATATCTTCCCACCTATTTTTCGTCTCCTTGCATTCCCGTAAGATGTGTTGCGTATTTTATGTGTCCTTCGTACACATTAGACATATTGTTTGCCTTTATTACATGAATTGTTTCTTCTGTTATGTGAGTTGCAAATGTTATTCTAGAGATGTCTTAAAATTGAGTATTGTATGTATTTTATAGTCTTGAAAAGGGAAAAGAAACAGTGGAACCAGTGAAGTGATGAAGGTATTATATATGTATGCAGGTGATGAAATGGGATCAGTATAGTTTTGCATCTGGTATGGGACCTGCTGGGGTTAGCCTCCTGAGCAGTGGGCTCGATGGATATGCGAGCCAGTCCAAGCGACTCGAGGAGTTATTCGGCAAAATATGGCCACCCCCCAACGTGTAAATAACACAAACCAGATAACGGGTGAGTCTATTTCTTACTGCTTTTTAAGGCATAGCAACTCTTTTCTCTATGTTCTATTGTATATTAATATTATCAATTTCAATCTAATTTATTCGATTTTTTGGCTATTTCGGGTATGAAAGAGCTCTATTATTCTTTTAAAGTTGAGACCCAAATATGGTCTACATAATTTCATTATTTTGGTCCCTAATGTTTCATTATATGGTTGTAATAGTTCTTTCTGAATCCCGACCCAACATGGTCTAAAATGTATAAAAAATCAATCTACTAATTATGAAACGTTATCTATTGATTTTGTTTGTTTATTTTTAAGAAAAAATAAGAGTATGAAAATATTATTTTTAGATAAAACCCGAGAAATCATTTAGTAATTGGTATAAAAATATTATTTTTAGATGTATAGTAGCTTGTATTTTATTTAAAATTAATTGAATCTTTAATTTATTATATTTTTAGTTGAATATAACTAAACATATATTTTTGGTTCTATGATGGTCGCTGCAGATGCGATCACCGCACTGTGATTTTATTTTAAACTTACCAAACAATTTAGACAATTACGGTGAACATAACATGATTTTTATGTCATATGGGTATGCCTTGATACGTATGGCCAACCCACCACGGTTTAGTAAATTTCAAAATTGACATTCAAAGTTAATTTAAATCATTTAAAATAAAAAACTAACCAATTTTATTATTATTTCACAAATTTTATATCATTTTTCAAAGTTATTATGAATCCACGTTTTTTGGATTCTACTCTTAGTTAGATCATTTATGAAAATACTTGTAAAACTGATTTGTGGACGCTAACTCTTTTCATAATTGGTGAAAATTTTTAATATATTTTAATTAAAATCACTATGTATTTATAAATACACTATATTGATAAGAAGACCAACTTGAATTCTTTACAGAGATCCTTCACATAGTTTTCATACAAATGTTGTTCCTTTTGGTGATTAATAATATACATTACTTCTCTAGTTTTTCCCTTCCGTTGACATTTTCTGATCTTATGACTAATTACTAATTTGTTTTTACAATTTTGAACTGCCATGTCTCAGGACATAAAACTGAGAGACGAAGCTAGTCATGCAAATATGCCTAAAACATCACAAAAACTCAGTGAATTGCAGTCTCATATATCCTACCGCTTTCTGTTTTCACTCAGGGTGCGTATTTTACTTTAAGTTCCCCTTGTTCCTAAAGCATGCCACGTGACTACATTTAAGCATCAGCTAAATGCTGCATAATCATCAATGAACATATGCATTATGGATGCTTTATTTGTTCTTGCAATTGAGTCGTTTATTTAGCTTCATGCAATGTTTGCGCATTGAGTATATGCATTCATTTCCTGAGATATAGTTGCAATGAAAGCACGCTAACCAAATATAACACCTTTTGCAGGCGTATGTATCGGTCTTGTACCTACAAAAATTAAGAGGCTTTCGCATAATATTAAGAGGAAAGCAAGTAGACCAGTTCAGCATTATGAAAGACTTGAAACACTCCAAGATGATCACATACAGCCCTCAAGGTGGACCTAATACAAAGGAGGTTCGAAATGGAATCTTTACTCTATTTTAATTCCAAGCTAATTTTCCTTTTTGTAGGATGATAAAATAGTAAATCCTAGTATAATTCAGTCCTTATTTTTCAGTAAAAGGCATGTTTATTACAAATCTAACTATATAATTCAGACCAGTAAATCAACTGAATCTTGTTGACAGTTAATAGAAATTCTTTTATGTAATCTTGTTGGTCATNTTCTTTGTGTAGATGATGGTGGTGGAATGGATCCAAATTCCTTGCGTAAATGCATAAGCTTGGGGTATTCTTCAAAGAAATCAAATACTTCTATTGGGCAATGTAATTTCAATTTCTGTTACTCTTAATGCCCCACTAAATGAACTGTCTGGTCTCGTGTTTATGCTGCATGTTTATAAATTATTTCTGGAATACATGTTCCATTGGCATGTTTAATCAATGAGCATAAGGTCAAGTTAAGGTTCAACATATTATCATTTATGTTTACTATTGGAATCCTAGATGGTAATGGATTCAAAACAAGCACCATGCGACTGGGAGCTGATGTGATCGTGTTTAGTCGTGCAACACGATCCGGGTACTTTTTCTTTCACCATTAGATAGTCCTTTTAGAAATTTGCATTGTTGCATGCATAATTTAATGTATGTGTTATGTTTTTAAACTATAAAAAGTAACTCCAACCTTTTGATAATATACGCATCTTGACCTGTAAATTTCAACATTGATGTCATTCTGTGCTTAGGGTTTTTTAGTATTCTTTGTCTTATTGAATAAGTATTTTTTACACTTCTCAGTCGAACAACACAAAGTATTGGACTTTTATCCTACACATATTTGAGGAGAACTTTGCAGGATGATGTGATTGTTCCAGTGGTAAAATATTTTCTTTAATCGGGAGTTCCTAAATACATAACTGATTCGATAAAAAACTCTCATGCTTGCTCTTCTTGTTCTTTGGGACATATTGCAGATAGATTTTGATTTGTCTGGTAGCCGGGCTGAGCCAATAATTTATGGTTCTGAGGAATCTTGGTTTTTTAACTTGAAAACAATCATTGAATGGTCCCCATTTTCGTCAAAGAATGATCTGCTGCTGCAGGTTATAGTTGTGTACTAATAGCTATCTATATGTTCTGAATTGATGTTGCCATGACTGCTTTAGCGTATTAATAGCTGCTTCCACCGCTGTTTCCTTAATTGGCTTATTCCACAACTTTCCTAATGATGTTATTTATATGTTTCCTGTTTTATTTCCAGTTTGAAAGTATTGGATCACATGGAACAAAAATCATAATATATAACCTTTGGATGAATGATGAAGGCATTTATGAATTGAATTTTGATGATGACGAAGAGGTTCGGTTTTTGTTTTCTGTTAAGTGCTTTATTTTATGTTAGCTTAGTAATTTCTTTTGTTTTTATGTTTTGTGTTTCTTCCTAAACCTGGTTAAAATAGGTAGGTTGCTTGCTTACAAACTTTAGCACATTTACCTTTAAAAAATTTAGGTGTTGTAAAGGGATAAATATACTATATGATAAGAAGACCAACTTGAATTCTTTATAGAGATCCTTCACATAGTTTCCACACAAATGGTGTTCCTTTTGGTGATTAATAATATACATTACTTCACTAGTTTACCCTTTCGTTGACCTTTTCTGATCTTAATGACTAATTACTAATTTTTTTTTACAATTTTGAACTGCCATGTCTCAGGATATAAAACTGAGAGACGAAGCTAGTCATGCAAATATGCCTAAAACATCACAAAAACTCAGTGAATTGCAGTCTCATATATCGTACCGCTTTCGATTTTCTCTCAGGGTGCGTATTTTACTTTAAGTTCCCCTTGTTCCTAAAGCATGCCACGTGACTACATTTAAGCATCAGCTAAATGCTGCATAATCATCAATCAGTATATGCATTATGAATGCTTTCTTTGTACTTGCAATTGAGTCGTTTATTTAGCTTATTGCAATGTTTGCACATCGAGTATAACCAAATATTTAGCTTCATTCATTTCCTGGGATGTAGTTGCAATGAAAACACACTACCCAAATATAACACCTTTTGCAGGCATATGTATCGGTCTTGTACCTACAAAAATTAAGAGGCTTTCGCATAATTTTAAGAGGAAAGCAAGTAGACCAGTTCAGCATTATGAAAGACTTGAAACACTCCAAGATGATCACATACAGCCCTCAAGGTGGACCTAATACAAAGGAGGTTCGAAATGAAATTTTTACTCTATTTTAATTCCAAGCTAATTTTCCTTTGTAGAATGATAAAATAGTAAATCCTAGTATAATTCAGTCCTTATTTTTCAGTAAAAGGCATGTTTATTACAAATCTAACTATAATTCAGACCAGTAAATCAACTGAATCTTGTTGACAGTTAATAGAAATTCTTTTATGTAATCTTGTTGGTCATTTATCTATTTATTGTTCTCATATTATAAATGGTTTAATGAACGAACAGGTCACTGTAGAGATCTGCATTGGCTATATCAAAGAAGCTCCTGCACTTGAAGTTTGCGGTTTCAATGTTTACCACAGAAATCGTCTCATCAGGGTGACACTATAATTGCTATATTCATTCTCCTTGTGCTTATAGAAAAATAGTGATCATTTTTACCTTGTGAAACTACTTAACTTTATGAAATTTTCAGCCCTTTTGGAAAGTCACTGTGGATGGCTCTCAGAAGGGACGCGGTGTCGTAGGCATGTATTTTTCAAGTATTTTCCTTCCCTTCCCACGGTGCTTCTGTGTTCGTGAGTTTGCTTGTTAATTTTTCCATTCAGGAGTTCTTGAGGCAAATTTTATACAACCTGCTCATGACAAGCAAGATTTTGAGAGATCAGTTATGTTCAATAAGCTAGAGTCAAAATTGAAGCAAATCGTAAATGAATACTGGTATTTTCTTTCATTGATCATTGAATACATTTATGCATCATTATCCATGCATTTTTATGGTGTTCTAGAGATCATAAGGTTATTGTTTCGTGTAATGATCCAGGAAAAGTCACTGCCATTTGGTAGGATACCGAGCGGACGGAACAAGTAAGCGTGTTTCCCAGCAGATTTACGACACCCCGGCTCATGTTGAAAAAGGTAAATGTACTTCTCTAAAAAAGTTTTTATACGGGAAGAGATGCAAATTTAGTCATCATAGTTTCATGTTTTGGTAATTTTGGTCCATAAAGTTTTATAATTGTGATAATTGTGATCCTCAAAGTATGAAGATGCAAAACCGATCTCATATTTTGTAATTTTTTACAAAACAAGTCTCCAAAATTTAGTGTGCGTGACATAATTGGTTCTCAAAGTTTTCAATTTTGACAATTGACATCTTTGACCTAAATAAAAAATTGGGGATCGGTTTTGTCACTTTGATGATCTTTTTTTCCAAATATTGCAAATTTAGATGATCAAATTTGCTATAAACTTAAAGTTGGGATACTAAATATGTCTTACAACTTACGAGATCACATTTGCCAAAACTAGAAAGTTTGGAGATTAAATTGGATGAATGGCAATCAAGGTCCCAAAATTTTTATGATTTGGCTAAATTTTGCTAAATTTAGTACTCGGTTTTTTTGAAGCAAAAGTAGTCCCCAACATTTGTTTTTTTGACAAAATTAGTTATTATACTTTGTAAATCTTCGCAAATCTAGTCCTCCAATTTTAATATATCTAGCAAAATTGATGCTCAAATTTTTGGGATTAATTTTATCACAATAACCAAATTTGACAAATTTTGGAAACCATGGGCCACTTTTGCCAAAAATATCAAAGTACGAGGACTACGATGCCAAATAAAAGTTTGGGGATCAAATTTGTCAAAATCAATAAATTTTGGGGATCTAACACTCTATTTTCTCTATCTATTATAATTGACCTTATTGATACTCAACTGCTACAGAAAGTCGGAACACTGGAAGAGTCACGGTGGATGTCGAATCAGAGAGCACCGATATGATTTCAGATGGTGATCCTGTAAGCGTTACGTTTCCTCATCCCGGATATACGATACTTATACACTCTTGTTTGTTCAGGTTTCTCTTCATACTCAAAAATCTCTAGAGTCTACAGTTACACCACTTGATCAAATATGTGAGGAAAATCTTGTGCTCTTCATGAGGTACATTATAGTGAGAGTCTCCATGAATTAATCTGCCTTAGTTTTTGCGTTAACTACGTCGATAAGTTAGTCTGGGAGCCGAACTGCGATTCGTTCATCGTTTGTAATTTGTAAAATAGGTGCGAGGAGTTGAAGAGGAAGCAAGCTGAGAAATCTGTAAAGGTGATACGGTACAGTAAGTAGTTCGATTATTCACTAATCTGATTGCGAAAAAACGGTTCGAATTGGCAGATTCGTGAAATGGAGAAGGAATTGGAGGCAACAAGAAGAAAATGTGAGATGCTTTCTTCTAACTTGGATCCATAATTAGAAAATGGCATGTTTGTTATAAAAGAATGGTCCCAAACTTTAATTTGTCAAAATCTATGGGTCATTTTGTTATAAGTTTCAGTAAATTAACAAGATTTCCCAAATAGTTTAAGCATTGGGAACAAATGAGAAGATGACTATTTGATCATTTTGCATTACAAATGAATGACTGTCATGTTTGGAACAACGTTGGAGAAATAATGACAATGTGATATAACTGGATTGTGAGGTGATCATGACATAAATAATCGTGATTTAAAAAAAACAGTTTTTGAATTAACGATACATTGATCGTGATTTTAAGAAATAATTTTTTATCTTTATTTTTAAATTATATTTCATTATTAATTTATGATAAATTTGTTATTTAGAAGGTAAATTTTTTAATTATTATATATATTTTAAAATTTGATATTTATATTTTTGAGATTTTTAGAAATATCTAATAAAGGGTAAAAATAGAATTTGATAATGTGCGTGCATAATAAATGTATATTGTATTGATGTTTGATTTATATAAAATATAATAACGATTCGGTGATTGCATTGGCCACCTCAGTATGGTTCCAAAGATAACCAATATGTTGATCCTATGAATATACATATACAGCAGCTCAAAAATCACCTTGCAAGCGCCTTGTATACATTTGTGGAAATGGCTATAATGCTTGTGATGAGGGCTAATCCAATCATGGTTCCTGCTATTACCTTATCCTTTACTGTTGAAATCCCATGAATATCTCTGTCCAAAAACATCTAATTTGTAATAAAATGCTTCATTTTCGGCTCAAGTAAAGAATTAAGACGAAAGCCAGTACCTTAAAGCAAGAGCCCCGGGGAAAATGAACGAGAGACAGACCGCTGAAGTTGAACCCATAAACTGGAACAAGTACCAAATACTTGGAATTGCTATTGCAAGAATATATGCCACTGCAAGTACAACAAAAGTTAAGAGAACAAATCTCTTTGTATCTGTTGATAGAAGAGCCTTATGTGGGAAAAGGAATTCGTCGATATTCGATCTTAATGAGAAGTTGATCAATGGGAAAACAAGCACTAAGTGAAAAGCATAGCTTAATCGGACTAAATCATTGAGGAACGAAGCTACGCCGGAGGTTGAAGTTTGATCGAAGTTGACGAGTATGTCGTACATTGTTGAGTCTCCGAAGAGAAGGTATCCGAAAACTCCGATGGTGAAGTAGATTACAGCACAGAGAAGTAAAGCGATTCTTACTGCATAGATCATGTCTTTCGGACTAGCCATCTCGACTCCAATGGCGTGAACTGTGAATCATGAGATTGTGTTAAATTTATAGAGTTTGGTCAATTTACGTAGGGAGTGTGAATAGATATGATGTATAAGGAGGAGATCATATTATAAAAGACTTGAACAAAATTATTTAATATGATCAATAATTTGTCTTATAAACCAATTCAACTTACATCTTATTTTCGATTTTGGACAATTGTTCAAATTTCAACACATTTCTCAAGTCCAATCAACTAACAAGTTCGACTTGAGTATTCAAACCGGTGGATTACAAATCGGTCAATTTCCTTAAGCTGGACTAATCCCTAATAACATCCCATGTTAAATATCTAGATTTGGGCAAATTTAATGTGGATCTTGATCCGATTATCTATAAAATTTAACATGGTATCCGAGAAGTTTCATAAATCCAGAAGGATCTTAATGGATTCGTCGGATTAAATGAAGTTTAAGATGAGAATTAGTGGCTTACCATTGAAGTGGAAAGTGTAAGCTGTAACGATAACTGGAATGGCAGTGAAGAGATCGAAAAAGGATTCACTGTTTTCCAACCGTGGAAGAAATCTGGGAGGCTTAGTTTCGCCGTGTAATATTGCCGTGAGCGCAAGGGCGGAGCAAATTCCGACGAATAAGATAGCCAAAAGTACCGATACAGCTGAACTCAGCCATAGAGATTCTGCATAATTCGTTAATGAATTTGGGCCAAAGCTTTAGAGTTTGCATATACACACGCACCTACACGACGGAAGAGAACGAGTGGGAGCATGACGAAGGCGACGATAAAGAGAAGAGTGACGGCGCGTAGATTCCACCACTGAACTCCGAACAGTTGTTGCAATATACCTAAATGCATCGGCCCTTTTCCAGAAAGCACATCCCCTGAATCAGATAATGAAATTTGCAGAGTTCAATGTGAAATCATCATCGGTTGCAGAACAAAATTGTTACCGATGATGATGAGATACATAATGAGGCATCCAAGATTGGTAACCATCACTGAGATCTGAACTCCGATGAATCCTACGGTTCCGAATGATTCACTCATGAGAGCGGCGTAAGTTCTCGACTGGCCGGAATAAGTAAACCTCAAGATGAATTCAACAGATATGTCTCCAACTACAGCTATCAGAACAATCATTACAAAAGCTGGTACGATTCCAAGAACCTTAAGAGTTGCCGGTATAGACATGATTCCGGCGCCGATTATGCTTGTCGATACATTGAAAACGGCTCCGAGCACCGACGCCGGCTTCTTCCGTTGTCCGAGGAGAGGTGCATCGAAGTCGGCTGTGACCCGGGGGAGAATGCTCTGTGCCATGGAAAGGAGTGTGATGAATTGGTATATTGACGTGGGCTATAGGGGGATCATGAAATGAATCTGGACGGTAAGTGGGCTATATTGATGCCAGCTTAGCATTTTGTTATTTTCCACCTGTCGGATTTTGCTACTTGGGATTTACACAAATACTAAACAAATCTTCAGACGTTCAGTTTATTAACAAATTCATTAAGCCTAATACAAATCATGAATTTGACGTTTTATATTTATGGATACAAACAAATTTGGAACTACAGACTTTGACTTATATAAAATTAAATATTGATCTGAATAATTTATCGGACCGATATGATGAACCATTACTTGTTTTGTCAAAAAACGCAAGTGTCGCCCATTATTTCATTTATCTATTTATATATGACACTCTTATCCGATATCACATTGTATTTTACATATCGATCAATATGAAAACATATGTTACAATTCTAGCGTATAACAATGTTCTTAAATACGGTTCGTTCGGTGAACTGGAATTTTTTATGGATCATCAAACTGTTGCCGAATCGTTGTTAAAAGGTTTATCGAACCGTGTTGAAAATATTATTAAATTTATTTATTTTTATTAAAAAAATATTTTTTTATTTTTTTATTTAAAATTCTTTGGCCCATGAGTTCGTCCGCCCAATGGATTAGCTGACGGGCCAACCTCCCAACCAAAACAATTTGGATTGAGTTTCAAAACACTGACGTATAACCGATATATCGATCGCTACCTTGTATATCAGATGTCATTCAATATAATATTTAATTTATTTTATTTTAACAATTTTTTACGATATTTATTAAATGAATTAATTACTTTGGAGCGTAAATATATTAAATTCTAACTCATTATTGTAATTTGATTATAATATATTGTATTATAATTTATTATATATTTTAAATCAAAATATATAAATAATATTTAGATTATTTGATTTATTTTTATAAAAATATATAGATGTAGATGATTTAACAAATAACATTGAAATCTTTTCTTATAATGAGATCCAATGAAAATCAATAAAAATACCTACTAGGAAGGTTGTCATGATAACATGTTATTTAACAAATATATTTTAAAACAAGTATTATTTGGAAAAATTGCCCATATATGTAATTCTTCCAATTACTACTTAGGAAAACATTAAGTATAAGTATGTAATTTCTCATAATTGTGAAGAAAATGCCCAAATGATTAATTATTAGGAATTAATTAATTATAACATATTGTCATTTTATTTTACAAGAAAGTCTATGAATATGATTTGGTTGGTCGGAAACTTTGAGCAATTTCAAACTTACCAACCTAACTAAATGCTACTATCATAACACATATACCATTTGTTGTAGACTTAGACTATAAGATCGGTCCCATCTCGACCAAACTCGATCCATTGCTTGTTCCCATGTCGTCGAAAAATTCAAAATCATGAACGTTCAAGTCCATTAACCACGACAAGTTATCGTCCCAAGATGAGGATAAAAATTCATTAAAATCTTGAACACTTTTATTGGGAATAGCTCGTAGTTGATCAAGAGGATCATCATCCGAGAAAAGATGATTGATTATGTCATCTAGATCGATTTGATTCAAATCTTCGGAGGAATGATTCTGATCCAAAGAAGGTGACATTGATTGTTCTTCTTCAGGAGGGATGATGCGATCAGATTCTTCGATAATTTTGTCTTCGTTTTTNTTAAATATGAAGGAGCAAAATTCACGTTATTCGAGGAACCAGGCACCCAAGCCAGCCAGCGTATAAGTGGGAGCAAAGAGGCCCATTTAAAAGTATATTCTTTTTAATCAAGTGCATTTTTGCTCTCACCACATTATTGTTATCAATATTTATTTCATTTTTCAATAATTTCAAATAATATTTTCCAATTTAATATATTAATCAACGAATGGATAAAAAATATTCCACAAATTTCAAAGCTGCCCTCTAATTTCATAACCCAAATAAAAATGGTAAGAACGTAATTAGGAGGGTAAATGTATAAACTAAGTATAATTAATTTTTTTTAATATTTGAGTTCATCTTAAATAAATAGATTTGTTCGGATTTGAAACCAAAAATTTTGTATTTGATATTCATGTTTAACTCGAGCTTGAATTTAGGGCTATGATTAATAATATAATGTTTTTTTAATATATATGTATATATAATATAATTAAATATTGTAACATAAATTATATTATTATTATTAATATATAAATATGGATGGTATGATTGTTTTGTTGGTAGGTGCAGGCAGAGGTTGTAGGGTGGGCCCAAGGTCAACGTCACATGTACGGACGGAGAAATAGTTTTGATTCTTGTGGAATAAATCCTCTGTGACCAGGACCACCATTTATATCCATACATCTGCATCTGCCCCTCCACATATATTTTTATTATTTTACAAATATAACTATTTTAAATCATATATAAAATATTTTTTAGATCTGTATAAAAATTAAATGTTTAATTCTGAAAAATCATGTATTAATATATTTAATGATAATTATTGTTGTTAAGAATTGCAAACAATTCATAACCATGTTGATTGTTCATCTATTTCTTAATTGTATTTGTTTGTTTAAAATAAAATATGAATATTGTTCAAACAAAAAACGAGTTTGAGTACAAATTATAACAAGTACGATATGTCCGTGAAAGTAAATTACAATATTTTATATTATTTATGCATGAATACGAGTAAATAGATCCCGACATGAACTCTAAAAACAAATTGAAACACTATTAACATGAATCAAGAACAACAACACAAAAAGGGAAAAAATATTAATATAATATTAGAAATATGAACATTTGTATAACAATTTTTATTGTTTAAATTATAATATACACGAACATGAACATGTTAAACTCGTCAAGTTCGAATTGAATAAAATACCTAATGATAATCTTGATTACGAATATAAAATGACATGAATATTTAATATAAGTTTTTGTAGTAGTTGATATGGAAATTTGCATATTTCCTAATATACTGATGATTGTATGTAGTTACACATTATTAGTCATTTATTAAATTATAAATTATACAAAAATTAGAAATGTTAGAAAATTATCAAAATGGCATTATTGTCATTGTCAGTTGGTCTAGAATAAATTATAAATATATATTTCATTTTTTAAAAAATATGATAAATTGCGTGCGTACGGACATAATTTTAAATTATTTGGCTTTTTAAAAAGAATTGCTTTAAAGGAGTTCCACATTTCTATATAATATTATATTATATTTCCATTAGTTATATAAATATATTGATAATTTATTAAGTAAATAGTTGTAATAAACTAAGACTATTTATATATTAATTCTCAATCAGCCCATTTATGCTCTAAATTTATATTTTAGGATTCATTTAGTCGCTTCTGATTGTATTGTCATTTTTAAAATGCATTTTAGATTCGTTTACAGAACACTTCAACGTTTTCATTCCCATTCGGACAATCCATTTTCAAAACACGTTATTAGTTTTCTTCTTTAACGCAAAATGACCATAATCCCTTATTTTGAATTCCTGCCATGCATTTTAAAAAATCTCTGACCAAACAACTCTTTTGACCAAATCTCTTAATTTTAGAGATGTTCAATATTCGGTAAAAACCGAATACCGAATCGTTTATCGATTCTTTTATCGATCCGATTCCGAATTATAAATTCGGTTCGGTATTCGGTTTTTAAATTTCGGAAAATTCAGTATTTCGGTGAATACCGAAACCGAACCGAAACAATTCAGTATTTACCGAACAAACAAAATTCGATTCGGTATTCGATAGCTAATTTTTTGGCTTATTCGGTATTTACCGAATGAACACCCCTACTTATTTCTAATTAAATAAATCTTGTTTTCTATAATTATAATAACAAAATAATACTTTAGTATTCATAATACATTCTCATAACATCATTCTTATTTCATTATTCATTATTTACTATGCACAACACTTAAACAAATTCACATTCTATAAATACATTTCTAAGAATAAATTCTGAAAACACATTTATATTCTCATAATAAACACATAACACACCCTTAGTATATTATCATTAACTTCTCTTTTTAATTATGAATGTCGCATGTAATTCGATCCAAACGAATAAAATTTGACTTGGTTGAGTTCTTTATATTATAATTTGAGTGAGAAAACTAGTCCAAATATTGTTTATATTTATAAAATTTTGTTTATGGTCGATCGTGTTGAAGTTTGTGTTTTTTTTTATTCATTTTCATTTGTGTTTAGATCCGTTCATTTTGTATTCGAGTTCATGCAGCAAATAATATAAAAATATCAATTTCGAATGTTCGCAAACATGTTCATTTACGTTTGAACTCTTATTCATCTAGTTTTGATGTTTTATTTTAATTCTAACAAACAAATATAAACACAAATGAATCGAAATAAGAGCCTACTTTCCGTATAACTTTTTCGTTCATTGAAACGCAATTCTCGATAGTTTTGTTTTTATATTAATTGTTTCATATTTTACAAAATGATATTGTGAGCTCTATTTAGAGTATGTTCTACACTCATTTACAAAACTCATTCTCATTTTTAAAAAGTAGAAAGAGTAAATCAACAGAAAATACCTATTTTGAATTCTGTTTTTGGAGAATGAGAATTCTTATTTTTCAATTTTTTGCCTATAATCCAAAAAAGTAACCAATATGTTATTTTTCAAATCTCTTTCTCTTTCTTGCATTATAAAATAATCATTTGATTTATAAATTACAAATTTTTTTCTTATCCATCCACAAACAATGTTGTTATACGTCTTCGTTGTACAATTTCAGTCCGGGTCGGTACGATAGGTATATCGATCGATATGATATTTTTTATATTTCATATTTAAAAAAATTAAATTTTTTTTTTCCGGGCCGATCCGAAAAATTTGGGTTCTTAACCGGAAATTCAACGGCACCGATCGAAATACCAGTACCGTGTTTCCATCGTACCGCTTGTATAGTAACGATATATCGGCCGGTAAGAAAACATTGTCCACAACTTCATAAGACTCAAATGTAAATGTATAAATAAATCATAACTAAGTAAAAATATTTAGGGATTTAGAATTTTTTATTAATATAAAAAATAAAATATAGAAAACATTTATAATTTTGAATTTTCATTTTTAAACTCCTTCCTATTTTTATTCTGTAAAAAGATATATTCAAAATTTATGGAGAATATAGTTTTAATAATTGTATTTAAAAAGTGTTTGGTGTAAAAAGGTAATGTAGCGTTGACGTGTTTAACGATCCGCCAATGGAGGAAGAAATTCATTGTATTTTACAAGTATTTAATTCGATAGTGACGTGACCTAATTAAAATTGAGGAATGCAAAGCAATTATTACATTCCCATGCTGATTTCACAAATTATAATAAGTTACAATTATGGTTCTTAATCAATTCAAATCAAATCCCCGACGCAAAAACCTATTCAAATATTGTTTATATTTTTCAACGTTTGGTTATGTTTATTGTATCATTTGTGTTCTTACTTTTTTTAGCATATAAATTTTTTTATCAATCGATAACGAAATTTTAAAACTAGTTCGATATTTAGTTTTGTTTTTTGGTTATTTCATTGGGTTTGTTTGTTTCGGCTATAGAAAGTACGGTGAGATAATTAAATCGTGATTTTTTTGTTGTACAAAAAATACAGGTTTAATTGCGATGTGATAATCGTTAAAAAATCACGATTTCATTACAATTGTTAATACTAATTGTTGCCTAATCGTGATTTTGAAAAAGACTCATTTACTCTTACTTCTATTAATTATATATGTATTATTTTTATATATAAGGGTATATTAGTATTTTTATCAAATATATAAAAAATTAACGATCATCATATCCCACTACGTCTCAATTTTAAAAAGTTGAACTAAGTTACTAAACAAACTTATTGTTTAGTTTTGAAAGTAAAAAATCATTATTCCGAAATTTACCCAATATTAAATTTAATATTTTGTTTTTCAATTATATAATTAATGGTTTAAGATTTATGGTTAATTTTGTATTTCATTTAAATTTGGGGTTGGGGGTACATATTGAAATAAAAAAAATCGATTTTACGGAACCGAACGAACAGATAAATTTCAGTTTAGTATTCAATAGAAAAAATATGTTTTAATCGGTATTTGATCTTCGCTATACGAAAAAATCATGTTTTGATCCGTATTTGATACTCATATTTGAAGAACCCTAATAATAACCTCTAAAGGGTGTATTGGTCTTAATAAATGTAATAATATTTAAAAAAAGGAAAAATGTACATAAAGTATGAGGAATTTGACACCCATAACATTCAGGATAAATTTATTTATCAATTAACACCAATTTTTTGGTGTTTATCAATTTGATACTGACACAAGCTATTATCACCTAAATAACACCTACATATTTCTCTAAAATAAAAAAAAAATTTATATATTTAATAGAAACCGGATTCGGTTATAAAATAAATTCATTTTAAAAAACAAAATATTTTATTAATAAAATGATTTTAAAAAAAACAGAAACTTTTTTAAAAGCAATAATTTATAATTTATTTAAATATTATAAAAAAAATTAAATAATATATTTGTTCACAAGAATATATTGTTCGAACAATATTTATATTTTTATCCGAACAAACGAACACGATCATATACGAGCTGAACACGTATTGTTCACAAACTATTCGGATCGTGTAACATCCCTAACTACAATTGTAGTTCCAATATTAACATGTATATATAATACACAATATATATGTATATTGTGTATTATTATATTAATTTAATTAAAAAAACAGAAAATATTGTCAGTAGTCATATTAGTTGTAAATGGTAAAAGAATAACTTCAGAGATATAAATTAATTTTATAATATTCACTATTAAATAAAAAAAATGAATTCTAACACAATTATTTTTCTAAAAAAATCTCCAAAATGTTATCAGTATCAGAAATATTTAGTATTAATAATGCTAGTGACTTTAAAAAAAGTTTGTGTTTTGCTTTTAAAATCATTTTATTAGTAAAATATTTTGTTTTTTAAAATAAATTTATTTTATAACCGAATCCGATTTCTATTAAATATGTAAAGTTGCTTTTTTATTTTTAGGGTAATTTGTAGGTGTTATTTTGGTGATAATAACTTGTGTTAGTGTCAAATTCATAAACATCAAAAAGCTGGTGTTAATTGATAAATAAATTAATTGTGACATTGTTATGTCAGAAATTTCCCCATAAAGTATTATTACTACTTTTGCTTTGGTTGTCGGTAATAATTATAAGACATTTGGGTGGTCTGAATCCAATGTAAAACTTTTCGCAGTGTTTGAAACTACGCAATTCCTCTATTACTTCAACTACTCCATGTCCTTTTGTCGACAAGAATGTGTGTCTCTGTTTCTGTCATCTTTTCTACTCTAAATAATTTAAATCCCCATTGTTTTGATTTAGGGTTTGTTGGGTTCATTTTAAAGAAATTTCGAAAAAACAAAATTAGGGTTTGTTGTTTGTATTTTGGGTTTTCTGAGATTATTATACACAATTCGTGAATGGTGTGAAATATACGCAGACAGGGTTGTTATTCTATGTGAACGAATCGAATTCTCTATCTTTATTTTCGTTCATATTTAATTCGAACGTGAATTAATGTTTGAATATTGTTCAAATACTTAAATGAATGTTTATTTTTGTTCGAATAACACTATCTATTAAATTTTTTAGAATGTAATATTGAAATTCAATATACTACAATTGATATTTTAGATTACAAAATTAAATTAAAATAATATAATTTAATATTTATAAGAATATAAGAGAAAACTTATAATAATTATAACACTTTAAAAAAGGAAATATAGAGAAATAATGCGAGATATGATACATTTGAGTTTTTAAAATTTTAATATTTATTAACATATTTAATTAAAATTTAAATAAAATAATATATTTGTTAACGAATATTCATATTTGTAATTGAAAATATTCATGTTCTTTCAAATTATAAATGTATATGAAAAAATGTTCGAAAACATTAATATTTAAATTCGAAAGAGTACAATCTTATACTAGCTAAACATTTGAACACTAAGTGTGTGTTCTGCACAAATTATATAATGTATAATCAGAATTTATAATTAGAATGCAGAATCAAAATGTATAATTAGAATCTGCGTAGTTTCTATGTAAATATATAATGAATTATAAAATGTAAAAGCGTTCTGCAAAAATATTGTAATTGAAATGTAGAATTTTAATTAAGTTACATTGTACAAAATAATTATCTCTCTTTCTTATAAATTTGAAATTATAATTCTATATTAAAATAATATTTTTAATTACAAAATAAATTAATAATATTTTTTTATTTAAAAATCATATAATAAAAAGAAAACAAAAATATTGAATAACATATTGTGGAATAAGAAACTCAACAAGTGATAATATAAATACCAAATTTTAGAAAAAAAAAGAATTCATTATGATACAAACGATGAAAATTTGATTTGGAAAAAAATGTATATATATGAAAAATATAGTTAACAATGTAAGACGGTGCATCAAAATTTGTAAATTGCATAAAAGTCTCGAAGTTGATATAATGTGTGATTTTGGCTTCAATGTTTCAAAATTGCGTTGTTAATCCCCGAACTTCAAAAAACGTTTATATTGAATCATAATACTCGTTAATTTTTTAAACGTCTCAATAGTTTATATTGATCAATTAACCTTGAAAAAAAATGAAATGAAAATGTTTCTAAACTTTTAAAATTTTAAAAATAATGCATAAATTATCAAAATCACTTATACGAAAAACCACTACTATTTACTCGAGAGTCATTTTTAAACGGTTTTGAAACTTTAAGGGGTTCTCATGCAAATTACAAACTTTGGGGACATCGCTTTTACATTATCTTAAACATTGGGGGCCAATGTCATAATTTTCTCGTAAAAAATAATGAGTAAAATGCATAATGCATTTTCAGAATCAAGTCTGAACTTGATTATACATTATAGTTAAAAAATCAGAATGCATTATGATTATAATTCATAATTAGAATTTAAAATGGATATTGTTCTGTTTCAAAAAACAGATTATGAATTCTATAATGCATAATCTGTTTTCATAATTTGTGCAGAACACAGCCTAAATGTCTATATATAATTAATTAATTAGATGGTAATGGTAACGCAGCGCATCATTACTTAATATTAGGAGGCTATTAGTTGTCATTCCCAAGGGTTAATTACTAATTACTTGTCGGCTAATGAGAATATGAAAGTTGGCTAGCTCTATGGAATATGGATAACCAGAATATGTTTGGATTACTTAATTGGATCTAATTTGGGGGGCGGACAAATTGAAACTTGAGTTTATGTGGGTTGTTACTTGTATGAAAAAACTCATATTTGATTAATACTTTAATAAATTTAAAAGGGTGAGGTTTGGGCACGACTCCCAAGTTACATGTTATGTAAATGGTATGTTCTTTTAGTTTTGAAATTACAGATTTAATATAATATTTGAAAAAAACATGCACATGTAGTCTTCTAACTTCAATTAAATACAAGAAAGACATTTTAACTTACAAAAACCATTTAAGTTTGACCCCCGTAACGAAGCTGTTTAACTTTACCTATCACCCTCGAAATTGTGAAATGTTGCTATTTTAGCACTCAATCTTTTGAAATACTACTAATGTACTCCTCAAGTGTCCAAAACTTTGTATTAATGACCCCGAAATTTAAATAATCATGCGATTTCGAAATCTGAAATTTAAGAAAACATATGAATTTGACCCTCAAAGTTCGAGTTGTATTTCGGGCACGAATTGTGTTCTGTGTATGGTATTCTATCACATTTGATCAAAATTCAATTAGTCTAGATATGTAATTTTGAATTTCATCTTATCGAGAGATATAATGTGTACGTGGTTTTATCTTTTGTTTGAATAAAATGGCAATAATGGACGTAAATATGATAATGTTTAGTTTAATGAAGAAGTTGATCGACTCACTTACAAACTTCAAATGACAATGTCTTGAATTATATTTTTAAAAAAACAATAGGAGTGGGTTGAAGAATTGGACAAAGTAGATCAATACGCTACTTGTTTAACAAACAGTTCAATAAATAAATCAAAGTATCACAACAATATTAAAAACCACTTACAAAAATGTATGTCACTACAAAATAGAACAACTGGTTCAAACTAGCACACATAACAAAGAAAGCAAAGCTGATAGTTGGGAGAAGCAGAACAGCGAACAAGCTAATGAAGAATTGGTCGTTTGTTTTTTGAAAATCGATTTCCAAGTAATGGTTTCGAGCGGAAAAAGCAAAAGAGCTACTCGCAGGGTCACACAAAACAGACATAGAGTTGCGCACCATAGGGGGTTCAAAGAGGGGCCTGGGAGTTTATTTTGTTCCTTCCACTCTTTCCCCCGGTCAGTGACGAAAGTGACCAGGAGCTGTACTCATATTTTATGGTTGGCTGTGGTTGTATTCAACAAATCCAAGCGGATAAAGCCTTGCTGGAGGAGGAAGAGAGGGTGATAGATAGCCTAATGTGCTCTTCAGTAGTGCCTCGAATAAATTGGGTCGAAGCGCCTTCTATGTAAATTAATTCAACACTTTCTAACTATCACAATCATAACAATGAATTTCTCAACATCTTTTTCGTAAAACCAAAAATGATTAATCTAAACCATACGTGCCAAGTATTAGTTAGTAACAATGTTTACACAAGAAATTAAATCACATCAATACGCCATAATAAGGTGTTGGGCCAGGTTTACCTAAAGTGGTGGGCCTATGAACATGATTTATCCTTTTGACCCATATGAGTAAATAAAGGAAATCATCAAGAAAAAAAACAGCATGGTTTTCGACTGTGTAAAGGAAGAAATGTAGGAACATAATTTGTAATCAAATTAAGAAGAAGAGATAGTAAAACTTTGGGGATTTTCGAATCCATTCATTATCTTTTGCATCCATTATTGTTGATTATTCCAAGTTTCATTACTTACTTGGGTTATTTATGTTTTGTTGATGTTCACCTTATCGGTGATTAGAGATTTTTTGTTCTTATTCTTGAGCCGTTATTATTTCCCCTAGTGTTCTAGGGAGGATATTGTGTTGTCTCCATTACTCTTGATAGTGGAGGTTTCAATAATACTACGGTGCCGTTGTTTTTCCTGATTTGGGTTTTCCATGTAAAAATCTCGGTGTCCATATTTACTTATTTATCTTTCTAGTAGCAACATATAAATCTTGTTTGCGCTGTTATTTTGCTATTGCTTTTAGAATTGCTACAGGAACTGGATTTTTCCCAACATAAGGTACTCGAAGTTTTAGGTTGAGCTTCTATCATAGATTGAAAATGGAAGAATCTCCTGGAGGCATGTTTAAGCTAACAGGGCAGAATTATTCATTGTGGAAATCAAATATGAGAGATATCTTAATATGCATATATATGCATCTGCCAATACATGGTGATGCTTCCAAACCGAAAGATATGGAGGATGCAACTTGGGCTACCTTGCACCAAAAGTGACTGCGTACATTCATCATTTCATTGATCTCACTTTGTATCACAACTTCGAGGATGAAACCAAAGTTGATGTACTATGGAATAAGATATCAACTATGTTTGAGATAAAAAGCTCATTAAACAAGATTTCAGTGTTCAGGAAAGTCCACTTGAGATATATGGATGGATCGAGTATGGCAGAACTTTTGAACACATTCTATGGATTAGTCAATCAAGCTCTATCACTTGATATAATACTCGATTATGAGGTGAAGGCTTTGTTGATTCTTGGCTCTTTACCGGACAGTTGGGAGACTCTGGTTGTGACTCTTGGTAATTCGGCTTCAAAAGGGAAAGTGACTTTAGATATGGTGAATTCAAGCTTGCTTAATGAAGAAGCGAGAAGGAATGAGCGAGGTTCCAATTTTGAAATCAAAGCACTGGTGGATGAAACTGAAGAAAGAAAAGGTAAAAACAAGATAAAAAATCAAAATGATAAGAGAGAATAATCCAGGAAAATCTAAGTCCAAAGTGATATTCACTTGCAGATATTGTGGTGGTCCGAAGCACTATGAGAGAGATTGTAGAAAGAAAAAGAAAGATTTGAACGATGGAGCAACATAAAACAAGAAAGATGATAAGAAATCAAATGCTTCCGTTGCTACAGTTGATGGTGATCTTGTTATATGTTATGAAGATGCTAATGGTGTTCTCGTTATCCATGATGATAATATTTGTGTTAGTTCATCATGTCAACAAATGGATTGGATAATTGATTATGGAGCTTCATATCATATTATTCCACATAGTAACTTGTTCACAACTTACTCTAGTGGGAGATTTGCCTAATCAGAATGGCAAATCAGAATATGACGTTCTCAAGGATGTTCTCAAATCAGTTGATATTGTGGTGTTCTCAAATAAGTTGATATTTCATTGGCATAGGAACTATCACGTTGGTAACAAACATTGGTTAAAGAATTGTTCTCAAGGATGTTTGTCATGTTCCTGATGTTCGGCTTAACATTATCTTTAATGGTAAGCTAGATGATGATGGTTTTGATAGCCACTTTGGCAGAGGGAAATGGAAAATCACCAAAGGACCTCTCATTTTGGCGAAGGGAATTAAAGAAAACTCATTATATATGATGCATTCTTGTACATTCAATGGTGATATCAATATTGCTACCAAAATTTATTCTATTGATTTATGACACATAAGACTTGGACACTTGA
Organism: Utricularia reniformis; assembly: GCA_009725065.1. Lineage (NCBI taxonomy): Eukaryota > Viridiplantae > Streptophyta > Magnoliopsida > Lamiales > Lentibulariaceae > Utricularia > Utricularia reniformis. The sequence goes on from RWGZ01000959.1 coordinate 46,325, forward strand.
GTCAAAAAGGTTTACATCTTTTGGCTAAAAAAATATGCTTTCTAAGGTGAAAGGTAAACATTTACATAACTGTGTTGATTGCTTGATTGGAAAACAACATAAAATTGCATTTCAGAATTTATCTCCATTAAGAAAACCTAATATGTTAGATTTATTGCATACTGACTTGTGTTATATGAAATATAGATATCTTGGTAGTGCATTGTATTTTGTTACATTTATTGATGACTATTCCAGGAAAGTTTGGTGTTTTGCTTTGAAATCTAAAGATCAGGTTTTGAAGATTTTCAAGAGTTTCAATGCAAAGCTTGAAAGGGAAACTGGGAAGAAGCTTAAATCTGTTCGTGCAGACAATGGAGGTGAATATCATGATCCTTTTGAGCTATATTGTGCTGAACAGTGTATCAGGCTTGGGAAGAGTGTTCCTAAAACGCTACAACACAATGGTGTTGCGGAAAAGATAAATAGGACCATATGTGAGAGAATTAAATGTATGTTGTCACATTCCAACTTGCAAAATTCTTTTTCGGGTGAAGCAATGAAGACAATAGTTGATTTGATAAACCTTTCTCCATCGGTTCCTTTGGATGGTGATGTTCTAGAGAGAGTTTGGACATGGAAATATGTCTCTTATAAACACTTGAGCGTGTTTAGATGTAGAGCTTATGTTCACATTCCTAAAGATGAAAGATTCAAGATAAGAGTAAACCATGTATCTTCTTGGGATACGGTCATGAAAAATTCGATTAAAAATTGTATGATTCAGCGTATAAGAAAGTTATCATAAGTAGGGATGTTGTATTCCTAGAAGATCAGAAAATTGATGATCCTATGGAGAATGAAACTCCAAAACTCACATTTGACATTTTGATGTCCACATATTCAACTCCAGTAACACCAATTCCTAATCAATGGGGAGATTTGCAGAATGAGAAGCAAGCTTCAGATGATGATAATGAGGTTGAAAATCAACATATTTCATCAATGAATGTTTGACAAAATTCTACACAAGTTCCGCAAGCTGAAAATTTGATCAGAAGGTCTAAGAGGGAAAGACAACCATCTACAAGATATGATCCACATGAGTATGTGATGCTGAATGACGGAGGAGAACCAGAGAATTTTAGAGAAGTTGTTTCACATGATCAAAAGGAAAAATGGTGTGATTCCATGGAAGAAGAGATGAAGTCTTTGATAGAAAACAACACCTATGACTTAGTGAAGGTGCCACGAGGCAAAATATCATTGAAAATCGATGGATTTACCTGCTGAAATGGAGGAACACAACTCACAACCAAGATACAAAGCAAGATTGGTTGTGAAACGTTTTAGCCAAGAAAAATGTGTTGATTTTGATGAGATTATCTACCCTATTGTCAAAATGTCTTCAATTAGGATGATTCTAGGCATGGTTGCTAATTCGAACCTAGAAATTGAACAACTTGATGTGAAACATGTTTTCTTCATGGAGAGTTAGAAGAGGAAATATACATGGATCAAACAAAGGGTTTCAAAGTTAAGGGGAAGGAAAACCTTGTCTGTAGGCTAAAGAAAAGTCTATATGGACTAAATCAAGTCACTGTCACGCTTTTAGGTCATGACGGGGAAGAAGATGAATAAGTGAGGTAGAAATGGTGGGAGGAATAGACGGAAGAATGCCAAAAGGAAAGGCAGCAGGGAGAAAGAGAAGAACCATGAGGGAGTAGGAGGAGATGACAGAAGGGAGAGAATCCCGGTAGAGAGATAAACTAGAATTGATATTATGATTTGATAATTATATCCTAATACAACATGGATTATATATCCGTATTTATCGGGCTAGGCTCATACAACAATACAACTTAATCAAAACCCAACAACTCTATGAAGCCGATATCGGGTCGTGACATTACCCGCTCCTAAAAACGATCGTTGACCCCAACGATCATCGTACCTAAAAAGCATCCGGACAAAACAAAAGCTTGTAGGGTAGCATTATATTATTTTCTCCAAACAACCAGCAACCCCGTTTCTTTCTGTGCTTCATTCCAACAGGCCCGCCCCAAAACACATACATCAGGCTGCTTCAAGAAGGCTGCTGTAAAATATAACATAGCCGAAGGCCAAAGAAAAAACCAAGAAGCAGCAACCATTTTAGAGTGACACATTGAAAGAAACAAAAGTTCTAAACAAAAAACATTAACTACAATCACAAAAGCTGTTGGTCAAATCACCAAACAATTATAAAAATAGTCCCGAAAATAGTAGATCCGGGGTTTTTGGAGCGTGGAAACGAAAATGAAGTATTTTTACTCGTAGTCGAAAGTCAAACATAAACATGTCGTAGGTATGGGTTTGGACCAGAGAGCTTCGAAAACGGAAAGAAGCTTCGAATCTTAGGTTTTGAAAAAACCGATTTAGGTTTTCTCGTCTTAGAAAAACTCAATTTAGGTTTTCTAGTCATGGAAAAACTCAATTTCGGTTTTCTGGCCTTAGAATACGACCGTTCCGATACCATTTGTCACGCTTTTAGGTCGTGACGGGAGAGAAGATGAATAAGTGAGGTAGAAATAGTGGGAGGAGTAGACGGAAGAATGCCGAAATGGGAGGCAGCAGGGAGAAAGAGAAGAACTGTGAGGGAGTAGGAGGAGATGAGAGAAGGGAGAGAATCCCGGTAGAGAGATAAAGTAGAATTGATATTATGATTTGATAATTAGATCCTAATACAACTTGGATCATATATATGTATTTATCGGGCTAAGCTTATACAACAATACAACTTAATCAAATTCCAACAACTTTACGAAGCCAATACCGGGTCGTGAGACTCCCCGACAATGGTATAAAAAATTTGACTCTTTCATGATTTCTCATGGATATCGTAAAACCTATTTTGATCATTGTGTTTACTTCAAGAAATTTTCAGAATGTGATTTCATCATTTTTTATTGTATGTTGATAGTTGGTGGGGATTCCAACAAGTTTAACAAGTTGAAAATTGAACTCAGCAAGTGCTTTTCAATGAAGGATTTAGGACATGCTAAACAAATTCTTAGAATGTCTATATTTCGGTATAGATCAAAGAGAACTCTTTGGCTATTTAAAGAAAAATATATTGAGAAGGTTCTACATATATTCAACATGAGCAATTGTAAGACAATGAACACTCCACTTGCTAGACATTTCAAACTTAGCATTGCATAATGTCCAAAAAGTGGGAATGATGAAATGGAAATGAAGAAAATACCGTATAATTCTGCAGTTGGAAGTTTAATGTATGCAATGATATGTACAAGACCTGATATATCTCATGCAGTATGTGTGGTCAGTTGGTTTCTTTCGATTCATGGAAAAGATCATTGGGAAGCTATAAAATGGATTCTTCGATATCTCAGGGGAACTTCCAAAATCTATTTGAAATTTGGAGATGATAAAGCTATGCTTGAGGGTTATACTGATGGAGACATGGTTGGATAAGTCGATTCTAGAAAGTCCACTTCTGGATATGTAATGATGTTTGCTGGAAGGGCTGTTTCTTGGTAATCTAAACTTCAAAAATGTGTGGCATTATCCACAACAGATGCTGAATATATTGCTGTGATAGAAGCTAGCAAAGAATTGTTGTGGTTGAAGATATTTCTTCTGGAACTGGATTTAGAGCAAGAAAAATACTCACTTTATTGTGATAGCAAGAGTGCTATTCATTTGAGCAAAAATTCATCATTTCATTCGAAGTCAAAACATATCGATGTCCAATATCATTGGATTCGAGACATATTTAACGAGAAATTGATGCTACTTGAAAAGATACACACTTATGATAATATTTTTGATATGCTTACTAAATCATTGTCCAGGAATAAACTGGAGACATGCAAGCGTGGAGCTGATTTGTCTCTCCCCTTCAGTTGAGGTGGAGGAAAATTGTTGGGCCAGATCCATCTAAAGTGGTGGGCCTATGAATATTATTTATCCTTTTGGCCATATGAGTAAATATAGGAAATCATCAAGCAAAAAGCAACATGGTTTTCGAGTGTGAAAAGGAAAAAAGGTAGGAACAACATTTGTAATCTAATCAGGATGAAGAGAGTAAGACTTTGGGGATTTTCGACTCCATTCATTCTCTTTTGCATCCGTTATTATTGATTATTCCAAGTTTCATTACTTGAGATTATTTCTGTTTTGTTGATGTTCACCTTGTCTGTGATGAGAGCTTTTTTGTTCTCGTTCTTGAGCCGTTGTTATTTCCCCTTGTGTTCTAGGGAGGATATTGTGTTGTGTCCATTACTCTTGATAGTGAAGGTTTCTATAGCACTATCGTGGTTTTTTCCGATTTGAGTTTTCCATGTAAAAATCTCAGTGTCCATATTTACTTATTTGTCTTTTTAGTAACAACATATAAATCTTGCTTCGGTTGTTATTTTGCTATTGCTTTTAGAATTGCTACATAAACTATATTTTTCCCAAACATAAGGTACTCCCTAGAATGCACCGGGCATGCTTGGCTAGAGCAGGGTGTGTACCAAGCTGCAGATACGAAGAATTTCTGGTCACATAATACTTCGGGTTTTTAGGCACTCTCCACAAATCTCATTTGTCAAATAGTTTGTTTTGATAAATAACCTATGTAACATAAACTCGTTAGACCTACTCAATACAACACGACTCAACAAGATTGTAAGAGTCGGATTATCGACTTGACTCGAATTTTTAAATAAAATAATATTAAATCAAAACAAAATATATAAATAAATATTAAAATTTATTGAAGGTTGCATAAACTCGAAATCTAAAACTACAAATATTTATCAATTTATTCTATAAATTGATTTAGCTTAATAAAAAATAAGCGTCGTTCGTCGATTTTATCACTCCCTAAAAAACAACTATTTTACGGTTCATTATCGCTTGCAGAAATAATCCAAAAGTAATCATACTAGATAATAAAGTTGTTTTTTAGGGCTTAATAAAAAGTAATCTTGATTAAATGAATTTAATTCATTTTAGCAAATTCTTACAATCGTAATATTTGGAGAGTTAATTTTGTATTTTTCTCAAAATGACACAATCTTTATACAACTCGTAAGTTGAAGGGTCAATTTTGTATTTTTCTCAATTTTAAAAATATTTTATATGTTTATTATTTTTCAATAAATAATAAAATAAATCTCAAAATATATTTTATCAATTAGATACTTAACAAAAAAATATTATTCATAATGTTATTTTAGATTATGATGTTGAAAAACATTTATTTATGTTTAGTTAAATAAGGATGTGTTTTTGTATTCAGAGTATTATTTTGTTGATTTTTAATATCATCGTAATTATTTATTGTTTTTTTATATCACAAATATTTATTTTTGCTACTCTATGATGACTACGCATGAATAGTTGTTTCATTCATCCGATTTATATTTGTTTTGGATACCTCCTAATTATGTATAGATTAAATAAATATGAAATAATCGGAAATAATCGGGAATATAGCATTTTGGGGATTTCGCTCAATTTTGTTTAAAAAGTACTATTCTTTAGCTATGCGGCACCAACTCTTCAATTTTTTACATTTTCTCGTGTCGAGTCGAGTCGGACTCTCCGACTCATTCCGACTCTTGACACTTAATACAAAACGACGTCGTTTTGATTTCTTCCTTAATTTGATTTTTTTATTAATCGGAAACGTATCTTATATGCTTTCACGACTTTTTAATGTTGTCGATCTACTTGTGAATTCATCGTACAAGCGATGATGGATCAAAAAGTGGTTGTTTTTTAGGAGATGGTAGAATCGGCGAACGATATTCATTTTTTATAAGTTAAATTTTCTTATATAATGAATTGATAAATATTTGTAGTTTTAAACTTGACTTTATGCAATTTTCTACAAATTCTAACAATTATTTTTAAAAATTTTGCTTTTAATTAATATTATTTTATTTAATAATATGAGCCGAATCGAAAATCTGACTCTTATACTCTTGCCGAGTCGTATCGAGTCGCACCGAGTCGGTCGGACAAGTCGATACCGCATAGCTCTTTAGTTAAATAAGTCAAGTTTATATAAATAAATATACTACACATAATTGATATTTGATATGCATTAAATGAAATTTTCTATTTTATATTAAAGATAAATAGTTAATTCAACTATAATATATTATTCATTTCAAGGCTATACTTGTCTTTCGGCGTATAAAAATATATTTCGTATGAAAATTTTCATCATTAATTGCTCAAATTTATCATAAAACTAATTTTAGTCATTAAATTTAACACGAATTCAAATCAAGTTTTTCAAACTTATTATATTCTCAAATTTATTTCAAATCACTGATATACTCTGAACCTAAATTATTTATAATCACTATGATTTAAAGTTATTTCATTATAACCCAAATTATATATTAGAATTTAGAACATTTATTTATAATGAAAAAGTATTTTAATCACACTTATTATTATAATTAGAGATTATGGATATTTCAGTAATTATGTACTTACTTACATTGATATATCAATCTTTATAGGCTTTACTTTGTTTAAATGAAAGCCCAAAAGGTAATTTGATACAAATAAGAGGGATTTATAATGCAAATTTTCCTATTTGGAAAAAAATCATTATTACTCCCACAAATTTGTATCAAAATTAATTTCAGTCATTCAATTTAAATAAATTAAAATTAAATTATTCAAATTTGATATATTATCAATTTTAAATCATAATTTCTAAAATAAACTCAAATACTTATAATAATGATTGTTAAATTAAATTTTATCATTTATAAACTAATATTTTTATTTAAGAATGTTTTCATGATTGATATTGGAAAATATTTTTAAGCAATTGAAATTTTGTCAAGATTTTGGATTCATAACTCAAAACACAAATTTATGGGGTAAATATCAGTTTTAGTCCCTCAAGTTTTATTAATTCACGATTTTCATCCGTCACCTAAAAGTATTACAATTTAAGTACCTCAAATTCATATTAATATCAATTTTGGTCCTTATGTTTTGCTTTATTGATTGAATTGACTAAATTGTCCATCAATGGTTAAATATCCTACCATAATTATTTATAAGTTTTTGTCGATAGAATTTGAATGTAAAAATATTTTAAAAGGAAACCTTCCGTTCTTCAACTTTGGATGAGGCTTTTGGAAATTTATTGAATAATTTATTTCTATCACAACTTGGGTTCATTATATCGGTTGTTCTTCTATTTCAAAATTCTTGTTTTGAATTATAAAGAATACTCAATTTTTGTTTGGCAAAGATATTGGACATAATCAGCGTAAATATCTATTAGGACCGTCCAGGTCAACTAATATGTCGTATCATCAAAGAAATTGTGGTGATAAGGTTGGTCATGCAACAAAAGAATAGCAAAACTAACTCGATATTAATGTTTTTTGTACTCACCTTATATTTGTGCTTTTGAACTATATTTTTTATCTTTGCAAAACTTTCGTTTGATGACAATGTTTGGGATACTCTTGCATAAGATTTTTTTAGCTTTTATAAGATTACAATAACAATATTTGATAAGAATCCATTTTTAATAGCATGTTTTTTGTTCATATATTTATTATTTTATATTTTGAAAATCATTTAATACCGAAAAAAATCAACAATTTTTTTTTTCATAATTTGACAAAATTATGATGTGATTTGATCGAGTCGGGTCATATCTAACTTATTTTATATAGAAAAGAATAAAATATGAATATTTTATAATTAAATTTATTTTAATATTTCGATACATATCCGGTATACCGATCCAATATGTTTGTCTAGTATATCGGTCGATACAGTTTTTAAAACATTGTAATTTTAAAACAACCACTTATTAATTAAAATATTTTATGTGATTGATTTGTAATAAAATAATAAAATGAATCATTAACTATCGTTAATTATACATGTAATTCTGTAGATAAGGGGGTAAATTCGTCTTAAAGACCAAAATTGATATTAATATGAAGTTGATGTACTTAAATTGTAATATTTTTAGATGAAGGATGAAAATTGTGAATTTATGAAACTTGAGGGTCTAAAACTGAAATTTATGTGTTAAGTGAAGTTTCTATATGTTAATTATCTTATCTATCTTAATTTTGTTCATTGGAGTTTAATGCACCTAAACTAATATTTTCATATAGATCTCAAGTATAAATTACTAATGCGAATTAGACTTTTTAAAGTCAACAACTTGGTAAAAAAACGAATTAGCTATTGGTTCAATATTATTTAAGAAAAATTGAAAAATTGTCTACTTATTTAAGAATCCAAAAATATAAAATGATGATTCTAGATTAAATGTATTATAGTAATGTTTTAGTATAATTGATGATCTATAAAGTTTGAATTATTTATTTTGATTTGGTTTGAATAGAAGGACTAACTTGGAACAAATTTTAGGAACAAATAATGATTTTTTATCTTTTGTATAAATACAAATTGAAAATGCATTTTAGAATTCCCATCTGAATTAAAAATGTAGAACTTTATGTCTCAATTTATATCGTGTTATTAGTGAGTCTTATGTACATGTAATAACATATTTCTCATTTGCACAATATTTGTTTTCTCATAATTTATTATTTCCATTGTCTTCCATATGCATCACCTATCTTATTTAAATATAACATTATCACGTTTAACTTCAAGATTCATGTTTGGAAATATGTCTATTTTGCTAGAGAAACATATATGGAAGTTATGGATGAATCATTATACTTAATTAATCATTATCATTTTGGCCAATAAATGGATAATGTGATTTGCCTAAGATGCTTCAACAACCCAAAGGTTCATTCAATTCGCGCTCTAATAATGCCTTCAAATTATAATTAGATTACGAGAAAATTACATCATTAGCTCCTAATATTTCAAATAGTATAAATGTGATACCGCAATGTTTAAATTGCATGAGAAACCATCGAAGTTTCAAAATCGTTCAAAAATGACCATCGCGTGGATAATAACTGTTTTCATCTTTTTTCGTATAAGTGATTTGATAATTATGCGTTATTTTTAAAATTTTAAAAGTTTGGAGATATTGTCATTATATATTTTCAATATTAATTGATCAAATACAAATCATTGAGACGTTGAAAATATTAACGAATATATGAGTCAAATAAAATGATTTTGGAAATTCGAAAACCAACCATACATGTTTCAAACCATGAACCATAAAATTTACAACATTGAAAAATTAAACATAAACGACACACATTATATCAACTTCGAAGGTTTTATATAAAATTTACAAACTTGAGGGGTGCCATCTTTACACTATTATAAAATTTGAGGATTAATTACAAGATCACTCATTACATTATTAATATATAGTTACATTCTAATTATAATGAAAAAAATGCATAAATGAATTAGTGCTTTTACACATTAATGAAAAATGACGCCCGGAATAGGGAATAAGACGCCAGATCAATTAGGGAATAAGGAAAAAGTCATTAAACATTTAAAATACAATTTAATACTAAAAAGTATTATTATAATAATCAAACTAATAAACCTATTAAATTAGGCATATAACACGTAGTTCATTTTATGCTATGTGTGAAATATCTTAAACTTTAATCACATCGAATAATCAAATTTGTACAATTATGCCTAATAAATGGTTTCTTTGTAATAAAAAATGTTAAGTGTTAGAATTACAAATTGCTATTTTTCCTTCATGATAACAAAGTAATTCATGGTTTTATAACCTAATTCCCAATGTGTTAAAATACAAGAACTAGTAAGAGAATAAATATCATTAAAACCAACCTTGGTGTCATAATCTTGTTATGTTTCTTTACCTTTAGCTGACTTGAAGACAAGATGTTTCCTCTTCGAATGGGATGTTTAGGTCCGGAAGCATCGACTTTGGATAGCATTCCTCGAATGAATGAGATTGCTTGATGGCGCTGGTGCAGACCATATACCCGAGGGGCTGTGACTGCATATGTATCTGTAGTAAAAAAGAGCTTAATGATAACGTCGCAATATCACATCATGGTAAGGAGAAAACTGTTGCAATGAAATTTTACCTTCATTCTCTTCAACTTTTCATTGATTTCTCTTTGTTTATTTAGATGCATTCGTTGCTTGATTATTACCTGATAGAAATGAGTAATGAAGTAAGAAACAAAAGGCTGTGTTCAATTTTCATGAAAAGAAACAGAGATAGCACAAGTACAAATACCTTATTCAACCCTATTCTTTCCTTAAGCAATGAGCTTTCTTCTTCTCTTAGTTCTGATAAGTTCTGGTGTAAACCATAAAAAATAGAGTAAACTCGACTTCTAAATGCATACAAAAATGAGTTAACTAGGCTTTGTTAAATTTCTAGTATCGAGTCAATTTACATGGGGAGTGTACACAAATATAGTGTACAAAGAGAGGAAACCACATCGTAATAGACTTCAACAAGTTAACATTCTCTCTTATGAACCAATCAAATCCAAATCTAAATTCAAATGTGGTACAATTCCTTCATATTCAACCGACTTCTAATCGTATACAACAATATAACCACATGAATGAATTTAGTTTAGTGTCATTACCTTTTTCCTTCTTGATCCCTTTGAGTTGGTTTTCTTGATCTGTTGTCATAAGAAAACAAACAAAAAGGATTAGCTAAGAAAAGAGAAACAATAAATACCCAAATCATCTTAAGATTCATGTTTCTCTTATAGCACAATTCAAATTCATAAACACAATCCAACAAAGAACCATAAATACCCAAATCATCTGTACATTCATTTCATTAAGGGCATTTAAAAGAAGGCATGAAAATTAAAAATACAGATGTGTAACTGTGAATTTGAAGCAAACTAATAACAAAACAGAGGACCGACCCCCACAAACATCAATACATATAAACATAAAAAAAGCTGTCATGTACTTTAAAAACCCATCAAACTTTGATTTGCAGTAAATACCCAACAAAGAGATACAATCTAAGTTCCCAAACGGACACTTCTCTTTCGTTATCGTCCGCGCATTCATTGGGAGAGAAAAAGCTATTAGAATAAGGAAAACGACGTCGCAGAGCAATACAATACCCGATTGAGACTTTCAAGATGGATGCCTGTATTTAAAAAGTGATCCCCACGTCGCCATTTGTATATATAAAAAGCACAATCATAAAATCGCAGACCTATTGCTACGATTACACGCCAGTCTAAGGAACCTGTCCCCTGAGTTAAAATGACCTAACTATCCTCTCCTACCAATCCATCAATTCAGACCTATTGATTCTTCGAGGAAGAAGGTCTACTCCATGCCAAAAATGGGGAAAATTGAACTCCAGAGTACTATAATGATTATTTAATCCAGATTGCCTGAGATTTTGAGGTCAGCTGCGTAATCGCCAAATATGAATGAGTTCAATCTCCACTAGACGCGTGGTAGTTAATATCCACGCATCGTAGGGGTAGGAAGGTCAATCGAATTCAGCTTCGAATCGCAACTGACACGACCCTCTCCTAAAAAAGAGGATTGAATTACTAAAGAGAAGAAGATGCGAAGCGATGCCGATTAATATTCGACGGCGGCGGGTGATAGGCTGCCGCGATCTTGAGTTTCACGGTACATAGGTTCATTCGATAGGTGTGAGTTCACAAACCTTAGATCTCGCGGCGGTGGAGAGTTTCGCCGACGCGGTGCCGCTTGACTCGTCACATACTCCTTCTACACCACCACTCCACGTCAGCGGCGTGCTAGGACTGGCTCTCTGCGTCTCTTTCTTCATGTTACTGAAGATCGACAGAGACCTAGACCGTCGTTGACGTACGCTCCAATCCAGCGGGAGCGCCGGTGTCTTTCGAGAAGACGATGACGGCAGTGTCGTCAGACTACCGCCTTGTAGGCGTACCAAGAGCTCCACCACAAGCATGTCGTCGGTCATGGCGGCCCTAGCCCAATCCTCGTCAACGCCACACATAGTTGGCGTTGTGACTTACTCTCTGAGAGAGAAGAAGACCTGTAAAAAGACTAGTGGAGAGAAAATGGGACTAGCGGTGCCGAAGACCAACCTTATATATATTCTCAAATTTAATTATTAAAAACGATGAGAATTATAAGATATGACTTATGAGTAGCTGCAATTCCAAAGGGCTGTGTGACTTGTGCGTGAATCTTCCCATTAGTATTATTATGAGATTCAAATAGTTAGTATTTGAAATACGTTTGATTCATATATAATGTGTTAATTTGTTATGATAGAAATATAAAATTTATTTAAATATTTTTTAATATTTATTTATAATTTTTAGTGAACATATATATTATTTATATTTAATATAAATATATTATTAAATATTAGAATTTAAAAAAATTCTAATCTATTATGTTTCATATTATATCTTTATATTTTTTTTATATAATTATAAGTATTATAATATTTTTCTCTTATTTTTTCTAAATATAAAATTATATTCTTTTAATTTTCAATTTGATATGAAAAATCAATTTTAATATATTTAATTTCAATATTAAATTTGAGAAAAATTAAATAGATTGTTCGAATATGTTCGAATAAGTTATATGAATGAACATGAACATTCATATAAGTGTCTGAACAATGATCGAACATGAATCCCCATTCGAATAAAATATGAACTAACATGAAGTTGTTTGAATAAAAATATGAACGAACATGAATATAGAACGTTTAATTCGTTTGAATTGAATAACATTCATAATTCTAATCTTTGGAATTTTTTAAACTTGTAAACACTTTCACTTTTACAAAATGACACTCGTATTTTAAAATTTCATAGGGTGAAATTGATAATAATTTTTTTGTAAAAATAACATCTATAGATGTTTGAATTTGACGGGCTTTTCTTGAGATCGGTTTCAATTGACATAGAAGCCGAGTTTCATGTATTAATTATTTAACAAGGGATTGGTTTCAATTTGACTAGAAACTGAGCTCACAATATTATATTTCTTCGTTGTCCGTCATTCCCATATAGGTGCTACCTATAGAATTGACACTACCATTGTGTGTTTTCTATTAGGTTGCTGGCTTTTAGCCCTCAGCCTCTGCCCCAGGTTATCTGTGTTGTCAATCGATCGTAGTTATATTTTATATTAAGCAAACAATATGAATAACTTTGTTCGTGCGACCGTAGAAAACTACGGTGAACTCACACAGTTCATTTAACCCAATAATGACCCGAATTTACTTGTGAAATGCTCATTTTACCCTTCATACCTTAATAAGTTATATATAATTAATTAAAAGTAAGGGCAAAATAGTCATTTTATTATATTATAATCAATGCACCGTTGTTTCAAAAACAATTATTTAAAATCACAATAAACTTACCTCACAACACAGTACAAACATATTATCTCACCGTTATTTATCTAACGTTGTTCGAAACATGTCCAATCTTTGGCATCCTATGTTGTAACAAAAAAATATCATAGTTCCACAATAATTATGATTTGAATGGGTGGATTTGGGTTTTTAAGGGTTTAGGATATTTATTAATTAAAAATATGATTTCTAACATTGTTCATGCCCAAAACAATTTTCGATGTATAAATCTCTCTAAACATCATCACTCTCTCACATCACCATCATATTCTTTTTCCAATTCGAAAACTTATTATTCATCTACATCATATTTATTTCTCTTTCATCCACATCATCTTTTCTATCCAAATTTCATTTTACATTTGAATCTCATTAATTTTATTACATTATTATTTAATTTATAATTAAATAATACATTTCAATTTTAATATTTTTAACTCAATATAAATATTAAAAGTTTGAATAATTTAATATTAGATTACATTGATATTAAAATAAATTAACTAAAAACATTTATTTAAAAAGGTTACAAACTTAAAATTAATAAACAAAATTTATTCCATACGTATCAATAAGATCATTTTGTAATTGATGACATGTTTTTCGATCATGCGCATTGATCAGACGAAGAAAATATGTATGAATACTTGGATCAACTCCTCTTTATATTGGTTCCAATTCTATAGAACCTTCCAGTTGATCTTAATCTCTAAACACATTGTAAGTTTCGGTGAGGTTGTGTCTCACATTTTCGATAATTAATTCGAAACAAGTTACAAAATTAAATTATTAAATTAATATATATAATTTTTAACACAATTATATTTAATTATAATATTATAAATAATATATATAATTTAATTGATTAATATGATATAATTAAATAAATATAAATCATATAATAGAAAATAAATAATAAACAAAATTAATAAATAAAATTAAAAAAAGCTATCTTCCCCTGACAAGGAAGCATGTTTTGCACAATTACTCACAGTAAAATCATGTTTTTGCCAAAATACCAATTTAAGCGTTTTTTGGATGTGATGTTAAAGAGTAGATGAATATTTTGTCAAAAATATCTTTTTGCAGTGAACATTTATGCAAAAGAACCGAACAAGGAGTGTCCAATCCCTTGTCTTTCCCTTGTATTTCTACTATCACATGTCTGCGCCATGTAATTATGGTAGAAGTATGGCGGACAAAACTATATTGTTATACGATTTTATCCGCCTTTACAGTGAGCTTAAGGTTATCCACAGCTTTACATGACAATTGGGTTCTCTTTCCTATGGCTTATTGAGAAAACAGAGTAGGGAGACTCTTTTTTTCAATCACTTTATAAAAAATAAAATTAAAATCATATATGAATTTATTATTAAATGATATATTTATTTTATGTATAATATTTTGATTATGTGAAAATGATTCTTTTATGGTTTTACTAGTTTTAATCGATTTGATTAATTAATTTTTAATTATAATTTACGTAACAAAAACTGAATGAATTAGTCGTCGACGTTATTCGATTTAGGTTACCGAGTTAGTGGTTTTAATCGATAAGTTATTTAGTTTTTAACAAAATATTACACTTTTAGTTTAGAAAATGTAATAATAAATTAACTAAAATTCTAAAATGTTCAACTCTCGTAAAAATCACAACTATCAATTGAACATATGAATGTAATTTATAACATAAGAATATCCAGTAAATAATTAGTATTTACATAATTATAATGATATATAAAAAATAAAAATTATAAGTGTCCGGACATTGTTGAAGGGATAAGAGGAAAATTATTTATAAAAATAAAGAATGATGATTTATACAACGAGAAAATTAATGCAAAGAAGAGAATGAAGTTTTCGGACGGATATGATTGATGATAGCCTAATAGTCTTAATCCGGTTGCATTTTCAAGTTTTTAATTTCAATTCAAAGTGGGTGTAGAAATGGAAGTTGATTAATTGTTTTTATGATTATTTGATTTGTATTGATTGTAAAAATGTTGATTAATTTTATTAATTTCCATTAGAATGATGTGTATTTAAATAATATTTTTTTTGGTTTAGCAAAAAAATTTATATTATTTAAAGTATTAAATTTTCACAAACTTTCATGACCATATTTGTAGCAGTCACAGTGTTTACAGCTACATTTTCCCTAATATATTAGCCAAAAAAATTAAGTATTTGTAAACTATGGTACATTATGATTCTTAGAAACTCAAAACAATTAAATTAAAATTTATAGTTATATTAATTAAAATCTGCGCATTCAGAATATGCACAAAATCTAAGATTTAACTATATTTGCAGCATATAGTTCCTTGTTCTTGTGAAGCAAAAAGAACTAACAACTAGNGATGCCGATTAATATTCGACGGCGGCGGGTGATAGGCTGCCGCGATCTTGAGTTTCACGGTACATAGGTTCATTCGATAGGTGTGAGTTCACAAACCTTAGCTCTCGCGGCGGTGGAGAGTTTCGCCGACGCGGTGCCGCTTGACTCGTCACATACTCCTTCTACGCCACCACTCCACGTCACCGGCGTGCTAGGACTGGCTCTCTGCGTCTCTTTCTTCATGTTACTGAAGATCGACAGAGACCTAGACCGTCGTTGACGTACGCTCCAATCCAGCGGGAGCGCCGGTGTCTTTCGAGAAGACGATGACGGCAGTGTCGTCAGACTACCTCCTTGTAGGCGTACCAAGAGCTCTACCACAAGCATGTCGTCGGTCATGGCGGCCCTAGCCCAATCCTTGTCAACGCCACACATAGTTGGCGTTGTGACTTGCTCTCTGAGAGAGAAGAAGACCTGTTAAAAGACTAGTGGAGAGAAAATGGGACTAGCGGTGCCGAAGACCGACCTTATATATATTCTCAAATTTAATTATTAAAAACGATGAGAATTATAAGATATGACTTATGAGTAGCTGCAATACCAAAGGGCTGTGTGACTTGTGCGTGAATCTTCCCATTAGTATCATTATGAGATTCAAATAGTTCATATTTGAAATACTTTTGATTCATATATAATCGAGTTAATTCGTTATAATAGAAATATAAAATTTATTTAAATATTTTTTAATATTTATTTATAATTTTTAGTAAACATATATATTATTTATATTTAATATAAATATATTATTAAATATTAGAATTTAAAAAAATTCTAATCTATTATGTTTTATATTATATCTCTATATTTTTTTTATATAATTATAAGTATTATAATATTTTTCTCTTATTTTTTCTTAATATAAAATTATATTATTTTAATTTTTAATTTGATATGAAAAATCAATTTTAATATATTTAATTTCAATATTAAATTTGAGAAAAATTAAATAGATTGTTCGAATATGTTTGAATAGGTTATATGAACGAATATGAACATTCATATAAGTGTTTGAACAATGTTCGAATATGAATTCTCGTTTGAATAAAATATGAACTAACATGAAGTTGTTTGAATGAAAATATTAACGAACATGAACATATAACGTTCAATTCGTTTGAATTGAATAACATCCATAACTCTAATATTTGGAATTTTTTTAAATTTGTAAACACTTTCACTTTTAAAATATGACACTCTTATTTTAAAATTTCATAGGGTGAAATTGATAATAATTTTTTTGTAAAAATAACATCGATAGATGTTTGAATTTGACGGGCTTTTCTTGAGGTCGGTTTCAATTGACATAGAAACCGAGCTTCATGTATTAATTATTTAACAAGGGCTTGGAATTTGACTAGAAACCGAGCTCACAAGATTATATTTCTTCGTTGTCAGTCATTCCCATATAAGTGCTACCTATAGAATTGACACTACCACTGTTTGTTTTCTATTAGGTTGCTGGCTTTTAGCCCTGATCCTCTGCCCCAGGTTATCGGTGTTGTCAACCGACCGTAGTTATATTTCATATTAAGCAAACATCATAAATAATTTTGTTCGTGCGACCGTAGAAAAGTGCGATAAACTCACACATTTCATTTAACCCAACAATGACCCGAATGTACTTGTGAAATGCTTATTTTACCATTTATACTGTAATAAGTTATATATAATTAATTAAAAGTAATAGCAAAATAGTCATTTTATGATATTATAATTATTATGCCGTTGTTTCAAAAACAATTATTTAAAATCACAATAAACTTACCCCACAACAAAGTACAAACATCTCATCTCACCGTTATTTATCTAACGTTGTTCGAAACATGTCCAATTTTTGGCATCCTATGCTGTAACAAAAAAATATCATAGTTTCACAATAATTATGATTTGAATGGGTGTATTTGGGTTTTTAAGGGTTTAGGATATTTATTAATTAAAAATATGATTATTTGAGTTGGGTTGATGGTAAGACTATCTCTAACCTTCTTTATGCCCAAAACAATTTCCGCTGTATAAATCTCTCTACACATCATCACTCTCTCACATCACATCATATTCTTTTTCCAATTCGAAAACTTATTACTCATCTACATAATTATTTATTTCTCTTTCATCCACATCATCTTTTCTATCTAAAATTCATTTTGTCTTTGAATCTCATTAATTTTACTACATTATTATTTTATTTATAATTAAATAATACATTTCAATTTTAATATTTTTAACTCAATATAAATATTAAAAGTTTGAATAATTTAATATTAGATTACATTGATATTAAAATAAATTAACTAAAAACATTTATTTAAAAGGTTACAAACTTAAAATTGATAAACACAATTTATTTCATACGTATCAATAAGATCATTTTGTAATTGATGACATGTTCTTCGATCATGCGCATCGATCAACGACGAAAATATGTATGAATACTTGGATCAATTCCTCTTTATATTGGTTCCAATTCTATAGCACCTTCTAGTTGATCTTAATCTCTAAACGCATTGTAAGTTTCTGCGAGGTTGTGTCTTACATTTTCGATAATTAATTCGAAACAAGTTGCAAAATTAAAGTATTAAATTAATATATATAATTTTTAACACAATTATATTTAATTATAATATTATAAATAGTATATATAATTTAATTGATTAATATGATATAATTAAATAAATATAAATCATATATAAATAATAAACAAAATTAATAAATAAAATTAAAAAAGCTACCTTCCCCATACAAGGGAGCATATTTTGTACAATTACCCGATGCAAAATCATGTTTTTGCCAAAATACAATTCAAAACGTTTTTTGGATGTGATGTTAAAGAATATATCAGTATTTTGTCAAAAATATCTTTTTGCAATGAGCATTTCTGCAAAAGAGCCGAATAAGGGGTGTCCAATCCCTTATCTTTCCTTTATATTTCTACTATTACATGTCAGCGCTATATAATTATTGTAGAAAGTATGATAGACAAAACTATATTGCTATACGATTTTGTCCGTCTTTACAGTGAGCTTAAGGTTATCCATAGCTTTACGTGGTAATTGAGTTCTCTTTCATACGGTCTATTGAGAAAACAAAGTAGAGACGTTCTCTTTTTCAATCACTTTATAAAAAATAAAATTTAAAAGTTTATAAATTTAAAATCATATATAAATTTATTATTAAATGATATATTTATTTTATGTATAATATTTTGATTATGTGAAAATGATTCTTTTATGGTTTTACTAGTTTTAATCGATTTGATTAATTAATTTTTAATTATAATTTACGTAACAAAAACTGAATGAATTAGTCGTCGACGTTATTCGATTTAGGTTACCGAGTTAGTGGTTTTAATCGATAAGTTATTTAGTTTTTAACAAAATATTACACTTTTAGTTTAGAAAATGTAATAATAAATTAACTAAAATTCTAAAATGTTCAACTCTCGTAAAAATCACAACTATCAATTGAACATATGAATGTAATTTATAACATAAGAATATCCAGTAAATAATTAGTATTTACATAATTATAATGATATATAAAAAATAAAAATTATAAGTGTCCGGACATTGTTGAAGGGATAAGAGGAAAATTATTTATAAAAATAAAGAATGATGATTTATACAACGAGAAAATTAATGCAAAGAAGAGAATGAAGTTTTCGGACGGATATGATTGATGATAGCCTAATAGTCTTAATCCGGTTGCATTTTCAAGTTTTTAATTTCAATTCAAAGTGGGTGTAGAAATGGAAGTTGATTAATTGTTTTTATGATTATTTGATTTGTATTGATTGTAAAAATGTTGATTAATTTTATTAATTTCCATTAGAATGATGTGTATTTAAATAATATTTTTTTTGGTTTAGCAAAAAAATTTATATTATTTAAAGTATTAAATTTTCACAAACTTTCATGACCATATTTGTAGCAGTCACAGTGTTTACAGCTACATTTTCCCTAATATATTAGCCAAAAAAATTAAGTATTTGTAAACTATGGTACATTATGATTCTTAGAAACTCAAAACAATTAAATTAAAATTTATAGTTATATTAATTAAAATCTGCGCATTCAGAATATGCACAAAATCTAAGATTTAACTATATTTGCAGCATATAGTTCCTTGTTCTTGTGAAGCAAAAAGAACTAACAACTAGCAAAAAGAAACTAATAGATGCACTAAGGCAAAAAACTCCAGTTGACATCAACTTCGCTTCAATCTCATCATCCTCAATCATCTTCCCCTTGCATTCACCATTCAAATTTTCCAAACAAATACCCGAATTTCCGACAAAAACATCGGCAAATTTAGTGTACCCCTCCTCGAAAGGAACCACCCCTGAAAGACAGTTAAATGAGAGATTTAAAAGCTTCAATGTTTTGAGGCTCAATGCAGTTTCTTCAACAGAACCAGAGAATGAATTGTGTGACAAATCAAGGAACTTGAGACTCCGAATCTTACTCAACTGCGTAGGAAGTTTCCCGGATAGAAAATTATACGAAAGATTAAGGTACTCGAGGCCTTTCCATTTGAATACTTCTTGAGGTATTTCTCCAAACATTGAGTTATCAGAGAGATCAATTCCATTTACAGTTGAGAGTTCGTAGCGAAAGAGTAACTCATTTTCTTCGGAGATAGACACATAGATTTGTATCTTTGAATTGGGAAACGGGACTTGTGAGATATTACCGTCTTCAGCTCCGGCGATGTTGAAATTCAGAGACGAGTCGAAGTTGCTTGATGGTAAGTAACCAGAGAAGTTGTTTGATGAAAGATCAACTTTTTGGAGGGATTCGAATGCGAATAGCCAACCGGGCACATCACCAATGAACTTATTATGCGAAAGGGAGAGTAACCGGATCTTTGACCACTTCATCGCTGCATCATTAAGAGAACCAGAGAGATTATTAAAGCTCAAATCAACAACTTCTAATGATTTGCAGCCTGCAAATGTAAGAGGAATTTCTCCTGATATCTGGTTGTGACTCAAGTCCAAGATTTTTAAGCTATCGAGTGCGTCGAGCTCCGGTGGGATTTCATCTAAAAGCTTATTGTTATTCAGCTTCAATGCAAGCAATTGAAAGCAACCAACAATAGTTGAAGGGATAGAGCCTGATAATGAGTTAAATGAAAGATCAATCACTTGAAGATAGTTCAAATCTCCAATTGTTTCGGGTATTTCGCCAGTGAGAGCATTATTCGAAAGAAACAAAGATTCAAGATTCTTCAGCTCTGTTAAACCAGAAGGAATATCACCTGTAAGGTGATTATTTGAAAGATCAAGGAACAAAAGGCTTGATTTTTCAGGCTCATTAACAATTGTTCTTGGAAGTGTTCCTGATAAGCGATTGAAACTCAAGTCTAGAACTAGCAATGTATCGGGGAAGACTAATCTCGGAGAAATACCATATTCGAACTCATTGTTCGAAAAGTTCAGTGATTTTAAAGAACTGCATTTAGAAATACAAGATGGGATTCCTCCCATGATCGAGTTATTTGCCAGATTAAGCACAGAAAGATAGTCTGCGGATGAATGAAAACATGGCAGAGTTCCAGATAACATATTTGATTCAAGGTTTAAATACACCAATGGCTGGAGAAAATCACCTAGAATCCCTGTTAACTGATTGTGGGCTAAATCCAAAAATTTCAGAGAATTGCTGATATATAAGCTGATCGGAATCTCTCCATGAAAATTATTGTATCCCAGATTAAGTATTTGAAGCTTCATGGAGAAATTACCCATCAAAGAAGGAATTTTACCCGTGAACATGTTATGACTAAGATCAAGCTCTCTCAAGGTAGTAAGATTCATGAGAGGAAGAGGAAAATCACCACTAAAAGCATTATAACTGAGGTCCAAGAGTTGTAGGTTCGTTACCTGGTTGAAGCACAAAGGAACCGAGGCATTGAACGCATTATGTGATAAAATTAGGGTTTCAAGAAAAAGGAGACTGCAAAGACAAGGGTGGAGAGGGCCAGATAAAGCGAAACCAGTGAGATTAAGACAAGTTACCCGCCTGTTAAGAGATGAAACTGTGACGCCAGCCCATTTGGCGCCATTATCGTCATCCCTCCAGCTTGATAGGGTGTGCAGAGGGTCGTGTAATTGAGATTTGAACTTGAAAAGAGCGAATTTCTCAGTTGACTGAAGACCAAATCGGTCGACGGAAACGGCAAATGTGAAATAATGTGGCAATGAAGAAAACCCAAGAAGCAAAAAGAGGAATTGGGAAGAGAATCGAAGCATGAGCGTACCTCTACCACCCTGTTTTTTCATCAAGGAGAAGAAGGGACTCAAAACTCAAAAACCGACGACGTAAAGCAAAGTGATCTCAGAGGTTCCAAAAATGGGGATTTGGAAGTTGGGATTTTACTTTAAATGAACAAAATAAAGCTGCGCAAGCAACAAAATGAAATGGATAAAAAAACCTTTTTTTAGTTCACAATCCAATAAAAATATCATTAACTCTAAGTGGAATCACAATTGATATAATGAATTTTGGATCCATATTAAAATATCCAAAATTTTACTAAATAAAATAACGGTTATTATTTGTTAATATATAGATCGACAATATCGGGTTAGATGATCGACGAGTTGAGTACATGTAGAAAATTACCGATCGACAGGTGAGTGATCTTCATACTCATTTGACGAAGATAAGTGAAGAGTTTCGGTCGATCAACCCGGGAAACAGATGACGAGGATGTACTCAATGTTTCTTTGGTCGACCGTTGTCGTTTCCAATACTTAGCGTATTTCACATATGAACGGTTGGCATGTAAGCTATCAACAAATGATCTACTTCATACGGTATCGACAAGACTTTTAGGTGACAAAAGTCTTTTTTATTGGCTCGATAAACAATAATAAAGATATGATAATATTCTATTACGATTCTATAAATTTAATATATACACTCACCCTATAAAAAGGGAGCAGATATAGAGAGGGACATACCACAAGTTGGAGAGTTCTAAGTTGTCATAGTTCCTAAGTTATGTGATGTGGGTTGCTTGCTTTATGTGGTTCTGTATCTTACATTTTCTTATAGTAATTCTTTTATTAGATTTTGTACCATGTGAGTTTTTATCCTAAATCTTGAGTTTACTACACAAATATTTCATGTTTTTTACGGTTATCGATTACCAACGATTCTCACAAAATAAATATAATTAATTTTACGGGTTAATCTTTTCTCTCGTAACATTATGAATTTTAAACAATGTATGCATTAAAAAACGGTTATGATATAATGAATTTTTTTGGACAATAAACATAGAGAACAAGTTATATGGTCCTTCTATAAATTATGTACTACATATGAATGTGATCAAATAATACTTGGTATGCTCATGGATCAGACCGTAGCTATTAATTTTGCAATTTTAATTTGTCTCATTTCTAACATTAATTACCTTTTAGAATATGCTAAAACCATTAAAATATTATGTATAAAAACAAGACACTATTTTTGTAAGGGCACATGCAATAATGCTCTCACATCTTTTACAATTTTATTTTAAGATTTTTGTGTAAATTTATACATTCGTTTTCAATGTTTTAATTTTGTCAATTAAATTCTCCTCCTTGAAAAGAAAAATGTAGCCCCTAATAGTGGTCACCCACACTACAAATCAGTAATGTTTTAAAAACCGGTACCGATCGATATACCAGACAAGTTTATTGGATTGGTATATCGGATGTTTATCGGGTATACCGAATATGTACTGGAATATTAAAATAAATTAAATTATAAAATATTATATTAATTTTTTAAATAAAACCCGACTGGATCCGGAAAAACTTGTACTGGCCGATATTTTGCCAAAATACCGGCCGAAGCTGGTACGATCGAAATTTCCAGTATACTTGAAATTTCGGGTATTGCAAATCCGTGCGATTAGACTCATGATACTTTTGTTTTAGTCTCAGAAATTATAATAATGTTGTATTATCAATCCCCACATATTCGAAACATTATGTAACATTACATATGACTTCCATTCCACTACGCCCAGTCAATACATATGGTGATTGCATAACATTATGTAACACATTTTATTTTTTAAAAATAATTTCTACGTTCTTGAACGTATAAAAAATATTTTTATGTGCATCAAAATAATTGATTTTTTCATCACGCAAATAATATTATTTTCTAAACTATGAAATAACTGCCAAGAAGTTCATAGATATTCAGATAATATTAGGGAAAGAAAAATTGGATTCAGAAGGTTAAAACCTATGTAGCTCCGATGCACATATCTACTCAAATATAATACTATATTTAGGAAAAAAAATTCAGTTTTAGTCTTTCAGATTTACTCTAAAATCAATTTGTCATTTAATTCAAACAAATTTAGAATAAGTTCTTTAAATTTGATTTATTATTAATTTTAAGCCAAAATGACTAAAATACCCTTAAGATTAAATAAATTTAGTAAGTATGGTTAAATTATATTTCCCTATATATAATTCAATATTTTTTAATCATGGAAATTTTAAATTTTATACTAAAAATTATTTTTTAGTGAACCGACTCAAATTTCATCGAAATTTTGGACTCGGGAGTAAATTTATGCATTAAACATTTGTATATGGTGTATGTTATGGTCCCTTTTTAGGGGATACCAACAGTCGTCCGATTCCTTAAGAAACGAATTCGGTTATGATTTGTTTTTAATGGTAAGACGATTTAAAAATGTAAATAACAGCGAGACAAGACAATTTATAGTGGAAACCCTAGGAAATGGGGAAAAACCACTTGACTAAGAGCGAGATAAGCTCTTAGTCTGTTCACTAATCGGATAATTCATTACAGAATACATCAAAGGCTTTAAGAAGATAACAAGGCATAAGAAAGCAATAAGAACTCCGGCAGGGTAACGGCATGTTCTTACGCATCCAAAGGTCCTACTTTTTCCGTCGTTGTGCTCTGTATTTATAGAGTTGAGGGCGTGTGTAATCCACGCTCTGTAACTGCCTCTGACAGGTTTGTTAGAGGTTGTTGTCGCGCGATGTAAAACTTGGCCGGGACCGAAGCGTGGTCTGCG
The DNA here is from genome assembly GCA_009725065.1 of Utricularia reniformis. Classification (NCBI taxonomy): domain Eukaryota; kingdom Viridiplantae; phylum Streptophyta; class Magnoliopsida; order Lamiales; family Lentibulariaceae; genus Utricularia; species Utricularia reniformis. Next base: position 71,113 of record RWGZ01000959.1, read on the forward strand.
TGATCTGGCTCGAGGCGTGGTAAACGTGTGGAGGCCCGAAGCGTGGAACGTGTGGGTTTGTAACCGTTTGGACCGAACCATAGGGCCAGCTGTCAGAAACCGTTTTATTTCGCCAAGGTTATCTTCGGTCCCATCGCGGAACATCGGACAATTTTATCTTAAGTATACTATTGGGCTACACAAGTTCGCTTTTACCACATGGATCGACCCAATCGTTATTGAGCCTCATCCATTGCAGGGTACCTGGTCCTAGGGTTCTTATCACTAGCCCCTCGGACTTGATTGCCATCGTAGAGGTGATACAAGGCCGACTACACAATGTTTATATATATTCTGGAGAATAAAGGACCGTATCTGCTCGTGGTGAACGTCCAGGGGACCGATCTTTCACTTTGTTAATTAAAGAAGTGAATTTATATTTAAAATTCAATAACGCACATTAATGTTACTTTTAAATATTAATATCCAGACTTGCGTCTCTTCACATTCAATTATTTAGCAGGCGTGATGAGTGTGTTTATACTGCAACCACCTGTGATAATATTACGTGGCAGCTCACAATTGGTTAGGAGATTACTATTTAAATCAGGGTTTTGGATATTGTTCCTCCTCATCGTCATTTCGCGAAGGAAGAAATCGCCCAAATCGAGCTCTCTGCACCCTTGTTCCGTTTCGCGTTCAAACCTATTTCCTACAGATTTTTATTAAGGTATAAACCATGTCTGAGTTGGATATTGAAGAGTTTAGGTCTAGGTTTTCGATTCCGGCTCATTATTCTATTTAGAAGGGACGGGAAGATGTTCCATGTTTCCTTCCGGCGGAAATGAATGTGTCGGCCGCTGCTATTCCAGTTAGTTACGCTTCCTTAAAGTGCGGGTTACGTTTTCCGCTGCATCCCTTTGTAGCAGCTGTACTTAGGGAAATTCATTGTCCGACTTTTGCGTTATTTCCGGGTAGCTATGTGTATATAGTGGCGTTTATCTTTTATTGCCACCAATAGAACAGGGCCCCGACCTTGGAATATTTTTTCAACTTGTTCTTGGTTGGGTCCCGAAGGGGTAAGGGTCTGTTAGGATGTTGCAAATTATATTATATAACGGTGCGAACCAAGGAGTGCGCTATAGTTGAAAAAGAAGAGACTCTTCATGCGTGGGAATCTTGTTATGTGTGGATAACAGTTCCAAAAGAAGATATGTTAAAGGTGTGGCCACTTATAACTCACCCACGCATAGGCCAGTTGGACCGAACCAGATTCAACCCCTCCCGTCCGGACACCGCAAACACACTTGCGATGTTCCCTCCTCCTGAAGCACGCCTTAAACGAACAGAACTGCTTTGGGAGAAAATGTTGATAGAAATAGGTATCGTGGATAGGACCGGAGCCCCAGCCCCGAAGGGGATGTTTTCTTGTTCAGATCTGTTAGAAGGATCGAGTATGAAGTAATATTTTCATTCTATCCTTTCATGATCCTTATACATTTATTTTGCAGACTCAACTGAAACAATACCTAGCTCAAGGTTCAAGCGTATGGTTGCTGCTTCGGTCCGTCATTCTGAAGGACAACGTGAAGCAACAGGTAGTGCGGAGGAGAGTGAATCGGCAACGGGGGGTATGCTGGTTCCATCGGGGTCAGGGAACCCCCCGATCCAAACCACCAGCGCATGCACATTAACCCTACGTTGCACAGGGCAGCCCTCAACGAGAGAGGGGCCTGCGTTTCGGGTATTTGGAGTGGTAGAGGAGGTGATAATGGCTCGGATTCGTTCTTTGAGCTTATCCAGCCTCTACCAGATCGGAAATAATTCCTTCATTAGTGCTGATACAATTACTTTATTGCTGCAGAGAGCCATTCCCGTGGAGAAAGTTCTCCCCAGTCCCAACCTTAAGGCAAACGTCTCTCTGCCGCCGATCTCTTTAGGCAAAGGGAAGAGGGCGACCGAAGCAGACGCCCCGAAGGAATTCAAAAGGCTGAAGAGAGGGGGAAATGCTTCGGTCCTCACTAAGGGGATTGTTTTGAAGGAGCATGCCTCGGGCCCTAAGACTAACTCCGACTGGGGTATTGCCTTAGGCCTGCTGGATATGTTTAGTAAAGGGAGGAAATTGACCTCTTGGAGAAGTGCCTTCATAAAGGACTTCCGCCTCTACGGGGAGCAAAACCCAGACAATGTTCAACTAGACATGTCTGGGGAAGAAATTATTGAGGGCTTCCTCGACCTTGCAACTAAGGTAATCTCCTTCTACATTAAGGCCCGAGGCTTTATGTTCTGACATTATTGTACTATGTAGATGCTAATGATGGCTTTTACAACTGCCATCACCGTGGAGAAGAACCAGGGTGGCAGCGTTGTGTCCCAACAAGTCTAGGATCAACTTGACCTTGCGAAAAGACAAGTTGAGATTAAACATGGTGAGTTGGTCGTGGTACGAGAGGACAGAGACCGATTGGATAATGAATTGCTAAGAGCTGGGATGGAAGTTTCGCTCTTAGCAGACAAAGTTTCTGAGCTGGAGAAGACAGAAAAGACAACTTAGGGCCGAATTTCTGACCTGGAGGCCAAGCTGTGGGCCAAGGAAGATGAAGTTAACCAAGTTCAAGGTCGGGCCCAGGAGAAGAGAAATAAGCTCAATGAGCTTCTCCTTCAGGCCCAAGAAGAGAAGACGAACTTGGAAGAAGAATTAACCAGAACCCGCACTTCGGCTGAAGGTTCGGTCCGGGAAGCAGTCCTAAGCTTCGCTCGGTCCCCATTGTTATTCGCTTTGGTGGATAACATACATGAGATATATATTTCTAAGTACCTGGATAACATGCGAGATCAGGTTACTAAGAAAATCGGGCTTTCCCTTTCGGAAGAAAGATGGAAGGCAATCGAGCCACTTGAGAAAGATGGAAACTTTCAGGTAATTCCATCCTTGGAAGAACCTGTCTTAGAAGATTACCATTTCTTCTATCTCTTTGAAGAGATGGAGAAAGCGGTCAACCATAAGGTAGCCGATCAAGAAGAAGAGTTGAGGCAGCTCGCGGCCCGGACCGAACAGCAGGAGCAGAGAATGGAAGATAAGGAAGATGGGCAGGGTAGTTACATTCAAACTCTATTTTGTCTCTGCTTTGTTCCTTATTTTCAATATAAGATTTTTTCCCTCTCAACTCCTATCTTTTTAATCGACAGAATAAAGTATTGTAACTACATTTTAAGTGAACTAGTATGTTTCGTATTAACGAGAGTGTTTTAACCACCAAGTATAAGATCGGGGATGCTTATAGGGTGCCAACCCATCGGTCCCGAATATTATGTTTGGCTCACTAAGGTCAATTTTGATTGGATCGGTCATTTTACATTGTATGCGGATCACTCTTATTCCATCATTGGGATCACAACTGAATTGGAAAGGTGCGGTCCAGGTTCAATATGAGTCCATACAAGCTTCGGCCAAACCTTGGTTCTATTGAAGTCCCGTAGGTTACATTGGCCAAGCTTTTGTTTATCATATGTCCCATGATAGGACCGAACTTGTGTTTCGATATGTTGACTCCCCCATTCCTCTTTTCGTGGCGGATTTCGTAAGTACAAGGGCCATTTCCCAAGAATGAATGCCGTTAAAGGTGGTGTCTTAGTTCGTAATGAGTTCTGGGAGAATTACAACTCATCCATGGGACTAGGCAAGTGCATGAGCATATGACTCGTCAGAGCGATCACTACAACTTGGGAGCCTTGCAGACAATAAGCTTCGGTCACCAGTCCAGATTCGTCCTAAGTTATCCAACTTCAAGATCGATCCTTCACTCAATTAGAAACAGTTTGTTTTGTACTTACTTGTTTTCTGCTTATGTTTAAAGGAATATACGTTTATTGGGTCAAACATATTAATCGAAGGTTCACAAGAAGTACCGCCTTAAATTCATGACATTCCAAGTTCGAGGGACCTCTGCACCATCCAATGTTTCAAGTTTATACGCACATGATTCCAATTTCTTTGATATTCGATACGGTTCTTCCCAATTTCTGTTCAGCTTTCCAACGTTCTTTTGCACCTTTATACTTTTGAGGACGAGGTCGCCTTCAAAGAATTCCGTTGGGAGGACTCGCTTGTTATGGGTCCGTTCCATAGTTCGCTGATAAGCACGCATCCGCGCGTAAATCACATCTCTCTTTTCTTCGATCATCTCAAGATCCAATAATCTCCTTTCATCGTTCATATGCTCATCATACTGAGATATCCGGGGTGATCGAATGGCAACCTCCACCGGGCTAACAGCTTCGGACCCATACACCAATGAGAAAGGTGATTCCTGGGTTGTTGAATGAGGTGTAGTTCGGTATGCCCATAAGACCTCATAGATATGTTCAGGAAATTTCCCTCCAAAATCTTCTAATTTGGTCTTCAATCCTTTCAGGATAACCTTGTTAGATACCTCCGTAAGTCCATTAGTTTGAGGATGGGCCACTGATTAGAAATGATGGGCGATGCCCAACTTGATGCATAAATCTCGTATGCTTTTTCCACGGAACTGAGTTCCATTATCTGATATGAGTGCTCGGGGAACCCCGAAGCGGCTCACAATATTTCTCCATAAGAAGTGTTTGACGACATTATCTGAGATGATGGCTACTGCTTCTGCTTCAATCCACTTCGAATAATACTCCACCGCCAAAATTTCCTTTGCTCTATTGACCGAGGAAAAGGTCCAAGGATATCAATCCCCTATCTGTCAAACAGACAAAGCAATGGGGTGACCGATAAGGGAGCCTCAGGCAGCTGTGGGATCGGAGTATGGTACTGACATATGACACAACGTTTAGTGTATTTCTTGGCATCTCCAAGCAACGTCGGCCAAAATATCAAACTCTGATGATGCGGTGATATAAAGATTGAGCCCCTGAATGAATGCCGCATATCCCTTCATGAACATAAATCATGACGGCTTCAGCCTCAATAGGGGATAAGCAACGCAGAAGCGGGCCCTCAAAACTCTTTTTAAACAATCGTCCGTCAACCAGGATAAATCTCTTAGCCCGGATTTCTACTCTTCTGGCTTCAGACTTGTCTTCAAGAAGATAGCCGTTTGTAAGATATTTAATAAAGGGGTCCATCCAATTGGGTTCACTAGAAGATTCAGTAGCGTTAATATTCAAGCCCTAGAGTTCATGGCATAGAGTCCCAATTTCTTCAACTGACTGTTTCGGTCACTGATATCTCGACCGAAGGTCGGTCCTGGATATGGACCGAAATAGTGCTCGGCTCTATGTCTGGTATGCCCGTGGCCAATCTGGCAAGTGCGTCAGCAACCTTATACTGTTCTCGTGGCACGTGGTCAAGAGAAAATTCACTGAACTTTTTGTATAATTCCATAACTTTGGCACAATATAATTTCATCATAGGATCATGAGTTTCAAATCTCTCTGCGAACTGTTCCACTACTAACTTTGAGTCTGAAAACATTCGCACTCTGCTAACTCCAATCTTTCGGGCCAGGGTCATTCCCGACAATACAACCTCGTATTCTACCACATTATTTGTTCCAACAAAGGAAAATTTAACTGCGGAATGAATAAGGTCACCTTGTACCGTTGTTAGGGTAATGCTCGCCCCTCTTCCTCCGAAGGTCGGCCCATCCACATGGATCGTCCAACGATCATCCTCTTGGTTTAGATATATGGCTGATCGGGTCATTTCAACCACAAAATCGTCTAGAATATGAGCCTTGATCGCCATTCGGGGCAAGAATTCCAGATACATAGCGCTGAGTTTGATAGCTCATTTTGCTAACCTCTCATTCAAATCCTTTTGTTTAAGGACCACTTTCAGAGGTTGATCCGTATAGACATAAACCGTTCGGTATTCAAAATAATGTTTCAGCTTGGATACAGCTTTCTTCAAAGCTAGCATGAATTTTTCCAGGGTGGAGTATCTGGTTTCGGCAAACACCAGAGAATGACTTACATAATAAACGGGTCCGTGAACGTCATCTCGGATGGTCACCGGAGCTGCGATGACGGCAACTTCTAATACATCAAGATACAACCCCAAAGGTTCATCACAGGTTGGACTCACCATCACCGGGGGAGTGTTTAAATAAGTCTTTAGCTCAGAAAATACCCGATAGCATTCTTCGGTTCAGTCTAGATGGCTTGCTTTTCTTAGCACTCTGAAAAAAGGCAAGGCCCGGTCTGTGGATATTGAAATAAATCTGCTTAGCGCAGCAAGCCGGCCAGTAAGCCTCTGAAATTCTCTTTTGTTTCTTGGAGGTTGCATATCAATGATAGTCCGCACTTTCTAAGGGTTAATCTCTATGCCTTTTTCTGAAACGTAATATCCTAAAAAATTTCCACTTCGGATCCCGAAGCAGCATTTGTTTGGAATTAGTTTGAGCTTATATTTGCGGCATACTTCGAAACAGCAAGACAAATAAGAAATATGATCTTCATCATTCATAGATTTAACAATCATTTCATCAACATATACTTCCATCATATAGTCGATCAGTTCTCTAAAGATTTTGTTGACCAACCTTTGATATGTTGCTCCAGTGTTCTTCAGACCGAAAGACATAAACACATAACAATAAACGTCATCTTCGATCATGAATGATGACTTCTTCTGATCATCCTCAGCCAGGAAGATCTGATGGTACCCGGAGTAAGCATCCATGGTACTCATCATTGTGTTGCCAGACACAGCATCTACCAGTTGGTAAATGTGCGGCAGGGGGAAGAGATCTGACTCACAGCTTTTGTTAACATCGATGTACATCCGCCATTTCACATCCGGTTTGCAAACCACTACTGGGTTTGCAACCCATTCATTATAGTGGATCTCTCTGATGAATTCTGACCGTAGCAACTTGTTCACCTCAGCCCGGATGATCCCGATTTTCTTTGGAGAATAATGTCTCCTCTTCTGCCTAATAGGCTTCGTTCCATTGCTTGCCTCGGGTGCGGCAGCTCTTCCAGCAAATCCACCCGGGCCCTCTTAATGGGTGCCAATGTTCGGCACGAGCTCATGTAGCATTGTCTAGCTACTTTTTTATCTTCTTTTACAGAAATAACTCCATGAATGGAGGAGAATTTGAGCATCATATGATAAGTAGAAGGGACCGCCTCGAACTTACTGAGGCCGGTCCGTCCGATAATGGCGTTGTAAGCCAAGTCGACTTCAACGACAATGAATTCCAAATCCTCCGATCAATCCTTGGATGATTTTCCAAGGGTAAGTGGAAATAAAATCTTCCCACATGGAATGACGCTTCTCTGGTCGAATGACCAGAGAGTTATATTAGCGATCGGGAGGTCATGAACAGCAGCTCCCAACATTTCAACAACTTCGTGCTTCATCAAATTGCACGAAGCCCGGTGTCCACTAAGATCCTGTGGACCCGACGGTTCCCAATGATTCCAGTAATGGTAAGGGGATCAACGCATGGATCGATAATCCCTTCCCAACCGACCATAGTGAAAGTGATGTCCTCCCCGAAGGGAGGGGACCGCTCAGCTGGATCATACTTAACCAGCACCACATATTCGGAGCTCTCAGCGGAGTCTCCGCGTCCTATCCTCTTTCGGTCCTGGACCGATTCATTTATTTTCAAACCACCGGAGATAACATAAATATCTCCGGCTACTTCCCTGAGTGCCACCTCATTTTGAGGAGGTTGGGCACCCGTTTCAGCGGGTGGAGGAGCAACATGCTCCTGTCTTCCACCCTCGTTTTGCGGGGCTCTGCCACCACGGCCCCGCCATCTTCTTCTTCGGCCCTGGTCACGGTTCTCTCGACCGTGATGGCCTCTGTCTTGTTCCGGAGGGGGGAGATCATCGATCCTCCGTTCGGTCATTATAGTTTCGGGGTTGCCCCCGATTATCCTTTCCTCGCGGCATGTGACGATCGTCACCTTGATGACCCCTTCAAGGGGACTCAGCTCGCTTGCCCTTTTGACCATTCCGGTCGGGCCTCTCTTTATTCATGGCCGCTACTGTCTCTTTCAACAGCGGGCACTTCAAGGTCGGGTGATCGCGGTTATGATGTAATTCGCAATACACCCGATTGTCCTCCTGCTCCGGGGGGACCTCTTTTTCAGCTACGGCCGCTACTTCTCGTGGCTGCTTCTTAGGGTAGGAAACCCTATGATCACCTGCGGGTTCAGAATTCCCGCTAGGCTTCCGGTAGCCTAGCCCCAAAGCTACATCCACCTTAATATACTTGTTGATTTTCTGAAGAAGCTTTCCCAATGTGGATGGTGAGCTCTCTACCAAACTGGCCGAAAGACCGCACGGTCCCAAGACCTGCTGTAGAATATCAATCTTGTCCCGGAGCTCAAGCTTGATGCCCCGGACGGTCCTATTGAATTTCTCCATGTAGGACCGAAGACTCATTTTTGCTAGGATGTATTTCAGCTGATATAGTTCTTGTCTGCTTCGAGGCGGTCCTACATTTGGAGCGAACTGCTAGAAGAAAACCAAAATAAATCCCCCATACGACTGTATGGATTGGGCAGGCAAATTTTTGAACCAAGTTCGGGCGTCGCCTAGTAATCCTGCCGCGAAGATGCGGCACTTCCGTGAATCTGAGGCCCGAACCGTTCTCATGCGTAACTCAAAATCAGCAACGTGATCGATCGGATCACCGTCACCACGAAACGTCGGCAACCCCTCGGGGTTGCGATAATGCCGATCTGGGACTGCCGCCCAGATGTCTTCGGAAAAGGGGAGCATCAAATCTCCCAAGGCGGCGGACACGCCTTCAGATTGTTGGGATGACGCTTGGATCTCATGCAGATTATGCCACCAGTCATCATCGTTATTTCGCCTGATTAGGGCCTCCATGGCCCTGTTGAATAAACCAGGATTGCGTCACAGATTGGGTTCGCAATCCTTCAGCGCACGCATGCTCTCCAACTCCTTAGTGAGCTCGTCGATTCGTCGCTACATCTGGTCCTGGTCATTCCTAGGAGCGGGAGTTAGAGCCCTGGCCGGGGGAGAAGGAGTGGATCGATACCTCGGCCTCCTCGTCATTACACCGCGTCTAATGATTTCCTCATCATCAGTGCTACGCTCATCAGGGTCGCTCTCGTGCCCTCTACTTCTTGGAACAGGGCATGAAACAGCCGGTGGTTCTGTTCCATTTCACTCCGACGTAATTTCCAATACCACCTTCCAGATCCAGTAAAGTGAATGTTGGTGCTGGGAGACTATCGGGAAGCACGTCACTGTCGTTCGTCGAAGTTCCAGTTGCCATGCCTTTGATTATCCTATCCGTGGTAGAAACCTCAAATGGGATTAGAGAATCGTCCCCACGGACGGTGCCAAACTATTATGGTCCCTTTTTAGGGGGTATCAACAGTCGTCCGGTTCGTTAAGAAACGAACTCGGTTATGATTTGTTTTTTATGGTAAGACGATTTAAAAATGTAAATAACAGCGAGACAAGACAATTTATAGTGAAAACCCAAGGAAATAGGGAAAAAACCACTTGACTAAGAGCGAGATAAACTCAGCATGTTCACTAATCGGATAATTCATTACAGAATACATCAAAGGCTTTAAGAAGATAACAAGGCATAAGAAAGCAATAAGAACTCCGGCAGGGTAACGGTCTGTTCTTACGCATCCAAAAGGCCCTGCTTTTTCCGTCGTTGTGCTCTGTATTTATAGAGTTGAGGGCGTGTGTAATCCACGCTCTGTAACTGCCTCTGACAGGTTTGTTAGAAGTTGTTGTCGTGCGATGTAAAACGTGGCCGGAACTGAAGCGTGGTCTGTGTGATCTGGCCCGAGGTGTGGTAAATAATTGGAGGCCAGAAGCGTGGAACGTGTGAGTTTGTAACCGTTTGGACCGAACCATGTGGCCAGCTGTCAGAAACCGTTTTATTTCGCTAAGGTTATCTTCGGTCCCATCACGGAACATCGGACCATTTTATCTTAAGTATAATATTGGGCTGCACAAGTTCGCTTTTACCAAATGGATCGACCCAATCGTTATCGGACCTCATTCATTGTATGGTACCTGGTCCTAGAGTTCTCATCAGTGTATATCACCGATATATCAATCGTTACATCATATATTGGGTTATACCACTTGATATCACATTTTTTTGTCATAATACGGTTTCTCGGATCCAGTCCGAGAAAATTAATAAATATATTTTTAGAAATAAATATTTTAATATTGAAAAAATGGTGTCTAGTGGTTTCCGTTCCGAATTTCGAGCTATTTCGAAATTATTGGTGTTAAATGTATTTTTATATATACTAATTATATTCTCTATATATCGTATTATGCATTATCTAGGATGTACATGATTTCCAAATCATGTATTATTGGTGTTAAATGTACATGATTAAATAATTATTAAGTTAATAATCAATATATATACTCGAATTGGTCGATATATCAATAATGCTTAACACATACACTTACGTCTTGAATTTTGGGTCCGACATTTCAATAAAATTTCGATTGTTTTACCAAAAAAGTATTTTTAGTACATAGCCAAGGATTTTTGTTATTAAAAGTTTGTTCGTAAATGTTAATTTAATCATACTTACTAAATTTATTTAATCTTAAAGGTATTTTAGTCATTCTGTACTAAAATTGATAATATATTAAATTTGAAAGACTTAATTTAAATTAGTTTGAATTGAAGAACTAAAATTGCAAATTTGAGAAACTAAAAATAATATTTTTCCATCATATTTACAATTTTGAAAATTAAAAGACATAATATTTATACATCTCGTAAGTTGGGGGTATATGCAAACACCACCCAATGAGATATATAAAGTTTTAAGAAAATTAGTCCACTTAGTGATATTTTTTAGTTGTGGAATGTTAATGAACATATATGGTACTCTAAGTTTGGACATATTTGGCTCCCCCCATATCATCATGTGATTTTAGATACTAATAAAGTTTAGCAATGTAAAATTCTCAATAAAAATTATGGTACGTGTGATATCAATATTTTATATTAAGTGGGAATATTGGTCCTCATATGTCATAAACTAAACATTTACATTTATTCCATGCATTAAATGTTTAGCTTGGGAAATTAAAAAACAATAAAAATTAAAAGCAAGGATTTTTGAAATAGGAGAAGAATTGTACTAAAGCAAATTATTCAAGAGTGAAAATGTGAGACATTTTCAAGGATGCAATATAAGGATTAACATCATAAGATGCAGATTTAATATTTTAGATTGAGTATAAATTCATATCCGTAAAAATTAGAAAAAAAATAGGCCGGTAGGATTTGCAATCAAGACTTTCTAGTAATTCCTATTTTATCAAATTTCTTAATTTTCTAAATTTGCTCAATTTGTTGATTAAATCCCGATTACTTTTTTATCCGCATTAGTAGAAACATTAGGTTTTGTGGGTTATACGATTAAAATAACGGTAATGTACGGTAGATCTTTGTGATTTTTTAAAGATGGTATGTTGATCCTCGCTCGTTGGAGCAGAACCATGAGCGAGGATCAATGTCGACCAATGATGATCCATCAACAGGGGAGAAATAAATGAAGGGCAACAAGAGTGAAAAACGACTCATTTAGGTTACAATATCGAATGCAAATTGATTAAAATGAATTTTATAGACGAGAACCACCAAAAGGGATTGTTTTTTTTGTTGAAGTGATTTTTGATAAATTCAAGTTTTTATTAAAATGGTATAATATACATATCAATTCCGTAGATAATTCAAAAAACTTTAATATCTTGTTCATTAATTAATATTAATATTTACATATTTAAATAGACTGTGCCCAAATTTTATCATGCCAAGTCCGAAAGTTGTAAATAACACGCTCTCAAAATTTAAGAATTGCGTTGTTAACTCCCGAAATTTCAAAACCGTTTATATTTAATCTTAACACTCGTTAATATTTTAAATACATCTATACTATGTATTTGACACATTAACCTTAAAAAAATTTAATGACAAACATTGAAAAATTTAAAAATCAAATATATTGTCAAAATTGCTACGGTTCAATAAATGGTTATTCTTGAATGATTTTGAAACTTCAGGAACTTCTCATACAATTTACAAACTTTGTGCACATCATCTTTATACTATTTTAAATATAGAGAGCACATTCTAATTTTCTCATTTAATTGTTTTATTAACTAAAAGGTCATTCTAGTAATACCGCGCCCCAGCCATGCAAGGTATAATAAACAAGCAGTTTGAGTTTGTCATGAAACTGGGAGGGTGGGCATTTTTGTAGTGGTAAATGTTATTTTTCTAGTTTAAATCTGAAGCTGAAACCAGATTGCGTTTGGGAATTTAGGAAAAAAGACAATATAATAATTATGACTTACAGGAGATGAATTATTCTCTAGTTATTCTCAAACAGAACTTTTGGATCCAATTATATCACTGTATATCGACTTCATCTTCTCAATCACCACTTCCCTGACATCACAAATACAAAAATTCCCTACAATAATCTAAACAACAAAATTTTCAAACAAAATATAATCTTTTACCTGTCTTCTGTAAAGAAGAGGTTTCTGTAGGCAAACCACTGCAGTAAAATGAGAGATGGATCATTAATACTTTTTTTGAACAGAGAGATGCAGATTGAAGGAACTTACCCCACTATATCCAATTCCTACAAGCTCCAAAACTCCAGGTACAAGCGGAAGCTTGTCAATGGCCTTCAACCACAACCAAAAAAATAGCTAAATGAGATGACTCTTAAATTACTAGAGTCTGGACAATTTACGTGGGGAAGAAATATCATAAGTAATCGGCTTGGCCTAGCCTTTTTAATGTGATTCACTTCTCTTATAAACTGGGCTACACCGACACTCTTCCGGTCCCCTAAACCCTAAACGTATAAGGGGATAATCATGAAGATCACACCGTAAAAGATTTGAACAAGTGATTTATTATGGTCCACATTCCCTCCTATAAACCAACCCAAACAACTTTTCACTTTTGATGTGGGATAATTTTCATTATTTCAACAATGACAACCGCAAAAAACTCACACCATATACTTTTCATACATATCACTGCATTTGATGAATTAGAAGATGGATAGTTCCAAGTACTTACTGAGATCACTCCAGCTGATGCAGTTAGAGCAACGCCTCCTGCGACTACCAGACCGATTACAGCATACTTGTCATCAACTTTTTCCCACTAAACAATATCATACATAAATAATAATCAACCCTAATGAAAAACGATACTGAATAGAAAACGGTTTATTGATGAAAATCGAGATAATAGTCGTATTTAACATGATACAAAATGAAAACAATTACATTGTTTATTAGAAGAAGACAATATCTAAATATCTAATGTCTCTTAATTTATTTAAAATCATCTCATCTTTTGATAGTTCACATTATTTCTTTCATGGATTGAGCTTCCTTGATTAGAGATTTGATTCTTACTTATGTCAGTTGACGGACATCCAAGTAACCGTTTTCAATACTCTTAATTGAACGGAATCGTTCCGTTATTAAACCCCACTCAATCAAAAACAGATTACATTGTTTATTATGTAACAATAAACAGAAAAAAACCATGAACTAGCTTATACAGATTCATAAATAATATATACAATGCAGCAAAGTCAGGACACAGAACATGCCGAATTACCAGAGTAAGCTAGTTTGTTGTTCTGTTTCAAGCTAAGTGTAAATTTTGGGCACAAACTTTTGCATTCTGGATACAGTATTGAGATCTATATGACTGTTTTTGAAACAAGATTCGAAAAAAAAGAAGCGATATAGTCTTACAGTTTCCTTGAGTGCTTGAACAATCTCTGGTGTTTCATCGCTCTCAATCGCAACAACTTCTACTGGAGCCTCTCCAGTAGTAGCCATAACAGCAGCATTCCGAGCATTCAACCGACCTGAAATCAAAAATTACTCACCAATTTTAAAACAAAAAGAATATCCATCACTCACTGTAAACCACTGGCTTGAGAACAAGAGCGTGCGCCTGAGAAGCAACGGCTTGCGAGGAATGAGGAGGTTGTAGAGAAGAAACCTTAGCATTGACGGATGCAAGTGCAGTAGTAACAGAAAAGGCGGTGGCAGCGGCGGCGGCCATAGCTTCTTAACGATAGAATCTCGGAATTCCGATCTCCACCTTATGTGCTATAAACTATAAAGGTGATTGCAGCGCAGCGATTGCGGTTTGGGGTACCACTCGTTTCCGGTAGATGGGGATAACGTGGTGTCGACTGACCTCAACACATGCCACATGGATAAGATTTTTATTTAAAAAACAATTAATAATATATTTATTTTTCTTATTTTTATTTTATTGTAAGTTGGGGGAATGCATTAAAATCCCCCAACTATTTGCAACATTTAATACGAGAAGGAAGGAAGGAAGGAAGGAAGGAAGGAAGCATGGCGGAATCAAGCTCCCAGCTGCTATAATCAATCACTGCCATTGCCCTATTCCCTTTTCGAGACCTCTTTTCCCTTATCAATTTCAAAATTCCCCCAAATTATCAAGAAATGCACGGTGTTTGTAGCGGAATCCTCCTCCTGTTACTCATTTCTAGTATTCCATCCTCAACTGTGAGTATCTCATTTTCGATTTTCAGTTACAGATCTCGTCAATTACTGAATCGAAATGTGTGTTTTTGCAGGGGAATGAACAAGAGGAAGAACTTGTACCTGTTATAGAGCCATGGAATGTGAAATTTATGCCGATGTTTCTCAACGACACGCGCCGCCGGTTAAACAGTTTCCAGATTTGTTCACTCTGTACCTGCTGCGGCGGAAGCGGTAGAAGTTACTGTTTACCGTCACCATGTTGCTACGCTATAAATTGCAATATCCCGAATAGGCCCTTTGGGTTCTGTTCCTTTACTCCAAAGACATGCAATTGCTTCAATTGTCATATCTGATTCTTCATTTGTCTTGTGTTGAGTGCCTTCGTTTGTTTTAGGTATTTTATTCTTTGTTGGTCTGGTGGTAAGGGGAAGGCTACTTCCAGGTAAGTTCTTGCCATGGACACACTCACTCTGAAGCTAAGATTCTACTTAGATTTGGTAAGGTGTCCTTATAGTAGCAAATTCTTAGCTGGAAGTAGCAGCAGCAACATCAATGGTAAAATGTGCACTTTATTTACAATCATGTCTTGATTATCTCAATAGATATAAGAGATTATGTTTATTGTGAAAACTTGTTATCTACTTGGAAAAAAAACAAAAAAAACCCTACTTTCATATGATGATTGATGTATGAGAACTTTTGATTTTCAAAGCTGGTTTCTCCATTTTTCTTCTGAATCTGCAAATCATAGGGAAGATAGATTGGTTTAACCATGAAAGGGAAAAATGCTGTTGAAATGGTTATAATCCATGTTTTTAACCTCCTATTCAGATAAATTAGTCTTCGAATCATAACAGATTTGAACAAGTTATTTACTATAATATTCATTCTCTCAACATATTATAAGATGTACTTATATTTGAACCATTGGTTTTAAAACATAGGTTATAATCATCTGGTTATTAATGTAGTGGTCCATTTTGTTGACCAACCAAAGGGCCCCTACAGCTGTAATGTATTATTGTAAGTCGGCCATCCAGATTACAGTTATACCCCTCTACCAATATTGGCGATCATGCCCATTTTTTGGATCTTAGAGTTCATGCAACTAGCTAGTGACAGAAAGTAAATATAAACTTACAAAACTGAAAGGGGCAGAGCATTGCAGGCAGCTTCAGTGTTGTAGCTTAATCAAGATGGGATGGGCTTGATTTTGTATGCAGCAGGGAAGTGGAACTGAACAGATTAGTGAAGCATTATATATTGATTTAGAGGTAATGTATGTATTGACTATTGATTGGTTCACATTCACCTGCTTTTTGTATCATGTGTTTCGGAAGTCCAGACAATATCCTTAAGACCAGAGGAGAAAGATTTGTAGAACTGTCATAAAAGTACAATACATGTTAATTTTTAAACAAGTTTGCAAGAGATAAGAAAGAAATTTAAATACCTTGTGGAACTCCAACGTGTCTCCGCATGTTTTACGAAGCTCCACCATGTGCAATGATGGTGCCACCTCAAAAACCTATAATAAAAAACAAAACACTTAACTTCAGAGTTCAGTCTTTACTTGTGTAAATATACAAATGGTACCTCTGTTGCTACGGAAAGTTGCCCTTTTCTTCCTGCTTTGTCACCTTGTAGCTTCATCTGTAATTAAATAAATAGTGAAGATCTGATTTTAAAAGTAATAGCTAATGATACCTTATAGTTCTTTTTGTGAACATTGAAACCCAAAGGTATAGCAGCTTCTTCAATTTTTGATAAAATTTCATTTGCTGGAGACTTTGAAGTAAATTGTGTCTCTCTCTTCACTGTACCCTGTATTTATTTTCACCAATACATAAATAAATTTGCAGTGACAAATCAAGCTATATGGTCTAAAATGAGATTCTTAAAGTGTGACAGCAAAATTCAGAGATTTCAGAGCAGTGTTTTTTTAAGGCACATACCATTTGCTTGTCAAAAAGGTTTTCAAGGCTGAAACTTGGAGACCTAGAAATGAGTTCAAAAGCATTCATGGATACTGGCTTTTCTTTCCTTTCAGTAACAAGATGTTCCTATTGAAAAAAAATGTCATCAAATTATAGTTAATGAAGCAGAAGAAGATAATGAATAAGTATTTTATAATTTTGGATAGCTTACATTAGACTCGGCAAAGACTGCGTCGATGT
This sequence comes from Utricularia reniformis, assembly GCA_009725065.1. Lineage (NCBI taxonomy): Eukaryota > Viridiplantae > Streptophyta > Magnoliopsida > Lamiales > Lentibulariaceae > Utricularia > Utricularia reniformis. Next base: position 87,810 of record RWGZ01000959.1, read on the forward strand.
CATCTAGATTACGCTCTTCAGACTCAAAGTGAGGTGGCTGGTAACCTATCTTGAACCACTCATTTTGTATGATTTCAGGAATTGTAATGCGCTGTCAGGGAAAAGAAATTCCAGGCTGAGAGCCAAACAATGAATTGTAACAATTGAGAAGTAAATTGGGTTAATGGGCTCACAGTGAGTGGATTTGGATCAAGGATACGCTTAATCATCTTCTTAGCATTGGATGAAAACCATGCTGGAAATGAAACATCAGCCTTTTGAATCTAGAAAAGGGAAGAGATGAACTAAAGATGCAACATTGTGGTAAATAAGGCTAGAGTGTGACTTCATGAAACTTACTTTTCTGTATAAAGCCATGAGATTAGGCTCATCAAAAGGCAAGTATCCAGCCATAAGAACAAAAAGAATTATCCCACAAGACCAGACATCTGTGGCTGTACCAACATAGCCTTTGCTGGAGAGAACCTGAGGAAATATAATATTTTAAATGGAACACAATAACTTGATCAGTTATATTACTAGTCCCATTACGAGTGGTACCTCAGGTGCAACATAATTTGGTGTGCCACAAGCTGTGTGAAGCAACCCATCGTCCTAAAAGGATTAAAATGTTCAAAAGAACTGTCTCATGCATCTCCTCAAAATGAATTAGGACACCTCACCTGAACTTGCTTTGAGAATGTACTCAGTCCAAAGTCAGAAACTTTGAGAACACCGTAGGAATCCAATAGCAGATTTTCTGGCTGAAATTCTTTAAATAATGGTGCACATTCACAGAAACAAGAAAAAAAAATGATGATACAGAGAGTAGGCCTTATTAACCTTCAAATCTCTGTGGAAAACTCCTCTACTGTGACAGTAATCCACAGCGTTGATGAGCTGTTGAAAGTATCTCCTGGCATCATCTTCTTTAAGTTTGCCGTATTTCGCCTATCCATAAAGAAGAATGGCCACGATTAAGAAAAATCAATGCTTGTATTGTTGAGAGGCATAAGATTAAAGGCGAAATCCAATCTCCACATTCCAGTAGTTTAAACAAAGAAAAAGGCAACTCACAATTTTGTCAAAGAGTTCTCCTCCATCAACATATTCAAGAACAATGTATATCTTTGTTTTGCTAGCCATAACCTATTAGAATGCCATATATATCAATAGCGAAAATATCAAGCATCTAGCATGGTAAACACAAATTCTTCTTTGAATTTGCCAACAATTAAAGCACCTCAAACAACTTCAAGACGTTAGGATGCTTGATCATCTTCATTGTGGAAATTTCTCTTTTAATCTGGAAGAAAAATCAGGTTTATTCTTCAATATGATGATGAAAACAATGAGCCACATTAATATAAAAATCAATGATACAACAAAAATTAGAACAAGGAATAGGCATTACCTGATCAACCATCTTATGGTGAAGAACTAGATCACGATCGATTATTTTGATAGCAACGTAGTCACCGTTTTCGATGTTAATCGCGAATTTAACCTTGGCGAATGAGCCTTCCCCAAGGGTTCTCCCTAGCTCATACTTGCCCACGCGAGTCCTCGTTCCGCCCATCGATGCAGCCCGCATTTCTGCATGCAAATCAAACCAATTAAAGCCTGGAATACAACAACGACGTCAATGTCAACAACCCGACCACCGTGTGTACCTGTGAAGACCGACGACGAGAGGGAATAATATGAACAACCGTTAGGATAGCGTCAATGTCAACAATACTCCTTTTCCAAATAAAAATCCCGCTTTATACTATATATATAGACAAAATGTTTTATCCATTTCTCGTTCTACTTTATATTTAAAAATAGATACATTTTTCCTTTAATTATTTTCTAGATTCACGCTCTACATCATTAATGGTGAAAAATGCAAATCAAATAACTGAGTTTAGTATGAATATCACATTTTGATATTGTAAATGAAATTATCTACATACTACATAGTGTATTAATGGGCACATTATTATTAATCACAGTCAATTTTATAAATATAATTCATAATTAATCTTTTAATATTTTGAAAAAAATTCAATTTACATTGTTTTTTATCAAAACATTGTGAATATGTTCATTAAGTATCTTCCACAATATAAAAACTTTTTACTAAGAATGGACTTACTTAAAGTTATTCTTAAAAACTGATATAAACCGGTTTATAACGATCCAATTTTGGTTAAAGAAAAATCTAAACGAAAATCTATTAACCTAAGTAGTTGGGTTAATTATTCATTTATTGAATAAATAAAAAATGGAAATAAGATTTTTCTTTCCCAAATTCTTCAAATTTCTATCATGGTTTGCTTCCAATGAGGAATTTTTAAAACTTCTTCCATTGTTTTGGTTTCCAAATATCCAATAGTAGCGTAGCATTCCCATATTCATAAATTTTTATTAATATGTGAATCAAATAAATATTTTATCAAAATTCATAGTTACCAAAATCAAAATCTCTTGTTAGATCATCTTCTAGTTCAATATCATGAGTTTCATCTTTATCCATTAAACTTGTTAAGTCTTCTCATTCCATTTCTTGGTTGTCCCTATTGGTTTCCTCAAAGTTATCATATAATTTTACATTTGTTTCTCTAAATTTTTTTAGTATGCTCCTAGAATTTGGTTGTTACCTTATACAGTTCAATTAATCATCCTCATCAAATTTTATAGACGTGAAAATGCTCATATTCTCATGGAAGTCATACTGATGGTATACCGTCCGGTATACCGGTCATATCGGTAAATATCGGTCGTGACCGGTACACCGGTATTCCCAAATATCATCGGTATACTAACAGTATATCGTAAAAATCACTCATACTGGTCGGTACCGCTCGTACCGGTCCCGACCGGTATGATTTCCTTGCATATTCTTGCTTTTCTGAGTGTAGATCCCAAAATCCATTTATATACAAGTAATATTTAATGAAAATCTCTTGATCTACTTTTGCATCAAGTTTTGAACATTTCTTGTTTTTAGGCACAAAAACATATATTACACTTCAAAAATCTTAAAACGACTCACTGAGGGTCTTCTTCCTTTCTATGTCTCGTATGGAATCATGTTTTTCAGAGATTGGTTGCAATTCGATTTTGAATATAGTTGGTTGTGAAAATTGATTTAGCTCATAATATTTTTGGTAAGTTCTTCTCAAATAGAAGACACATTGACATCCCAACCAATGATCACTTCTTTTTCTCCGCTGCGCCATATTGTTGTAGTGTGAAGAACTTTTTAACTAAGTTGAATTCCCATTACCTTTAAGTGGATTTCCAATTTTTCAGAACGGAACTCTCCACCATTATCATATCTAAAGGCTTTCACTTTACGATATGTTTCAAGCTCAACCTTCTTCTGAAATTCAAGGAAAAGATGGAAGTACCTTGTAAAGTCTTCTATAAAGGTTATAAATTAGTTGCTATTTATTAGAGATTCTTATGAGAAAGAGTCACATAGATCTGAATGTATTAAAGCCCATGTTTCTTTTGGGTCCAAATTCTAATTCTAAACCCTAAGTTAACTATCCTTAGTGACAAATATGACAGTTTTCTTGCTTAAGCATATCTTTTACATTAACAATTTTCTTATTTCCATTATGTAATGAGTATTCACATGTCCTAAAACCTTATGCCAATAGTACAGATCTCGTCCCTTTCAAAGGAGTTTACCGCTTTCCCTTGATGACTTTGTGGAATAAATAGTCATTAGTGTGTGAATGTTTCATTTGAAATCTCCACCTTAACTAAAGCATTGTTTCGTTTAACCAAGATATCACATATTGACTTGGAAAATCTGGTGAAGTATCATTTTGTTATTGAATTGATTTATATTTAGAAAGTTCATGTAAAAGAAAGACATTCATAACACATCATCTATCTATATTTTTCCAAATGGTGTCTCAACTTATACACATCATTTCCCTTCTCCATTTAAGAATGTCTCCTAATTGTAATTTTCATTTTTCTTGTAAATTTAGTACCTTAAATAAGCCATTCCTACTGCATGTATTGCTAATCTATCCATCACAGAAAATGAGTTTTGTTAATCTACTCATCCAAGTGAAAAAAATATCAAAGGATTTTGGTATAGATTCATAGATTGTTAAAAACCATTTTTTTCAGTAGATAGTTTTGCAAAACACTCAATTTCTACTTACCATATGTTGAGTGCAACATGAGTCAAAAACCCATAAAATATCAGCATTTTGTTGTTTGTTTGTGGTGCGTGCAAAAAAGTTTGCTTCAATTTCTCTTCTTGGTTAAGAACATTAACTATAGTAGCATGTTGTCTCTTTTTAGGGCATATTCTCACCAAGGTGTTTGAAAAAGTCATTGAGTGTCTAGCCTTCTCAAACAAAATTTGTTCAAATGTGATGTTGGATGGATACCTAGGCTTGTTTGCATTTTCTCCTTTTACAATATTTCACTTTTAGTAATGAACTTTTTTTGTATGTATTTTACAGACTAGTACTTTATATTCTAAAGATTCTACTAGAAAACTACTTGTATTCTCAACGGCTTGAAGGGAATTTGAAAGTTTAGTGATTTTGATGTATTTTGCTTCTTTTGTCTCTTGAATGCTAGAGATCTTGCTTTCAAATTTCGACGCCACTTTTAGTATTATTTTTTTCAGAACTGAAATTTTGTCACCAAGGAGATGTAATCAATTGACAATACGTAGTATTACATATCAGAATCATCAAATGAGATCTCACAAAGTTTGGTAGTGAAGAAAATGTGAGCAAGGGGCATGGTAAGCGAGTCATGAACAAGTAAAACTAACCATGCAATTATGTGACATCAGTAATTTGGATTTTTAAACTGTATTGTTAACTATGTTTTAATGTATGCGACCAACATGTTTAGCTTCCATTTTGTGTCTAGTTTTCACATGAATTTTAGCATTAATTTCGCAAATATGCGTTTATTTGTGATGTAAATACAGACATGAAATAAGTCACAGAAGGGTCAATTGCTTTTTGTACAAATGGTAATGGAGAAAAATAAAGTGGAATTGAGAAATTCATACAAGTTACCTACGATTCATTCTTTGTAAGATTTGTTGTTGTTCTTCCACTGGATCATATTCTTTAATCCTTTGTATATATTACCCTGCAAAAATATAACGCTTCTATTATTTTCAGACAAAGACATCACAGATATAAATGTATTACTGCATACACATAATTATGAACTTCAATTCTTGACTGGCCCTGTAAAGCCTGTTATGTGCATTCATTGTATTGTTTTTTCTTTAAATTCGTCTATTTAATGTGACTTTTAAGATAAATTTAAAAATATGGCTGACTGTAAAAGCTGATGCTGAACTGAAGGAATGAACAAGAAAGTAACTGACCAAGAGATGACGAGGCCTTGTCTGTGGAATTATACAGAATGACACTTTTTTCTTAAGGTCGGAAGAGACGATGGTTTCATCGCTTTCACAGTAAGTATTCGGTGAAAACCTAAAGCTCCCTCCGCCGGTACCTTTCTTTTTCCGGCCACCGAGAAACACATCGGCGTTATCATAATCTGGACTGGCTCTACTGCTACCACCACCGCTTTCTAATGAATATCTTAAGATCCGGAACGATGAAAACTTGCGGTGGGTATCAAGAATGGAGGTCGGAGAAGGAGTTTGTGGGAAAATTCTGCACGGCGGAAGGTCTAAGCATTTCATTGGCTGAATGGGTTTGACCTTCACTGAGTTTCTTGGTACCCCAGGCTTCTCTTCCCATTTAAAAGGAACCATAGCTGACGGTGGTGAATCGTGAAGGTTGATCGGAGACGGCGAGGATGTACGGAGTCGGAGTAATGGAAGCTTGAAAAATAGCTCTTCCCCAGAAGCAGCAGCATTTGTAGGAGCCATATTTGTAGGGGGAGGGGAAGAAGTGATTGAAAAGACTGAGAGTAGGGAGAGTGAAATCTAAATAGCCATAGCCATAGCCATTTTCTATTTAGCTTTGAATATCTTGAAGTTCACTTAGAATATGTTTGTTTAAATTTCTTGCGGTTGGATGTATGAAAATAAATGCAATTCAAAAACTTCAGTTTCCCTTCATTATTCATACAAACTAGTACAAGAGTACATAAATTTTTAAGTCATATTAAATGTTTCAAAAGTTCAACGTTTCTACAATAGTTTGGATTAGAGAAAACGAGTGTTTTTTGTTCTATTCAATGTTTTTAAAATGAAATGTTTCTACCATATATTCCCTTTTTTATATGTTGTACTATTTATATTAAATATAAACATAATATCATTTTTTACAAAATTAACGTTTAATGAAACATAACATTTCATATAACAGTTGATTTTTTAAATGATCTAACTATAGTATCAAACCGAATTCCGTATACGGTTCGGTATTCGTTTTTTACCGAATAAAGAACACTCCTAAGTACAAGAGTACAGAAAATGTGTTTTTAATTTTTTTAGTTATATTCAATATTTTAAAAAAACAACGTTTCTATAATAGTTTAGAATAGAGAAAACGAGTGTTTTTTTGCTCTATTCTAAAAAATGATATGTTTCTACGCTATATTATCATTTTTTACATATTGTACCTGATGAGGTCATCGGAACCCGATATCCCGAACAGGGTCAGGACCGGCCTGAGTCATGGCGGCCCAGGCAAGTGAGCCGAACTTGGAAGCCCAGATCAGCAGAGGGCCTATTTATGTCACTTGGCCCGATCAGTCATATTTAGCGATCGGTCCCGAGCCGTGGGGCCCATCTCCCCACGTACGCCCAGACCGATCGGTCCATTTCTTGCAGGCGCTACTTCGGGCCATCCTCATGCGTCATATGCGACAAAAACCCGCGACAAACTGGTCAGTAGCGTGGTTTGGCAATGGGTGTAAGCCGCTAGAAGCCAAAGAGTAGCCGGCTGGCAGCGCCGAAAGGACCGGCGCCATGCAGTTACAGGGGCTATTCCCGGCGGCTGTTTCGCCTGACGTTAGCCGACCTAGTGGCAAAGGACAGGCGCAAAAGGACACCCTACTGTACATAGTACAGTGGTAGTATAAAAAGGACACAGAGGGAAGGAGAAAAGGGATTCCGATTTTGATTTTCTCCAGGAAGCTAGAGCTTTACCACTTACTCTCGATTTATTTTCGATTATCTTCCCTCTCTTTGTGATCAATCCAAAACATGTGTTGTACAATGATGAATTTGATTAATGAACAGGCTGAGGGCACTTCTTTCAGCCCTTAGCCAAGTGGTTTTTTCCTCGACTCCGAGGTTTTCCACTCTAAAAAATCTGTTTGCCTCCTTTACCTTTGAATCATCAACCTTCTCCACACTTAAATAAATAACAACCGAGTTCGTCCTGCAACGAACCGGTCGACTGTTGACACCCCCGGTTTTCGAACCACAACAGTACCGTTTATATTAAACATATATATAATATTATTTTTTTACATCAGTATCGATGAGTCCGACTAGATCCGATAATTATGCGTGAAAAAATTGGAAAGTCGAAACCGTATAAGAATTTATTAGCCTATTTGTTCATCACTATCTCAAATTGACATGGATTCTATAAGCTTCTCTTTGGTAATCCGATCATCGGAACCCTTCATCTTCATCACAAACGTATGCATTATTTTCTCACTTCCGGCAGCCATTTTGCATCAACAATACTTCCATTGAATCTTTTAATTGCACGGATCAATCTTGAAATTGGGTGTGTTTCCAATCGACTCATAAATCTAACTTTAATCTCATCACCTTCACCTTCAATTTCCATAACTTTAACCCCCAGTTCAATTCGATCATTCTCCAGGTCACTCACCTTCTTCCGAAGCTCAGTTATGAAAGCAATGGCATCTCCCAAAAGTGAAGCTTTATCCATTTTTGAAATATTTGGCACCACTTTTCTCAAGGGTTTTTTCACCAAATAACCTACTTTCACAAATAATTTCTCAAACTAACGTATTTATAATTTATAATTTATAATTTTGTTGTCCAAAGTAACATATTCATTACCTATTCAATAGGTTGCAGATTTAACTTGAGCAACAATGATTAAATTACCTTTTATTTTATACCGGGTTCGTATATAAATTATCGGATGATATCGATATTTTGTTTGATATCGCTCGATACTGAGTTTTTAGGATGGGATCCCGGTTTTTGAAGGTTAAACTCTAAAAAAATAATTCATTTGATTTTGTAAAAAGTTTTTTTTAAAAATTTGTGCCAACAAATCATTTCGATACGAATCGAAGCGATATTTGAAAATGCACTGTTCACAAGTCATTCGAGCAATTTCCAACTTATTTTTTAAATTGAATCCATCTCAGGATGAGTTTGAATTAAGAACGATAATAGAACATTTTTAACTTATTCGAGGTTGTTGTGGTCTGAAAACCGAGGGTGTCAACAGTCGTCCGGTTCGTTGCAAGACGAATTTGGTTTTAATTTATTTTGTAGGGGGAAAACGATTTAGAATCAAGTGAAAAGGACAAGACAATTTTTAGAGGGGAAAACCTCTGAAAGAAGGGGAAAAAACCACTTGTCTAAGAACTTGTAAGGCTTTTAGTCGATCAAATAATTAAGAATTCATTACAGATGCCATGTTTGTTCTTTAGAAATAACAAGTGAATGGAAAGCTTAAGGGGAACAGGAGAAAAACCGAAGAAGCGGAAGATTGTTTTCGTTCCCAAGTGTCCCTTTTATACGCATTTCATGATGTGTGAACAGTAAGATGTCGTTTTGTGATTGTCTCATGCGGCTAGATAAGCTTGTGTCGGGCGGGACAGCCGCCGGGCGTAGCTCTAGCCGGCTGCGCGGCGCCAGACCTTTCGGCGCTACTAGCCGGCTGTCTCCAGGCCAGAGGAGGCTCGTACTACTCGGTCAGGAACGCATCTGACAAGATTATCAGAGGCTATTATCACATGTTTGAGGAGTGCGGATGACCCGAAGCGTAATCTGTGCGTCCTGGACCGATCGGTCCCGATGAGAAGGAGAACACATGATTCCACCGATCGGTCCCGATCACTAAGAACGGGCCTTCGGGCACGACTGTTTTCGCCGGGCCATCCGTTCGCGTGAGTTGGATCTGGGCCTCCAAGTTCGGCTTATGTCACTTGGGCTGACCTGACTAAGCGTGGGCCTAACCAGGTTCGGGGTACGGGGTTCTGAATGTCTCATCACTAGCCCCTCGAACTTTATCACCATCGTGTTGGTGATGTAAGTTCGATCACCAGATTGAGAGCGTTTGAGGCGGGAGTGTCCGATTGAACCAACGGAGGACCGTACCCGAACGGGTTGTGACAGCGTCCTTGAGGACCAATCCTGTACTTAAGAAATTTCAAAGTGTCAATTTTCAAATTTGAAATCTGTAATGGCCATGGGCAAAAGCGTAATTCTGGGTTCTATAATTGCCTGCGCCTTTCCGTATTCCAAAGGGGTGATATACCGTCAGACTGCAGCCGCCTGTAGGGGTGACGTGTCACCCTGTGAGTGGCCAATGCACGGCTATAAAAGTCGGGATTTCGGTATTGTGCAACCACTACTGCATTTCGCGAAACGAAAATCTAAGCCCTAGAGTTCTTTGGCGTTTTCTTTAGACCGTATTCAAACTCCGATTTCCTCTCAAATCTTAAGGTAACCATCTATGGCACCCCGTAGGGCTAAGTATCCGATTGTCTCTCAGATGGACCTCGAAGGATTTCGAGTCAAATTTTCAATCGCTGCCCATTATCCCATCTGGAGGGGGAAAGAAGACGTTCCATACTTCATTCCCGCTGAGATGAATGTTTCTGCTACGGCCTTACCCGTTAGCTACGCCTCCCTGATGTTCGGCCTGGGATTTCCCCTTCATCCTTTCGTCGCGGCCGTACTTTGGGAGATTCACTGCCCCACATTCGCTCTTTTTCCGGGCAGTTACGTTTACAGTGTAGCCTTTATCTTTTATTGTCATAGGCAGGGGGTAGAACCAACATTGAGAGATTTTTTCAACCTGTTATCGGTGGGATCCCGGAGGAGAAGGAGGTTGCTAGGAGGTCGTAAGTTGTACTATCTAGCAGCCCGAATGAAGGATTGTATTATTGTTGACAATGAAGACTCCCTTCATGAATGAGAGTCTTGCTATGTCTGGATAGACATCCCGAGGGAAGACCTGTCGAAGGTCACCTTCCTAACCTCCCCCCAACATCGAGCCTGGAATCCGTTCGGGAGGCTATCCAGGAGATGGTGGCCTCTGTTTCAAAAGCTCAGGGACCGAAAAGGGTCCCCTCTCCTGGAAAGATGTCGCTCTTGAAGAATACCGGTTTTTGGGGAGAAAGAACCCACCCGGTATCGACGGTGCACTCTCCGGCCTGGTGTTATCCTATATGGAGTCTCATGCTATGGTAAGTTATCTTCAACTCTCGTCGCCCGATTGGGTTTCTGTTTTGATCAAGGCTGTTTCTTGCAAGCACATAGAACGGCTTTGGACCTTGCCTCTACCGTCCAGCTAAGCCGAAACTCACTTCGGCTTTTGAAGATCTGGAGAGTCGACTTGCCTTAGTTCAGCGGCAAGTCGAGATTAAGCAAAAAGAGCTAAAATTGGTCCGGGCCGATCTGGACCGTCTGAATGGAGAGCTGCTTGGGGCGGGCACTGAGCTTTCGCTAGCTACCTCCAAGGCGGGAGAAGCCCAAGCACCTGCGAACTCCGCAACGGCCCACGTTTTGGAACTGGAGCGTCAGATCCAAGTGCTATCTGATGAGAGCAACAGACTTCTCCTTCGGTCCCAGGAGGAAAAAGATGCATTGAAGGAAGAACTGGTTAGGGGTAAAAAAGCGACTGAAGGAGCGGTTGGGGAAGCCCTTCTGGGTTTTGCCCGATCGCCGCTGATGTTTGCTTTAGCTGCAAACGTTTACGGACCGAGCGTCTCTCAAAATATGGATAACATGAAGGACCAAATGATCCGTAAATTTGGTCTAGATCCCGAAGATGAGCGTTGGGAGACGATCGACCCCCTAACCAAGGATGGAAGCTTCCGTGAGATCCTCGAGTTAGAAGAACCCCATTGGAAAAGGATCCCAACTATCTTCTCTTTGACCTGATGGAGAGATCGGTCAATGAGATAGTTGAAGAGAGGGGGAAAAAGGTGGAAGATCTCAAGGCATGGATCGTGGAGAAGTTTGGAGAAGCGGACAAGGAAGAAGGACAGATAGACTAGATCTCTAACTTTTAAGTCCCTTCTTTTCTATATTTGCCTTTTGTAAACTACATTTTTCTTCTATAGAATTTTTTCGCTAAGTATAAGATCGGGGTTCACACTGAACCCTGACCTCTCAACTTAACTTTGAGTTTTGCTGGGCTTAATAAGTTATGAGATTCTAACTGCGCCAACAGACCACACTTGAATCCTTCCCTGTAGAATATTATGACATTGGCGGCATTGTCTTGGTTCTTTATAAGTCCCATGTCAAACTTAACCGAAGCCCCGGTTCTGAAGACAGTCCCATGGCGAGCTTCGGCTTGCACTTTGATTGGCTAACTCTATCCCCGTTATCTCGTTCATGGCTAAGTACAAAGAAGTAAGAGCTCTTTCCATGTGGTGGGTGCCATCGAAGGAGAAATTAAGTTCGTAGTGAGTTCTGGGAGTTTTGCAATCTATCTAAGCACTCAGCAAGCGTGGAAGCAACTGACTTGTCAGAGCGGTCACACTACTTGGGAGCCTTATGGATGGACCGCTACAGTCACAAGTCCAAACTCGTCCAGAAAATCCAACTTCAAGATCGGCCACTCACCTAGCTAGAAATAGTTTGTATTGCATATGTTGTAACTTATTCATATATGAGAAACATTTACGGTTCAGAATTACCAAATAGCTGTAAACGGTTTTATAAAAATACTGCCTTAGGTTCATAACATTCCAGGTTTGAGAGATCTCGTTTACTTCCAAAGTCTCTAACTTATAAGCCCCAACCCCTAAGTTTTTCAGGATGCGATAGGGCCCTTCCCAATTCCTGTCCAGCTTCCCAACGTGTCTCTGAACTCTCACATTTCCTGAGAACGAGGTCGCCTTCCGAGAAGTCCCTGGGCACGACCCGTTTGTTATGAGCCCGCTCCATAGTTCGCTAATAAGTACACATGCGCGCATAGATGGCGTTCCGCTTTTCTTCAATCATTTCCAAGTCCAATGACCTTCGTTCATCGTTCAAATGCTTGTCATATTGGGTAATTCGAGGTGATCGTATGACAACATCCACTGGACTGACCGCTTCGGACCCGTATACCAAAGAAAATGGAGATTCTTGAGTCCTTGAGCAGGGTGTGGTCTGGTAAGCCCATAGAACCTCGTAAATGTGATCGAGACATTTTCCTCCCGAATCTTCCAACTTAGTTTTCAATCCCTTCAGGATAACTTTGCTGGAGACCTCCGTCAATCTGTTAGTTTGGGGATGGGCCACCGAAGAGAAATGCTGAGCAATAACAATCTGACACAAAGATCCCGAACGGCTTTACCGAGGAATTGAAGTCCATTGTCTGATACAAAAGCCCAAGGCACTCCGAAGCAGCTTATAATGTTCCTCCATAGGAAGTGTTTCACCACATTTTCAGAAATAATAGCCACCGTTTCAGCATCGATCCACTTTGTATAATACTCAACCGCCACTATGCAGAACTTCCGCTGCTTTACTGATCGGGGAAACGGTCCCAAGATATCAATCCCCCCATCTATCGAACGGACAAGGAAGTGGAGTCATCGATAGGGGTGCTCCTGGTAGTTGGGGGGCCGGAGCATGATGTTGGCAAGCAGCACAGCGTTTGGTGTACTTTTTAGCATCCTCTAGGAGCGTCGGCCAAAAATACCCGGCCCTAATATTGCGATGATACAAAGATCGGGCCCCAGAGTGTATACCGCATATCCCCTCATGAACATAAATCATGACGGCCTCAACCTCCATAGGGGACAGACATCGCAAGAGCGGTCTTTCAAAACTCCTCTTGAACAATCGCCGTCGTTTAGCACATATAGCTTGTCCCAGGTCTCAATATTTCTGGCCTTAGATGCATTCTCTGGTAGGTAGCCATTGGTCAGATAGTTGATAAAGGGGTCCATCCATGTGAGTTCCCCTGGTGCGTCAATGATGTTTATTTTGAGGTCCTGAAGTTCATGGCACAAAACCCCAATTTCCTCAAGTGACTGTTCGGTCATAGAAATCTCGACCGAAGGTCGGTCCTGAATGTGGACAGATACGATGCCAGGTCCAATATATGGTAAGCCTGCAACCAGTCTAGCTAATGCATCAACCACCTTATTTTGTTCTCTAGGCACGTGGTCAAGTGAGAATTCATTGAATTTCTTTGACAACTCTAGGACCTTTGCACGATATAGCTTCATGGTTGGCTCATGTGTTTCAAATTTTCATGCGAACTGTTCCACCACCAACTTGAAGTCCAAGAACATTCGCACTTTAGCAACTCCCATCATTCGGGCTAAGGTCATCCCAGACAGCACGGCCTCGTATTCCAGCATGTTGTTCATTCCACTGAATAAGAACTTGACCGCGGAATGGATAACGTCGCCTTGTAGTGAGGTAAGGGTGATGTCTGCCCCGTTTCCCCCGAAGGTCGATCCGTCGACATAAACGACCCATCGGTCGTCCTCTTGGTTCAGAAAAATGGCTGATTGGGTCATTTTGACCACGAAATCCACGAGAACCTGAGCCTTGATCGCCCTTCGAGGTACAAATTCCAGATACATGGAGCTGATCTTGATTTTCCACTTGGCCAACCTTTCATTAGAGTCCATCAGAGGCTGATCAGTATACACATAAACCTTTCGGCCTTCAAAATAATGCTTAAACTTGGATATAGCTTTCTGCAAGGCCAGCATGAATTTTTCTAAGGTAGTATATCTGGTTTCGGCTGGTACCAAGGAATGGCTCACGTAATAAATAGGTCGGTGAACGTCATCCCCAATGGTTACCAAAGTTGCGCTGACTGAGGCCTCTGATACGGCCAGATATAACCCTAAAGGTTCATGGTAGGTCGGGCTCACCATCACAAGAGGAGTACTCAGATAAGTCTTCAGGTCTGAGATGGCCCGATCGCACTCTTCGGTCCAACCAAGATGGCTGGCTTACCTTAACACCCTGAAATATGGCAAAGCCCGGTTCGTGGACCTAGAGATAATCCTGCTCAGCGCTGTCAATCGGCCAGTCAGCCTCTGAAATTCTCTCTTGTTTCTCAAAGGTTGCATGTCAATAATCGCCTGGACTTTCTCAGGATTAACCTCCATGCCTTTCTCAGAAACGTAATATCCCAAGAACTTGCCACTTCGGATCCCGAAGCAACACTTGTTCGGATTTAGTTTGAATTTATATTTACGGCATACTTCGAAACAACGAGACAAGTAAGGAATATGATCTTCATCATTCATGGATTTGACAATCATATCATCAACATACACTTCCATAATGTGTCCTATTAAATCCCTATGATTTTGTTGACAATCCTCTGGTATGTTGCTCCAGCGTTCTTTAAACCAAAAGGCATAACCTCATAGCAATAAACGTCGTCCTCTATCATGAATGATGACTTCTTTTGATTTTCCTTAGCAAGGAAGATCTGATGGTACCTGGAGTAAGCGTATATGGTACTCATCATTGTGCTGCCAGCTACAACATCCACCAATCGGTAAATATGCGGTAGTGGAAAAGGATCTGACTCACAACTCTTGTTGACGTCGGTAAGTCAATGCACATCCTCCACTTTCCGTCTGTATTGGAGACCACCATTGGGTTTGCAATCCATTTAGTGTAGTGAATCTCTCTAATAAAACCCGACCGCAATAACTTGTTCACCTCGACCCGGATGACCTCAATCTTCTCAGGAGAATAACGCCTTCTTTTTTGCCTAATAGGCTTTGCTCCGGGCTCAGTGTTGATCCGATGCTCACTCTCGGATTGATCAATTCCCGGCACATCGTCCGGTGTCCAAGCGAATATGTCCACATTGCATCTAAGCAAGTGGACTAGTTGCTCTTCAAAAGCCGGGGTCAAGTGCGCCCCGATGCGGGTAGTCTTAGTTGAGTCGTCCTCAACCAAGTTAATCAGCTTGAACCCAATGGGTTTTATAGCTTGCCTCGGGTGCGGGGATTCTTCGAGCAAATCCACCCGGGCTCTCTTTATTGGTGCCAGAGTTCGGCACGAGTTCATGTAGCTTGCCTTGGGTACTGTCTTGCTACTTTATGGTTCACCTTGACAGAAATCACTCCATGAGTGGAGGGGAACTTGAGCATCATGTAGTACGTAGAAGGGACCGCCTCAAACTAATTGAGACCGGTTCGTCCAATATTCGCGTTGTAAGCCAAGTCGACTTCAACGACGATGAACTTCAGGGTTTCTGATCGGTCCCTTTTCGGCTCCCCCAACATGTCCGGGAAGAGAATTTTCCCGCTTGGGATCACACTACTTTGGTCGAATGCCCAAATGGTTATGTTGGCAATAGGAAGATCATGAGCCGCGGCTCCCAGCATCTCAGCCACTTCACACTTCATTAGATTGCATGAAGCCCCGATGTCCACCTAAATCCTGTGGACCCATCGGTCGGCGATGATTCCAATGATAATTAGAGGATCATCATAGGGATCGGTAACACCTTCCCGATCAGCCGCTGTGATTGTAATATCATCCTCGAAGGTAGAGGACCGCTCGGCCGATTCATACTTTTCCAGGGCTACAAACTCGGAGCCTTCGGGGAGCTCCTCACATGCTGCTCCCTTTCGGTCCCTGAACGACTCATTTATTCTTATTCCGCCAGAGATAACATAAATATATCCGGCAACCTCCCTCTCCCTAGGCACCACCTCGTTTGGAGGGGGTTGGGTGCCTACTTCAGCAGGTGGGGGAGCGGGATGCTCCCGTCTTCCACTTTCGTTTTGCGGGGCTCTGCCGCCACGACCCCACCATCTCCTCCTTCAGCCATGACCACGGTTTTATTGGACGTGTTGGACTCTGTCTTGTTCGGGCTGGGGGACCTTCGATCCCCCGCCCGATCATTGTAGTTTCAGGGCTGGCCCCGATTATCTCTCCCCCTCGGCTGGTGACGATCGTCAGCATGATAACCCCTTTGGGGAGACTCCGCTCGCTTGCCCTTATGACTATCAGGTTTTTCCTTATGCATCGTTGCTACTGTTTCTGGCAGCAGCGATCATTTCAGCGTCGGTTGATCGCGGTTGTGATGCAACTCGCAATATACCCGACTATCTTCCTTTGGGGGACATCCTTCTTAGCCACAATCGCTACTTCTCGCGGCTGCTTT
This sequence comes from Utricularia reniformis, assembly GCA_009725065.1. NCBI lineage: Eukaryota > Viridiplantae > Streptophyta > Magnoliopsida > Lamiales > Lentibulariaceae > Utricularia > Utricularia reniformis. The sequence continues at coordinate 104,072 of RWGZ01000959.1, forward strand.
TTAGGGTATGAAACCCTATGATTGCCTGCGGATTCAGAATTCCCGTTAGGCTTCCGATAAGCAGCTTCCAACGCTTCGTCCACCTTGATGTACTTGTTGATCTTCTGAAAGAGTTTTCCCAAGGTGGGCTGTAGGCTCTTCACAAGGCCTATTGCAGGATATCGATCTGGCCGAAAGACCGTATGGTTCCAAGACCTATTGCAGGATGTCGATCTTGTCTCGGAGCTCCAGCTTGATACCCCGAGCAGTTATGTTGAACTTCTCCATGAAAGACCGGAAACTCATCTTCGTCGAGATATATTTCAAGTTGTATAGTTCCTGCCTACTTCGAGGAGGTACTACATTTGGAGCAAACTGCTCCGAGAAAGCCAGGATGAATCCGCCATATGATTGTATGGATCGGGCAGGCAAGTTCTTGAACCATGTCCGGGACTCGTCCTGTAATCCGGCCGCGAAGATGCGGCACTTTAATGAGTCAGAGGCCCAAATGGTCCCAATCCTAAGCTCGAAGTCCGCGACATGGTCGATCGGATCACCGTCGCCTCGGAATATTGGTAACCCTTTGGGGTTGCGGTAGTATCGATCTGGGACTGCTGCCCAGATCTCTTCAGAAAAAAGGAGCATCAAATCTCCCAGTGGAGCGGATACACCTCCAGAATGATGGGATGATTCCTTGGCCACGTGTAGGTTATGTCACCAATCATCATCCTTGCTGCGCTTGATCGGGGCATCCATGGCCCAATCGAATAGCCTAGGATTACGCCCAAGATCGGGCCCGCATTCACTCTGCGTTCGTAGGGTCTCCAACTCCCTGGTAAAGTCATTGATGCGTCTCTGCATTTGTTCCTGATCAGTCCCAAGAAAGGGGTTGGGGTTCTGACTGTAGGAGGTGGAGTAGATTAGTATCTCTGCCTCCTCATCGTCACTCCACGCCTTATAATCTCCTTTTCATCGGAGCTTCGCGCGTCAGGGTCGCTTTCGTACCCTCTGCTTACTGGAACATGGCTTGTGATTGCCAGTGGTTCTGTTTCACTCCTCTCCNCCAGAGTGTATACCGCATATCCCCTCATGAACATAAATCATGACGGCCTCAACCTCCATAGGGGACAGACATCGCAAGAGCGGTCTTTCAAAACTCCTCTTGAACAATCGCCGTCGTTTAGCACATATAGCTTGTCCCAGGTCTCAATCTTTCTGGCCTTAGATGCATTCTCTGGTAGGTAGCCATTGGTCAGATAGTTGATAAAGGGGTCCATCCATGTGAGTTCCCCTGGTGCGTCAATGATGTTTATTTTGAGGTCCTTCAAAAATAAACATTTATTTTTATTTTTGATCCCCCGCCCGATCATTGTAGTTTCAGGGCTGGCCCCGATTATCTCTCCCCCTCGGCCGGTGACGATTGTCAGCATGATAACCCCTTTGGGGAGACTCCGCTCGCTTGCCCTTATGACTATCAGGTTTTTCCTTATGCATCGTTGCTACTGTTTCTCGCAGCAGCATCATTTCAGCGTCAGTTGATCGCGGTTGTGATGCAACTCGCAATATACCCGACTATCTTCCTTTGGGGGACATCCTTCTTAGCCACAACCGCTACTTCTCGCGGCTGCTTTTTAGGGTATTAAACCCTATGATTGCCTGCGGATTCAGAATTCCCGTTAGGCTTCCGATAAGCAGCTTCCAACGCTTCGTCCACCTTGATGTACTTGTTGATCTTCTGAAGGAGTTTTCCCAAGGTGGGCTGTAGGCTCTTCACAAGGCTGACCGAAAGACCGTATGGTTCCAAGACCTATTGCAGGATGTCGATCTTGTCTCGGAGCTCCAGCTTAATACCCCGAGCAGTTATGTTGAACTTCTCCATGAAAGACCGGAAACTCATCTTCGTCGAGATATATTTCAAGTTGTATAGTTCCTGCCTACTTCGAGGAGGTACTACATTTGGAGCAAACTGCTCCGAGAAAGCCATGATGAATCCGCCATATGATTGTATGGATCGGGCAGACAAGTTCTTGAACCATGTCCGGGACTCGTCCTGTAATCCGGCCGCGAAGATGCGGCACTTTAATGAGTCAGAGGCCCAAATGGTCCCAATCCTAAGCTCGAAGTCCGCGACATGGTCGATCGGATCACCGTCGCCTCGGAATATTGGTAACCCTTTGGGGTTGCGGTAGTATCGATCTGGGACTGCTGCCCAGATCTCTTCAGAAAAAAGGAGCATCAAATCTCCCAGTGGAGCGGATACACCTCCAGAATGATGGGATGATTCCTTGGCCACGTGTAGGTTATGCCACCAATCATCATCCTTGCTGCGCTTGATCGGGGTATCCATGGCCCAATCGAATAGCCTAGGATTACGCCCAAGATCGGGCCCGCATTCCCTCTGCGTTCGTAGGGTCTCCAACTCCCTGGTATGTTCATTGATGCGTCTCTGCATTTGTTCCTGATCAGTCCCAAGAACGGGGTTGGGGTTCTGACTATAGGAGGTGGAGTAGATTAGTATCTCTGCCTCCTCATCGTCACTCCACGCCTTATAATCTCCTCTTCATCGGAGCTTCGCGCGTCAGGGTCGCTTTCGTACCCTCTGCTTACTGGAACATGGCTTGTGATTGCCAGTGGTTCTGTTCCACTCCTCTCCAACGCAACTTCGATTATTACTTTCCTGACAACAACCTTCAGGTTCTGCAGAGAGAACGTTGACACTGGAAGGGTATTGGGAAGCGTATCACTATCGTTTGTCGAATTTCCGATTGCCATGCCTTTGATTATCCTATCCCAGGTAAAAACCTCAAATGGGGATTAGAAAATCGTCCCCACGGACGGCGCTAAACTGTTGTGGTTTGAAAACCGGGGGTGTCAACAGTCGTCCGGTTCGTTGCAAGACGAACTCGGTTTTAATTTATTTTGTAGGGGGGAAACGATTTAGAATCAAGTGAAAAGAACAGGGCAATTTTTAGAGTGGAACACCCTGAAAGAAGGGAAAAACCACTTGACTAAGAGCTGGAAATACTCTTAGTCGATCCAATAATCAAGCTATTCATTACAGATGCCATGTTTGTTCTTTAGAAATAACAAGTGAAGGGAAAGATTAAGGGGACCAGGAGAAAAACCGAAGAATATGAAGATTTTTTTTGTTCCCAAGTGTCCCTTTTATAGGCATTTCCTGTTGTGTGAACAGTAGGGTGTCGTTTTGTGCTTGTCCCATGCGGCTAGGTCGGTTTGTGTCGGGCAGGACAGCCGTCGGGCGTAGCTCTAGCCGGCTGCGCGGCGCCAGACCTTTCGGCGCTACTAGGCGGCTGTCTCCAGGCTAGAGGAGGCTCGTGCTACTCGGTCAGCACACCTCTGACAAGATTATCAGAGGCTATTGTCACATGTTTGAGGAGTGCGGATGGCCCGAAGCGTAATCTGTGCATCCTGGACCGATCAGTCGTGATGAGGAGGAGAACGCATGATTCCACGGATTGGTGCCGATCACTAAAAACGGGCCTCCGGGCCCGACTGTTCTCGCTGAGCCGTCCGTTCGCGTGAGCTGGATCTGGGCCTCCAAGTTCGGCTTATGTCACTTGGCTGACCTGGCTAAGCGTGGACCTAACTAGGTTCGGAGTACCGGGTTCCGAAGGTTTCATCAAAGGTTATTTGCTAGATAATAAGATTTTGTAGGTTTGTTCAATGCAACGCATATGATATGGTAGTGCAGGACATGGATGCTTGATGGTTATTTATTAAAAATTTAAAATAAAATTGTTTTTGTATTCATCTTGAAATTTTATGCAGTGTTTTAAATTTCCGATATACCGCTCCGGTATACCGGAAATTTTGGTCCCGGCTTAGGGTTTTTGAGCGGGTCATGTCGGATCTAAGTTATTTGATTTAGGAAAAAATTAAAATATGAATATTTTATTTTTAATCTTCAGAAGAATACCTTGATTTTAAAATTGAATATTTTAGAATACCTTGATTTTTAAAATACGTTGATTTTAGAAGAATAATGTTTTAAAAAAATATGAATATTTTATTTTTAATCTAACTTATTTCATTTAGAAAAATTAAATTTCCGATATATTATTCTATGAATCTTTAGAAGAATACTTTAATTTACGAAGGTTCCACACATTGGTATGGTAAAGTTAGAATACTTTAATCTAACTTTTATTTAAATTTCCGTCATTTCTCCAACAAGACTAATGCTCTTCATCATAATACTAAAAGAAAATGCACTCATTGTGGATTAAGCAATCATACAGTCGAACAATGATACAAGTTGATTAGATACCCAAAAGATTACAAAACCAAGAGGATGCGAGGTAACAAAGTTTCCAGCTATGCTGCTAATACTACTTTGCAGGAACTTGATGACAATGAGCTAGTGCACATCATAAATGCACAACTCAAGACACTGCTGAAACAAATTGCCACAAACTCTGTTGCCCCTGCCACAACCTCCGCTGCCCCTGCTACTACCTCAGGTGCTAGCGACCACTTTGCNTCTAAGTTATTTGATTTAGGAAAAAATTAAAATATGAATATTTTATTTTTAATCTTTAGAAGAATACCTTGATTTTAAAATTGAATATTTTAGAATACCTTGATTTTTAAAATACGTTGATTTTAGAAGAATAATGTTTTAAAAAAATATGAATATTTTATTTTTAATCTAACTTATTTCATTTAGAAAAATTAAATTTCCGATATATTATTCTATGAATCTTTAGAAGAATAATTTTTCTCATTCTTTGTTGTGATTCTCTTGAAAATGACGGTCACTGGGTATGAAGAAGAGAAGAACGAGAAGAAAGATCAGAGAGCACAACTGAGGAAATATTTTCTTATTCCCTTGAACAAAATGCTCTTACAAACTCCTATTTAAAACAAATACAAATAAAGAATAAAATATAATAAAACTGTAAATAGTTAATAGTGCGCACGTCTCTTTCCTCATAACTATTCACGTTGTTGTCCTGTTTTGCTGATACTGCTCCATCAATTTAGGATGGTGCCCTGTCATTTTATGTTTCTTTTTCTCTGAGCTCCAACAGATTCATCATCAACCTTGAATCGAATTCGATTCGTTTCGGTTTGTTCTTCGGCCCAAGGCTCTCGACAACAACCATCGCTGCCACTGTGTTTTTCAAAAAACGGCACGAGAGATTTGGCTGGCATTACATCAGCAATATTGCCAACCAGACGATTCCAGAGTTTGTGACATATCTCAGGAAGTCGGCATTATCCAACAAGGCTCTATGTCCATTGAAGACTACTTCACCAAACTCTCCGGATTATGGGCGGAATTTGATAACTCTTGCCCTACTCCCCATTGCACTTGTGAGGTTTTGATTCATTTCAAAAGCAAGTAGAGAATGATAAAATTTTTAAATTTCTCAACTCAATTAATCCAGAATTCGGGGCAGTCCACTCTCAGCTTCTTCTTCACAATCCATTTCCTACAATGGATGAGGTCTTTAGTACTCTCAACCAAGAAGAACAACGTCTCAAGAAGCCTATTCTTCCTACACCAATCTTAGCATATGCTCTTTTGAGCAAAGCTGATACCACTACATTTGTTGCTTCCTCAAACTTCTCCAACAAGACTAATGCTCTTCATCATAATACTAAAAGAAAATGCACTCATTGTGGATTAAGCAATCATACAGTCGAACAATGATACGAGTTGATTAGATACCCAAAAGATTACAAAACCAAGAGGATGCGAGGTAACAAAGTTTCCAGCTACGCTGCTAATACTACTTTGCAGGAACTTGATGACAATGAGCTAGTGCACATCACAAATGCACAACTCAAGACACTGCTGAAACAAATTGCCACAAACTCTGTTGCCCCTGCCACAACCTCCGCTGCCCCTGCTACTACCTCAGGTGCTAGCGACCACTTTGCTGGTAATAATTTATTCCATAATACTTGGATTATTGATTCTGGTGCTAGTGAACACATGTGTTGTGACATCAATCTTTTCCCTCACTCACACCGACTAAAGGAACGGTAAGATTTCCTAATGGTCTATTCACGAAGGTTCCACACATTGGTATGGTAAAGTTAAATTCACGTTTGTGTTTATCTAATGTTCTTTTCGTTACCTGCTTTAAAGTCAACTTAATTTCGGTTCATAAGTTGATAAAACATGATAATATCATTGTTATTTTTCGATCTTATAATTGCTTTTTTCAGGAATCGTCTACACGAACGACGATTGGTACGGGTAGAGATCATCATAGTCTCTATCTATTTAATCAAGATGATGTTTTAAATTCTGCCCCTACAAATACTTTCACTGGTTTTTCATATATTATTTGATCTACTACTACTAATGTTTCTAATCACATTTCCGGTTTTGATTTATGGCATTACCGACTTGGACACCCTTCACACACATCGATAGATTTTATTACTAAGCATTCACCTCATATCACGAGCATTGTTGATAAAGTATGTGTTACTTGTCCCTTAGCTAAGCAAAAACGACTTCCATTTCCTGCATATAGTATGATTAGCCACAATTTAATTGAACTTTTAAATATTGATACATGGGGACCATATCATCATGCTAGCATAGGAGGTTATCATTATTATCTCACTATTGTTGATGACTATTCTCGCTCTACTTGGATATATCTTATGAAACGAAAAAATGAGGCCTCATCAATAATCCCATCTTTTATTTCTATGGTAAAAATGCAATTTTCAGTCACCGTTAAAATAGTCCGTAGTGACAATGCCCCAGAGTTCAAGTTGCCCGACACCTATTCTCAACACGACATTATTCATCAAACCACTTGTATCCAGACGTCTCAGCAAAATGGTAAAGTAGAACGTAAGCATCAACATTTTCTCAATATCGCTCGTGCTCTTCTTTTTCAGGGACAAATGCCGTTATCGTTTTGGGGTTATGCGGTGCTCACAGCGACTCACCTCATCAATCGCATCCCTGCATAGGTTCTAAACTACACTACTCCATATGAGAAAGTTATCGGGAAAAGACCATCATATGCTCACCTTCGGGTCTTTGATTGTCATTGTTTTACTTCTTCCCTTAAATGTAATCGCACTAAATTTGACACACGAGCACGAAAATGCATTTTTCTTGGTTATCATGCTAACATTAAAGGTTATCATGTATATGACATTGACACAAAGGAAATTTTTATTCCTCGTGATGTTCGATTTCATGAACATGTATTTCCTTTATCTTCAACTTATCCATCTTTCTTAAATGTACCTACTTCATATTCTAATGATGTTCTTGAGCATAGGATGAATCCGATGAATTCTATTCTAGAATCCACTTATGGCCCCTATCGTACCAAACATGTGATGTGGTTGATTCTTCACCTCAATGCATTCTGAATCTGCAAATGAATTAATTGAGTCAATTGATATGGTTCAAGAACACTCCCATGACAACAATGTTGAGCATTCCACTGATACATGCCTAGATACCTCTCATGAAACTTCCAGGCCACGAAGAAGCACTCGCTTGCCCAACTATCTACATGATTATCATCTCCCTGCTTCAAGAGCTAACTTCTCTACTGCACATCCGTTGGAATCTATCTTATGTTCTCATCGGCTCTCATCACCATTTGCAAGCTTCACCAACACCCTCATTAGCATTGACGAACCAGACTCTTATGAAGAAGCTTCCAAGAATCCCTCTTGGATTGCTGCCATGGACTCTGAAATCGAAGCTCTTCGAGCAAATAATACTTGGCAAGTGGAACTCATTCCTCGACACGAACATACCATTGGATGCAAATGAGTCTTCAAACTTAAGTTTATTGTAGACGGTAGCATTGAGCACTACAAAGCACGTCTTGTGGCCAAAGGATATAAACAAATTCATGGTTTCGACTATACTGAAACTTTCATCCCTACGGTCAAACATACTACTGTTCGTCTATTTTTTGCTCTTACGGCTATCCAATCTTGGAATCTACGACAAGTTGATATCACCAATGCATTTTTAAATAGTGACCTCCAAGAGCTTATCTATATGGATCCTCCCCCTGGATATCCTCTTGAGGGGGAATGCACATCAATACACAAGCTATCTTATCGTCTCAATAAAACTCTCTACGGACTTAAGAAAGCTTCTAAGAATTGGAATCACAAATTCTGCACCATCCTCACCTCTTATGGGTTCCAACAAAGTAAGGCTGATAGTTCTCTTTTCACAAAATCATGCTCCAATGGCGACTTAATCTATCTTCTTATCTATGTTGACGACATCTTGATTGGAAGCAAATCCATGAAAGTTGTTGATGAAGTTATACAATATTTATCGACTAAGTTCAAATTACGAGACCTTGGGATCCCACGTTATTTCTTGGGGCTGGAAATTGCGCGAGCGAAACATGGTATTATGATTTGTCAAAAGAAGTATACATTAGATTTATTAAAACAATATGGTTTCCTTGGTGGTAAACCAATAAGGACGCCCATTGAAACTAGCCACAAAATAGCCGAAGATGACTTAGAGAAGCTATAAGATCCCACTGGTTATAGGAGATTGATTGGACAACTCATTTACCTCACTTTTACAAGACCCGACATATTTTATGCAGTCCAGACCCTAAGCGCAATTTATGACAAATCCTACACATGCACACCTTAAGGCAGCCTTTCGGGTACTCAAATATTTGAAGGGATCTCCAGTTAAGGGGTTAAGTTTTAGCTCCAATTCTAATTTTCAATTAGAGGCTTACATCGATAGTGATTGAGCAAAAGACCTAGACACTCGTCGCTCTGTTTTTTGTTTCTGTATATTTTTAGGATCAAATCTGGTTAGTTGGAAATCCAAGAAACAAAACATCGTTGCAAGAAGTTCAACGGAGGCACAATATCGTGCAATGACCTCCATGGTGATAAAATAAAAGAGACTTTGGGCTCAAGAAATGATAAGGAGGAGGATGAAAAAATGATTGAGCCAATGAAGATAACAAAGGAATGTTATGAAGAAATATGGAAATAAGATCACTGAACGGCTAATTCACGACAAAGAGTAAATCAAGCTTTATGATTGTCTAGAGCATGGAATTGGATCATGATATCAAGCTACTCAAACATGGCAACAATCTATCAAGAATAAATGCTATTTAAATTATAGACGTAATTTTAGGAGTCTTTGCACTATATATATTTTGTAAATTATGTTTGATTAATATCAAGAAAAGAAGTATTCTCTCTTTTTTCTTATGGTATCAGAGCAGTTGCTTTCTTGATCCTTTTTTTACAAAAAAAAAGCTTCCGCTTTCGAATCAAAAGAAAACATGTCTACAACTTTGTCTTTCAGTGTTGGAAACTTTTGTTACTGTTAGACTCAACTCTACTAATTATGTTGTTTGGAGGGAGCAAGTCTTGTTTTTTGCCGAAAGTCAGGGACTAGTAGGCCATCTCTTAAGAGAAACATCAGCCCCTTCAAACTTCACAACCCCACCTCCAAACCACGAAGGAGAATTCATTCCTCAAATCACGAATGAATACAATATGTGGCGCAATTCCGACAGACTTCTCCGAGGATGGGTTATCGGAACTCTTACCGAGGAAACTCTTGGACTTATTGTTGGGATGGACACAACAACTAGTGTTTGGGATGCTCTCAAGGATGCATTCGCTAAGAACTCCGAAGAAAGAGAGTTCACTCTTCGCCGTCAGTTGTTGTACCTTGGCCGGCAATATGAGTCATTCACAATATCCATGCTTAAGCATCCACGGCCCTCATACGCTGATCTAGTACCACAACTCAACAACTTTGATCATCGACGTTCTTGGTACTCTGACTTACAATCATATAACTCACAATTTGCCTTTGTAGGACAACAACAACACACCACCCCGAGAGGCAACAACTTTACCTCTAATGGAAAAGGATTTCAAACTCACCAGTTCAATAGCCAAAGAAAAAATCAAGGGCAGCCCCGAATTTATCCACCATCATCTGATAAGCGCCGAATGACACCAGAAGAGCGTGAGATGTTCAAAAATAAAAAGTGTTAGATCTGCGAAATTATCGATCATACTGCAAAGATATGTTGGTGGAGAGAGTCTACAAAACATGACAACTCTCAAGCATTAGCAGCCCTTACTCTAGACAACTCCCTAAAAGAAACCGAGTGGATCTCTGATACGGGTGCATCTAGTCACATGACAGGTATGTCCTCAATCTTAGATAATTTAATTAAATAGAATGGTAATGATAGGGTGGTTATCGGTGACGGCTGCTCGTTAACAATTCATGGCGTTGGATAGTCTACCATCAACCAAAATAATAAATCAATTAATTTACACAATGTTTTATATGTCACACAACTTACAAAAAATCTTCTTTCTATTAGTCAACTAACATCACATTTTCCAGTCTCGTGTGAATTTACTAATGACAAATTCTTTGTTAAAGATCGTATGACAGGGAAGGTATTGGTAACCGGGAAGCGCAAGGGTGACATTTATGTCATCCCTTGTTTCCCGCAGTGTCTTATTGCTCACCAATCAAATGTTGCGACATCTGATGTGTGGCATCAACGATTGGGACATCAAAAAGAATCTGCGGTTCGTATTTTAAGGAATAAAGGCCTTATATCCGTTAAGGGTCGTTGCAAGAATAACTTTTGTGATAGTTGCCAGATTGGTAAACTGAGCAAAATTCCCTTTTTAGCATCTCAAAATTCATTTTTATCTTCATTTGAAAAATTGCATGTTGATCTTTGGGGTCCCACACCTACCTTATCATTGAATAAATTCAAATATTATGCTTGCTTTGTTGATGATTATACTAAATTTATTTGGTTATTTCATTTAAAACAAAAAAGTGATTTTTTCGATATATTTCTTACTTTTGAAAACTATGTAGATAGACAATTTAATAAAAAAATTAAAATTTTTCATTCGGACGAGGGAGGGGAATTTATTAATAGTCGTCTACGTTCACATTTACTTAAAAATGGTATAATTCATCAAGTTTCTTGCCCACACACACCACAACAAACAGGGATGGTTGAACGTCGACATCGAAATATACGAGAATTAGGAATGACTATGTTTTTTCATAGTGGTTTGCTCTTTCTTTATGGGATGAATATTTTAATATGGCAGTTTACTTGCTAAATAGAACACCCACTAATTCCACATCTCAAGAGAGCCCTTATCACTTGTTGTATGGTAAGTATCCACATTACGGTTCACTACGAGTCTTTGGCTCTAAGTGTTTTCCATATACATGGGACACTAGGATCAACAAATTTAGTCCTAAATCAATACTTTGTGTTTTTGTTGGATATAGTGACACATATAAGGGGTATAAATGTTATGATCCTAAGAGCAAAAAAAATTTTATATCCAAGCATGTTGCATTTGATGAAGAATGTTTTCCATACAAATCTATGTCTTCTAAGTCATCTGTTGCACTAACAATTTTTGAAGATTGGTTGGACATGGTTAATGAAAAGGAAGATGCATATCAACCGGAGGAATTTCAACATTTACCATCTATAGGTGTATTCAATCAACCCTTAATTGATGGGTCCCCCTCATCTTCTCAATCCGTAGAAGTTAGTCCCATAATTGTTGACTTTAATAATGACAATATTGAAGATAGGAGAGAAGATTTCATTGGGCTCCACCAAATCAATGAGATTCATTAGCCACAACAAGAACCAGTAACCTCCCATAGCGAAAGTCCAATTTCAGGCAAAATTTCATTTAATCTTACCTTAGGAGTCATTACCGAGAGCCCTATAGGTCCAATTACTGATTCTCATGCCATTACTAATTCAAACCCAAATGAGGCTGCGATCCATCGAATGAAAACACGGTCTCAAACTAGTATAGTAAAACCAAACCCTAAATATGCCTTGAGTACGATATCCTCTTCTGTCATGCATGAACCCAAAAGTACACGTTCTGCTCTTGCTCACCCCGGATGGAAAGCAGCCATGATTGAAGAATTAGAAGCACTTGCACAAAATAAGACATGGCATCTAGTTCCTCGAGAGGATAAGATGCACACAATAGGGTCAAAGTGGGACTACAAGGTGAAACTTAAGCCGGATGGTTCGCTTGATCGTTTGAAAGCCCAATTAGTTGCAAAAGGATATCATCAAGTTGACGGAGTTGATTACACTAAAACATTCTCCCCCGTCATAAACCAGGTACAATTCGGTTAGTTATATCTTTGGCTCTTGCCAAACGTTGGCCCATTCGACAACTTGATGTCAAGAATGCGTTCTTGCATGGATTACTAGATGAGACCATATACATGGAGCAACCCCCAGGTATGAAAGATGCTAAAATCCCGATCATGTGTGTAAACTTCAAAAATCTCTATACGGTCTTAAACAAGCACCCCGTGCTTGGTACGATAGATTTAGTTCTCTTTTACTAAAAATAGGGTTTTCTAGTAGTCTAACATATTCTTCCTTATTCACTCTACATTCCGATTCATGTACTCTATTTTTACTACTTTATGTTGATGACATTTTACTTACCGGTGATTCATTGGCTTTTGTTGAATCTCTAATTATTCTTCTTAGAACAGAATTTGCAATGAAGGATATGGGCCCTCTTCATCATTTTCTAGGCCTCGAGTTCGTTAACAATGGAAATGATGAACTACACATTTCACAGACTCACTATGCTCTTTCTATTTTGGACATGTATAATATGATGAACTGCAAGCCAAAACAAACGCCTCTTCCCACTAAACAAAAGGATATCTCCTCCAAAGAAGTGCTTGTTGATCCATTCATGTTTCGGTCTCTTGTTGGAGCCTTGCAATACTTAACGTTCACCCGACCGGACATATCATATTCTGTGAATTATATCTCCCAATTCATGAGCGCCCCAACTGAGAGTCATATGCAACTAGCTCGTCGTATTCTTCGTTTTATCAAAGCTACTATTGACAATGGGCTACAATTCACATCCAATTAAGATTCATGCCTTCATGCCTATGCCGATGCTGATTGGGCCAGTTGCCCAAAGACAAGACGCTCCACCACAGGCTATTGTGTCTTCTTCAGTAATAACCTCATCTCATGGAGTTCCAAAAAGCAGAGGATTGTTTCCCGATCAAGTACGGAAGCCGAGTATCGATCCATGGCTCATGCAACGGTTGAAATTACATGGCTTCACTATCTCCTACAAGATCTACGTATCTCCCAATCCACTACACCGATGCTATTTTGTGACAATTTAAGTGCATTACATCTTACCGTCAATCCAGTCCTTCATGCTCAAAGCAAGCACATAGAGCTTGATTATCACTTTGTTCGTGAAAAAGTTGCTCAGGGATATCTAGTCACCCAACATATTTCAACGTCTCATCAAGTGGCTAATTTATTCACCAAGCCACTCACAAAAGCTATGCGGGTTGCATTTCAAAGCAAACTCACCCTCTACCCCCGGCCTGGTTTGAGGGGAGGTGATAAAATAAAAGAGACTTTGGGCTCAATAAATGATAAAGAGGAGTGATGAGAACTTTATGATCGGGTACCTTGTGATGGGTGAGGCCCAACAACTGTTGGGCCGATTCAAATAATAAAAACGAATTCCTACAACCCATTTACACACTTAAGAAAGAGCGGTCCGATGTTCAACGAGAGGACCAAAGTTAGCCTTAACGAAATAAAGCGTTTTCTGACAGCTGGCACCTGGGTTCGGTCCGAACGGTTACATAACGGTCACAACTCACATTTTCCACGCTTCGGGCCTTCCCACGTTTACCACGCTTCGGGCCCGATCACGCAGACCACGCCTCGGTCCCAACCTCGTTTTACATCCCGCGATAACAACCTCTAACAAACCTGTCAGAGGCGGTTACGGAGCATGATTTACACACGCTATGAAATCTATAAATACAGGGCCAGACGACGGAAATAGAGGACCCTTTGGACGCGGAAGAACAGGCCGTTACCCTGCCGGAATTCTTACCGCTTTNACTTGGGCAAATTATCATATTTTCTGGGCATGTAGATTGAAAAATCTTCCTCTGGGATTTTTATATCTCAGGAGAAGTATACACTCGAAATTCTGAAATAATTTGGCTTTGAAAATTGTAGTGAAGTATTTGTGCCTATGCTTCTGAATACTAAAATCGGAAAACATAGTGATATTCCTGCTTGTGACTCTTCCATTTACAGATCGCTGATTGGAAAACTGATGTATCTTTGCTCAACACGACCTGATATTTCGTATGCAACTTGCATGTTATCAAGGTACATGCATTCTCCAACCTCTATACATTTTGCTGTTGCAAAACGTATACTAAGGTATCTAAAGGGAACTCTTGATTTTGGCATTTTATATTCTCCTGGTTGTGAGGTTAAAATGTTTGGCTTTTCTGATTCTGACTTTGGTGGCTGTTTAGATGATTTAAAAAGCACATCTGGATATTGTTTTACTCTCGGAACAGGTGTGATATGTTGGTGTTCGAAAAAACAGTCAACTGTTGCTCAATCGACTACTGAGGCCGAATATTATGCAGCCTCTAAGGCTGCTAATCAGGCCATTTGGCCCAGAAAACTACTTGATGAGTTAAAATTGCTTCCTGCAGGACCAACTAATATTCTCTGTGATTCTCAATCTGCTATTGCAGTTACGAAGAATCCTGTTTTTCATGGAAAAACAAAGCATATCAAGATCAAATATCATGCATTGAGAGAGGCTGAAAGTGATGAGATCATTAAGTTGGTATATTGTTCTACTGAAGAACAAGTGGGCGATATCTTTACGAAATCATTGCCAGTTTCCAGATTTTTATATCTTAGGAAGCGGCTTGGTGTAGTTTCGGCCAACAACGTTAAGGATGAGATTGTTGGACCTCGTATTAACGTGGTTGGGCCGGGACTTCGGGAGCCCATGATGATATAATCTGAGGCCCAGCTTGCCTCACGTATTTGGCTGCGATTTTTTGTTGCTGTCCTAACTCTTCTGCGTTCTTCTTCTCCATGACTTTGTTGGTTTCGTGGTTCATGGAATCATGGTGAACGTGTGCTGTTTCCGCTGCTTTAAATGCTAAGTTCTTTGTTCTTATTGTTACTGTTTTCATTTCGTTTTCGTAGTTAAAAACACTTGCTGTTTTTTATCCTTTCTTGTATTACGAACATTTTTCTTTTGAATGAAAATCGTCTTCCATTTTCGTTAATTGATGCTGGAGTAATGGCGCATCACTCTTGAGTCAAGAGACTTGCTTCGGTAACATATATAAATTAATATTGCTTTGAATCAAGCAATAGCCGTTACTGTTTTTATATGTATAAAGGAATCATTGTTTAATGAATCAAATAACTCTTTCTTTCTCCATTTTCTAAACTATAATTTTCTCATTCCTGAATCTGCTTCTTGTTGAAGCTCTTCTACAGTGATTACTCCATCCAATAAAACCCATATCGGAATTTTGATTCTCTTCTACACTCCAAAACCACACAAGAACCCAAATATTCTTAATTTAAAACCCAAGGTACCAGAAACTGAATAGAAACCCAGCGTGTGTTCCTTCTAAATATCTATCACCATTCAGGGGAAAACAAAAAACAAATGAGAGAAAAATCGAATACCCATCAGCCAACGGTAATTGAGCGAAAAATTAGTCTAAAAATAGAAATCTTTATAAAAAAACCAAAAAAGTAGTAGGATCACTTGGTGGAGAAATTTGCTAGAATGGGAGAAAAATAAGAATTTGGATGGGAATGTTGAACTCTTGTACTGTATGCCATGGGCCTTTGTGTCGGCTGATAAATGAAAATTGGGTATTCCTAGATACCACTTTCAAGTAGTCGAAATTGGCTTCACATGCTTAAATTGCCTACGGCCTGCGCCACCTCCATTGATTTCGTAGTTGATTCATTCTTTTAAATTTCTAATATAACAATTAGATATATTTGAAATTTCAAACATACCAGTATTTATTGATATTTAAATAAAATATTGGTAGTTTTAAACGAGTTATTTTATAATCTAATTTGTTTGATTTAATAACAAATATGAATTTTTTGGAATCTTTTTATTCTTATTTTTTTGAAATAACAATTATATAAATTAAGAAAGAATTAAAAAATATGTATTTTTTCTACTCTAATTAGGAGTATGCATGGAAATCCGATGATCCGAATATCCGAAGTAATCGAACCGATTTTTCATATATCTAAACTACAAATATTTAATCGGATCATGTCGAATATGGTTTCGGGTCGAATACGGGCTTTGAAAACTCCTATCCGATCCGATATTGTTATATTATATGATTATTTGTATATTTTATATTGTCATTTAAAATGTAATTATTTTACAATTGATTATATTTTTCTAGGTTGTAATTACAAATATCTAAGTAAATTGTGTTTGTTTTTTTGAAGATTAGTGCACTTTGAATAACAAAATTCATTAATTTGTTTTAATTTAATTCTTGTATTGAATTCAAGTTTAATTTTTAGTTGTTTTATAATTTGTAAGTTTTGCAAATAAATAACATTTTTTTGTGATTAGTTTTTTATAATCAATTATAATTAAAAAATAAATATTAGAATATCCACAAACCGATCCACTATTGTGGATCGGTTTTAAATCATCATTTTTCCTATCCATATCCATCGGATCGGATAAAAAAATGATGAACGGATCCGGATACCCGATCCGTGCACACCCCTAACTCTAATAATTTAATTTATTATTTCGATATATATTTCAGTATACCATATACAAATCTGATATACCGATGCACTTAGGTCGTCACCGGCCGATATCGGTTTTTAAAATATCAAATTTTGATATCGAAAAAATGTGTGGTACATGAATTCCTTTTGTGCATTCTCATTATTTGTAATTAAAATGTGATTTTTAAAATCACAATTAGAATAACAACCAATGGGTATTTTTTGAAGGTTCCTTCCAAATATATTAAATTTAGTGCGACATCAAGTTAAAAAATTCAAGACATTGAGACTATTCAGGTTTAGATTCAATTCGAATTCAAATTTGAGAAATGTGAATCAAATTGTTGGGGCGGACCAAATTCAAAGTTGATAAAATAATGAACTATATAATAATTGGGTCATTAAAACAATCTTTAAAAGACTTGCATGAAATAAAATATACTATTATAACATTACTGTTTTAAGAAAGGACTAACATTGGAATTAAAATGTAGATTGGTTTGGCTTATTTTTGTGATATTGATCCAATATCACAAACTTTGAATTAGAATAAACATATTTTTTATCCAAAAATCACACACATGAATATTGTGGGGTCTTTTTGTAATAAAAGATTAAGGACTAGTTTGCAAAGATTCAAAAAAGTTAAGTGGATAGAAGGCAAGCCAGATTTGCAACTCTTGAACTTCACATTCACAAAGTATAAAGGGTTTTTTTGGCTTAGGGGAAAGAAATTGGAGTGAGTTTTCACTTAGGTTCTCAATCTTGGGTTGTAAATACATGACTTATGACAGCCGGTCAGGATCGGTTAGTATGTCCGATCGACCATCCTTTTACCGATTGGACGAAGGAAGCAGTAATCAGTCGATAGGTGTCATATGGAGCGATGCATGAACGACAATGAATTGCTGTGATCGGAAAGATAGGTGTGCGATTGACATCTTCAGGAAGAAATGTCAACGAAAGCTGCACCATTACTCCAGGCGGTGGTGTGCAGCTTCGGCGTGCCCAAAAGTCTAATAAATCAGTTCGAGGCGGCTGCGATGTGATCACATAAGATTACGATTAGATTATGTACAATTAAAATATATATAATATCTCTATAAAAGGGAGACTGGAAATGTTGAAGGTAAGGAGGCTCTCTGGAGAGTTCTTGATTCTAAGCTGATAGTGAATTTTTCCTGGGTTTGGTGCCCGTGAGTTTTCCTCCTCGTTCTCGGGTTTTCCACGTATAATTTCTTGTTTTCCTTTCATTATGGCAACGAATACCAGCGGTATCCTCACTTAATTCATAAAATATTGTGGAGTATATTTTTACTCTTAACATTTGGCGCCATCCGTGGGAACCGATCTTGTAAGCCTACTGAGAAGCTTTGTCTGCAAGTCTTTGTTTTTATGGATAACACAGAATCTGTGGAGGGGATGGAAGCTCACCAGCAGGAGTCGCATAACATCATCGCTGGAAGAGAAGTAATAACTATCGATCCTCAAATCCTTGCGGAAAATGGTAGAGGAAATGGTGGGGGATCTTCGACAGTCGATCCTGGCGTCAGGGCATAAATCTGTTGTCCAGCAGCATATCTAGAACACTCAAAGCTCAAACACACCAGAAGAATGTCATCAAAACGACCAATGCAGAAATCCAGCTCAGACGAGGAGGAAAATGTCGGTCGGCAGCCCCAGAATGAGGTGCCCCGACCGGCTGTCGATCGAGACCAAGCTCGCTTTGACGAACTGGTGGCAGATCTGGACGCAATCAAAAGGCGACGACCGGGACTAGACACCGATCGTCGACCATCTTTTTTCCATGATTCAATGAGTCAACATATCAAGAGGGATGTCGGCAAGGATTTTTTACTAGATCTGGAGGATGCCTATCGTGATCCTTACTCGGACAAAGGGGTTTCCACTATGCTTCAGATGCATCTACATCAATTCTCAGAACACGTAATGAAAGTTGTGCCGGAACGTTCGTTCAGAGCACTAGACGGGATACCTACTTTCGGCGGGTCTGGAGATCCATTGAATCATTTATCCGACTTTGAACTGAGGATGGGGATAGTTCGTGCTAGTGATGCGGTCCGATTTAAGCTGTTTGCTGTCACCTTACAGAAAGACGCTAAATCTTGGTTCAAAAATCTTCCTTTAGGATCCATACGGTCTTTTGAAGATTTTGTCATATTATTCACAGAGCAATTTGCTCCCAATGTGGGTCTCCCAAGGAGTAAAACCGAACTTTACGCCTTAAGATATGTTCCAGGAAAAATCACTTTGAGACAGTTCATTGAGAAATTCAATCACGTAGCAAGAGGAATCAAAATGGATCCCAATGAAAAATTGGACATACTGCAGCAGGTTCTTGGCCCATGTGGACTTTCTACGAGTCTTATTAAGAATCCACCTACTTCCTTGGGACAACTTACCCAAAAAATCAACAAATACATCAAGGTAGAAGAAATTATGGCGGCTCTTCATGGTAAGAAGGAGCTTGTTTTTACAAAGCCACCGAGAAGAAAATCCATCCATCGGATAAGAGATGGAGGGAAGTGAATTCGTGCCAAACCTAGGGCACAGACACTGTGAATCAAATGATATACTGCGAGTTACATAAATCTGCTAATCACTCAACAACTGAATGTAATGTCTTGGGAAACCGCATCAATGAATTGGTAAAAGAGGGAGTGTTGGAGTACAAGAAGGGTAAAACCCATGAGAAGAATCCGGTCGGAATAGTGGTGACAGGGATGACGATCATTGCAGCGCACCTCGCCAAAGGAAAAACGAACATAATGACCGACCGCAGCAAAACCATCAAGGGCAGCGAAGGAATGGAAGACGTGGCGACCGTAGTGGGAGACAATGGAGGGATCGGCGGAATGATCGATACGGCGACAATCGACGGGACAAACGACGATCCCCTGCCCCAGAAGTTCTCCCGCCACCTCCAGTGAACCCGCTAGCCGAAAGGGTTAATCCAGGAGATGTCAATTCAGTGCAAAATGAAATGATGTACCCATAAATTGTTGTAATTTCTGGTGGGGATCCCAGGGATGTAACCCAGAAGGAGAGGAAGCACCATGCTAGGGAAATATTGAATTCATCGGAAGTCATGTCGATCAAGGAGGGTCGGAAACTGCCGAAGAAAGACATAACATTCGACGATGATGATAAGGAAGGTATTTATGAACCTCAAAATGATTCTATTGTCATAAATGATGTCCTTGCCAATCACAGGGTACACCGGATTTTGGTCGACCAGGGGAGCACTTGTAATATAATCTCAAAAGGAGTGATCGACTCCATGGGTATTAGCGTGATCGATCTACAGATCATTAAAATGACATTATGGTCCTTTGACCAACGATCGGTCACCCCCTAGGAAAAATCATTTTGCCAACCACGATAGGATCGGAGGAAAAATCACAGACAGAAATGTTGGAATATGTGGCAATGGACATGGATATGGCATACAACGTAATCCTGGGACGACCGGGGCTTAATTCATTTGAAGCCGTGCCTTCCACAGTCCATTTGAAGCTCAAATTTCCAACCACGGCCGGTATTGTAACCATAAATATCGATCAAGCAACCGCACGCTCCTGCTATGTTTCGGCTTGTCAATCTAGAGTCCATGTTGTTGAAGACATACGGGAGCCGAGAAGGGCCATGGAACCAGGGGAGTATAAAGTCGTGGAACTTATCCCTGGAGATTGCGTAAAGACTACTCGAATCGGTTTGGATCTTATGTCATCTTTTCAGATTGAACTAATCAAATTATTACTCGATAATGCTGAGATTTTCGCCTGGATCCCGAAGGATTTGTGTGGCATAGACAGAACAGTGATGGAACACCATATCAATACCCATCCCAGTGCACGACCGATAAGACAGAAATTGCGTCGTTTTTTGCCTCAGGTTGTGGAGATTATCGGATAGGAAACCTCAAAATTAGTAGCTGCTGGATACGTCAAAGAGATAAAATATTTAGATTGGGTAGACAACCCTGTTGTGGTGCCAAAATCAGGAGGAAAATAGGAATGTGCGTCGATTACAAGGGACTGAACAAATTTTGTGAATTTGATCCTTACTCCCTTCCGCACATTGACAAGTTAGTTGATGATATTGCTGAGAGCACTATGTTGAGCACCATGGATGCACACTCTGGGTCAAGGAAGTCATACCGATCGGTACCGCTCATACCGGTCCCGACCGATAAGAGTGATTTTTATGATATACCGTTGGTATACCGGTCACGACCAATATTTACCTGTATGACCGGTATACCAGGCGGTATACCACCGGTATGACTTACATGCTCTAGGTATCACCAGATTTTTCTTGCTAAGGAGGATCAGAAAAAATCCTGGTTTGTGACGCCAAGTGGTGTCTTTTGCTACACTGCGATGCCGTTCGGGTTAAAAAACACTGGGGCTACCTACCATTAGTTAATTTAATTTTCAAAGATTTGATAGGAAAGGAAATGGAGGTGTATGTGGATGACATGATTGTTAAGTCGATGAATGATGAATACCATATTTCCTATTTGTCTAAGTGTTTCGAAGTCTGTGGAACATACCGTTTGAAGCTCAATCCTGCTAAATGTTGCTTCGGCATTCGAAGCGGAAAGTTTCTAGGGCACTATGTCTCTGAAAGAGGAATCGAGGCAAACCCGGAAAAAACGAAAGTCATCATTGACATGCTCCCACCCAGAACGAAAAAGGAGTTTCAGAGCCTGACAGGTCGATTGGCTGCCCTAAACCGATTTATTTCTAGATCTGCCGATCGGGCCTTGCCTTTCTTCAAAGTCCTCCGACAGGGCAACAAGCTTGAATGGGATGAAGAATGTAACCGGGCGTTCGACGACTTAAAGAGATATCTATTGAATCCACCCCTTCTAGTGAGCCCGACGAGCCCCTAGGCCTTTATCTGGTAATCTCGATCATTGCAATGAGCGCCGCTTTAGTGACGATCGGTGAGGGAATACATCGACCCGTATATTATGTTAGCCACACGTTGCTTCCAGTGGAGACAAGGTATACGAATATTGAAAAATTTGTTTTGCCATTAAAGAAAGCTTCAGTCAAGCTAAAACATTATTTCGAGGGCCGCCACATTCAAGTTTTTATAGATCAACCTTTAGAAGCTGTTTTATCCAAGTTGGATACGATAACAAATTGTCGAAATGGGCCATACAACTTAGTGCGATGAACCTGGAATTTGTGCCCCGAAGGGCCATAAAAGCTCAAGTTTTGGCAGATTTTGTGGTAGAAATGACACGGTCCGCAGTATTAACCGAGCAAGAAGATGACGTATGGGACATGTTTGTCGATGGGTCCACCCAATGAGGGGTTGGAGCTGGGATTCGTTTTGTAACTTCTCGAGGAGAGCACGTAAACGCGGCAATGAAGTTCTCTTTTCCTTGTTCCAATAATACGACATAATACGAGGCATTGATTGCAGAAATTAGGCTTGCTTTGGATATTGGGGTAATGCATATCCGTGGGTTTACGGATTCTAAATTGGTCGCTGAACAGTTTGCAGGAACCTTTGAGACACATGAGCCCGTTATGCAGCGATATAAAGAAGAGGTGGTCAAGATTGTGAAATCTTTAAAATCATTTGTGTTGTCACATGTGCACAGGGAGGAAAATCGTGAGGCTGATGCGTTGGCACGCCTAGCAACAAGTTCACCAGGTTTGCAGGATGGGACCATACAGGTGTTTATGAATTCTAAGCCGGCGATCGACTTGCCAAATATGGTAGGGTCGACTGATCCTGAAGGTGTCGATGGGCAATTAGTCGGGAACATTGATGCTGAGCCGATGCCGGCTTGGAAGCATTCGCGGGTGGATTATCTGACAATCGGTGTTCTCCCCGTAGAAAGTAACTAGTGACGACGATTGGATTCAAGGGCACAGAA
This sequence comes from Utricularia reniformis, assembly GCA_009725065.1. Classification (NCBI taxonomy): domain Eukaryota; kingdom Viridiplantae; phylum Streptophyta; class Magnoliopsida; order Lamiales; family Lentibulariaceae; genus Utricularia; species Utricularia reniformis. The sequence goes on from RWGZ01000959.1 coordinate 126,644, forward strand.
GTTTCTCATTAAAGACGAGATCTTGTACAAAAAATCTTTTTACGGACTGTTATTGAGGTGCCTCCTTCCCTTAGAAGCACGATCGGCACTCATCGAAGTACATAAGGGAATCTGCGGAAATCATTCAGGAGCAAGATCTTTAGTTCAAAAGGTCAGACGTATGGGTTTCTTTTGGCCCACCATGGAGGTTGATGCAAAGGATTTCGTTAAAATGTGTCAACCATGTCAATATCATGCTAATTATCTTAAAAAATCAGGCTCGGAGTTGAATGCCACCCCACTCCCTTGTCCTTTCGACAGATGGGAAATCGATATTTTGGGACAATTTCCTCGATCAATAAATCAAAGAAAGTTCTGTATAGTTGCTGTGGAATATTTTTCCAAATAGGTTGAAGCTGAACCAGTTTCATCAATTATAGGGGATGCTGTTAAAAAGTTCCTATGGAAAAATATGATTTCACGTTTTGGAGCGCCGCGGATGTTGGTGTCAGATAACGGCACACAGTTTACGGGAAAGAAGGTTCAGGATATGTGCATTGAGCTTGAAATCAAACAAATGTTTTCCTGTATTTCATATCCTAAGACCAACGGCCTGACGGAGGTATCCAACCTTGCGATTGTTAAAGGCATAAAGAGGAAGCTGGAGGATATCGGAGGCATTTGGCCCGATCGACTGCAAAAGGTATTGTGGGCATATCGAACAACTCCAACCCATACCACTGGTGAGACTCCTTTTTCATTGGTTTATGGATCGGAAGCCTTAGTACTTGTAGAAAATATTTTGAAAACACAAAGGGTGGTCATGTACTCGGAAGAAGAAAACGATGACTTGAGGAGGATGGATTTAGATTTAATTGAGGAAAAAAGAGCAGATATCTACGATCGACTGTTAAGGTATCGCCGTACCATGGAAAAATGTTATAATAAGAAGGTGAATCCTGATCGTTTTTAAAAGGAGACTTGGTTTTGCGAAGTGTGGAAGCATAGAAAAATCTTAGCAAACTCGATCGGCGATGGTAAGATCCTTATAGGGTTAAGGACGTGTTGTTTGGAGGGCTTATAGATTGGAAACATTGGATGGCGACGAATTCCCAAGATCCTGGAATATTGATAATTTCTGAATTTATCATCCATAGTTGAGGTAACATTTTCTACTACTTCTGATGCTTGTGATGAAACTCTACAACTTTCCATGTTATTTAAATTAAAACGCTATTAGCGTGTATTTATTGCCCATAATATCCAAATGTGTCGAGTAACAACACATGCATTATTATTCCCTTAAATTCGAACGTTCTATTCTAGTGACCCCTTCGATAATGTCCTATCATCTAATGTTGAACCTATCGATTACCGATAGCGTCTTTGAGGATTCCATATCGGCATTCCCTGCTTTCGTTAACTCGTAGCGATCAAGCATCTACCAATAATCGTGTCGAACGTCCCTTCTCAAGAGACCTCTTCGGTTATAATTGTGTCTAACGTCCCTTCTCAAGAGATCTAATTGGCTATAATTACGTCGAACGTTCCTTTTCAGGATATCTCTTCGGCTATAATTGTGTCGAACGTCCCTTCTCAGGAGATCTCTTTGGCTATAATTACGTCGAACGTCCCTTCTCAGGAGATCTCTTTGGCTATAATCGTGTCAATCGTTCCTTATCAGGAAACATCATCGGCTATAATCGCATGGAACGATCCTTCTCAGGAATCTTCCTCGGCTATGATTAGGACGAACGTTCCTTCTCAGGAATACTCTTTGGCTGTAAGAACGTTTCCTTCTCAGGAGCTTTTTTGGCTATAATTACGTCGATCACTCCTACTAAGGAAACAGCCTTCACTTTAATTTTGTCGAACGATCATTCTCATGAATCCTCTTCGAAAAATTGGCCAACTTTTCTATATTAAAGAGACTACTCATTCTGTTTTAGTCGAACGCTTTTGAACAGGAGACCTATTTGGCAAAACTTCATATTTTATCTTAAAATATGACATCTCTCATACAGACACAGACAAAAGTTGTGTTTTCAACGAATTGATCCATCATATTGATCAACATGGTAATATTCTTCACGGGTGGGAATTAGAGATGGCACACATGGGCTATGGAATAGACATATGTACCAGGGGCTACCTTGGTAAATTACCCACTGCGTTGTTGTTTACATCTCATAGTTTAAATGTGATGGCAAATCAGATGATCGATCCACAATATGAACAACACTTGGGCAGGATTCTGGAATTCTGGGTGGAATGATTGTGTCGATCGGTAACAGCAGTAGGATATTGATCGACAATTGAAATTATTATTATTGAAGAAATTATAAAACTACATTCAGGAAGATGAGGAGCTAAATGTTAAGGCCCCTAGACTATATAGAACAAGATTATCCAACCGATCGACATGAAGATGAAATTCTGGATCAGGATCGTCCGGCTCAATGGGCGAGCGAGGATTAAAGTTCCCATCAAAAGTAAGGGGATCCACACGCTTCCAATCCTCGGAGTCAGGGTTGAGTTCAAAGATGTTGACGATTTGTTTCTTTATGATCGTCTTTTGCTCCTCCACCAATCCAAGTGAGTAAGTCATTGCCAAGGTTTTGAATGTTGGCGAGACCATGAACCGATCCAAAAATGACGACATGTCTTCTTTATGTTTGTCGATCGTTTGTTGAAGAGCGGATATCCGACCGTCATAATCTGAGCACTTCTTGTTGATATCCTGAAGAATGACATCTGCAGAGTTCATAAAATGCTGAACCTTATCTTTTTGGACCATTAAACTGTGGCGATATTCCTCCTCAGCATATTTAAGTGTGGTTGACGCCAAATCGACATTTTTCCGTTCGACTTCCAGCTTAACTTCAAAGAGGTCGCGCTGGACTTCAGCCTCGGCTCTCTTTTTCATTTATGCATGGATCTCTTTGGCCGAATAGGATAATTCCGTAGTAACCACATCCACTATGTTCCTCAAAGTATTGATTTATTACTGAATGTGGAGTTCTTGGGCTTGACATCTTGCTTCGGCTAGCTCCCCCTCTAGCATAGCAATTTCGTTTATGTCTTCTGCGGCTTGATCATTTGCCTTAGAAATTTTCTTCCGCAGAAGTGCGATCGCCTTTAAAGATCGTGTTGTCTTATGATACAGAGACAACATTTCCTTCGATGTCTGCGATGGGCGACAAATGATTGGATCAACAATAATCAGTATGGAAAATTTAAATAACGTTATTGAAAATACCTCATGAAGGGCGATCACCGCTTTACCAAGTGAAACTGGTGGGTCGGTCAACAGTGTGCCGACCGCCATCATCTCGTCAATATGAGTACTGACAAGCCTCCCCACAACCAAAGAAATGGTCGGACGTTTCATAGCGTCGCTGCCGACCGGTAGTGGAAGAATGAAGTTATCCTCCATGTTTTTGCTTTGAAATTCATCAAACCATGAAGGAAATCTTTGGCTTTCATATGACGAGTTGGCATCCGAAGGCGATGCAGCTTCGTTCGCCATCTGAGTTTGGACTCGATGAGGAGGTAGGTCGGTCATTGGGGTTGTTTGCGACCTTATAGGAGATTCCCTCGGATAGTCGATCAGTTGGACTTGCTCAGCCTGCAGGATTTCATTGAAGAGTAAGCGACGTTCAGCAGTCCAACCTGCGATCCTAAAACAACTTTTAAGTGTTAGATCGTCAAAAAATTGGTTTACCCTTTCACATAGGGATTCCATCGGAATGGCGACGATCGACAATGATGCAAAATGAGCATTACTTTCGATCTAGTCGTCAGATCAAACTGATATTTCAAGAAATTCATAACTTTCGGTTATTTTGAAGACATTTTAGGTATTTTGTCTTTGATGTCGTCCTTTTCTATTTAATGGGGTCATTGTACCTTAGTGGGCAGTTTTTGGTGAATGTCTTATAACTTGGTTTTGCCCTAGCGAAATTTCCTTGTTGTTCTTCATTTCTTGATTGATTCTCTGCATCAGACAAAGGGTTCGGTGGTGACCCTTCGACGTCATAGGCCGATGGTGATGCTTCTGCCGCTTCA